>CM056736.1:31020000-31397968 GCA_029844215.1 Przewalskia tangutica | reverse complement strand
ATGACTCCTCTTCTTGTACTCCTACAAACAAGCAAAACAAGCTTAGTAGCAAAGTTCCTCACATCACTGTGATTTGCACTCAAGTTTACCACTACAACCTAATACTTCTTCCAAAGTCAGGTATAGGAAACCAACATGTCCAATCAATTCACACGGCTAAGTTCTCAGGAAGAATAGGATTCTTGCTTAAGGAATGATTTGACGACCAAAATAAACTGACAAGAGCCAAAACAATTCACAACAAAATAAAAGAGAAAAGCACAAAAGAAATTGGCACGAAAATGAAAATTTGACTCAAGAACTAGTTAACAATCAAGTATGAATAATTACTAATTGCTAATTAGCTTAGAAATTAAAGAATGAGAAAGAAAGAAAATTCAATTTCAACACTTAGATTTTTTGAAATTCAGAATGAAAAGTGATGAAATTCAAGAACTAATTAGTAAACAAGGTAGGTTTAATTACTTGTTAATTAATTATGAGTATTAAAGTATTAGAAATAGGATGTTAAATCAAATCGAGGAAATTTGAATGAATTTTGGCTTCAAAATTGACTTGGGGCAATTTTGAGCCATTTTGGTGCTATATCACTCTTAAGGCACTTGAAGAAAAGTGTCAAGTTCACTCTGAATCGACCCGCGCCACATAGGGCGAATCAGGCGAGAGGTTGTTGATGTATACTCGGCAAGTTTTTTATTTTTTAAATCGTAAATTAGACTGATTTCTTTTTTGTACTTCCTGGGTCCACAAACACTCTTCAACCTTTGACTTGATCGACTTTTGATCAAACACACCCTTTTTGAGTCTTCTTCTTTATGAAGATTCAAGTTCTTCAAGAACACCAAATTTCCAAACACCTTCAAATCTACTCCAAATTGCACCAAATTTTTGAATCTAAACTCACTTTGATGAAAGTAGAACAAATCCCACCAACTTTCAAGCCAATATCACATTCCTTCACTCAAAACCCATCTTCAAGTTTCAAATCTTCGAGGTCCTTCAATAGTAGAATGCCCAAAACACTCCAAATTGAACAAAACTTGAAATTTAGGTTGAACTAACACTAGGAACAAATATTTAGTGTCAAAAACAACAAAATTAACACAATAGTTTTTGGAATTTTGAGATTTCGGAATTTTTTAGAACTAAGGATTAAGAATCGATATAATTTCTTTACCAAGCTTTGATACTAAATGATATGTTTCGACTTGTAGTACAAATTCAAAACAACAAAACACGTAAAACTAAAATAACAAGAAAATCGAGAGATGAAAATCAAGAAATTCGGACGAGAAGAGAGGGATGTACAAGATCCGATTGGTAATATATATTTGGGGACAAACTTGGATATATGAAATCCAAATCCTCTCAATTGAATTCAACCAAAAGAATATATAATAAGAGATGATTCAAATGAATCCACAAGGAACAACTCAATTATGATATTGACGGAATTGAAGCTTAATAACCAACTAAGGAATCCACCTAATTATTTATCACTAAACACTAATTAACACTACAAACTACTCATAAGATAATACAAACACACTCATACGAAGTTCAACATCTATCTTCAAGCTAAGGGATGAAAATAAGGCTAAGAGTTTTTATATAAGATTCTATTACAACAAAGATCCAAAAGTGACATTTGTACAACTAACCCAACATGTAGTCCTTCTCCTTGAATTGCAATCCTATCCTCAAATTTGCACTTCTAGCCACTTAATCATGCGTGAATTTCATTCCTCCTAACCATTAATTGTACTTTTAGCCATGTAATTGCACTTCTAACCATGTTTACACTTCTAACCACATCAGGTGGCTTCCATCAATCGACCTCATCTCCATGATTCTTCCAAGCAATCATCCACACAATATATGTCTTTATGACTTGTCCTCCACGACTTCCAAATTCCTCGTCTCCACGACTAAAAGGTATGTGGTACGGAAATGCACGCCCAAGCTCTAGCACGCAGTTTTAGCTTTCATAGTCTCCTACGAGCTTCCTATGATCATATCACTCATGAGTAACGCCTAATTTATTTCGCGTGTTGGGAATAAGTCACCCCAATCGCAGTAAATCTTCTTAGGATTTGTATACACCAGAGCATAGATAAAATGCACGATACTTCAATTCTACCGCACCAAAAGAACACTTTCACATCCTCGCAAACAAGGTAATGGGCCTACAAATGTCAAATGTGATAATGAGGCGTGTTAAGTGTTCCTCATTACTAAAGACCAAAATATCATCAAAGAACACAAGGATAAACTTCCCTACATATTTCGTGAAAATATGATTCATCAGGACCCTGAAAGCAAGATGGAGCATTGTGAGGCCAAATGGCATAACTAGATACTCATAATAGCCTGAATGAGTTCTAAATGTTTTTTAGCCACATCATCTTAGTCCACTCTTATTTGATGATAAATCCAGATCTTAAGTCAATCTTTGTATAAATCTTGTATCCTCCATCCAGTAATTCCTCTATGATAGGAATAGAGAACTTATCCTCAATTGTCAACTTGTTCAGTGTCTCTATAATCCACACATAGCCTCCAAGATCCATCCTTCTTACTAACCAAAAACCACAAGAATAGCATAAGGACTTGAACCAGGCTGTATAATGCCTTGTTCAAGCATTTCCTCACTCAACCTCTCAATGATATCCTTATGAGCAGAGAAGCACATATAACGCTTTGAGGTCAATGATGCTATATTTATAGTGAGTGTGATCTTGTGATCAAAAGGACCTTTGATTGGTGGTAAGCCAGCAGGTTCAATAAATAACATATCATACTTAGCTAAGAGATTCTGGAATTCCTGAATCTATAAGTTGCTCTTCTGGGGTTTGAAGTTCATATGTGGAACCACCTTAACCATAAACAATGAAGCTTCACATTGAACCATCTTGTCCAATGATCTAGCATCTACTCTATTCAACTTGCTGAATTTCCTTTAACAAATTATCTTTTCCCTTATATCTGAACTTCATGGTCAATTCACTAAAGTTCATAATATATCCCCAGTGTGACTAACAACTGCACCCTAACACCACATCACAAGATCCCAATTGAAGAATTAACATATAATACTTGAATGTAGTACTATTCATTAGCCAGTTGAATCCCTTTGCACAACTTTTCAGTAAGAATAATGCTACCATCAACCCCATTTAATATTCTGAGAGTTGAATGTTTCTAATTGGGAAGACCATTTCTATAATTCTAGAGTTAATAAAATTGTGTGTTTCCCGAGTCCACAAACATATTAATCGACATTAATTCAGTGTAACAAGTCACTCTCAAGGTTTGAAATCAACAGTCCCATTTAATGCATTAAATGAGATTGCACAAGTTTCTCCTTTAGAACAACATCAGCTAAAGGTTCAACCTTTCCACTCCAATCGCTCCAACCCCACCTCCTTCCAACAGATATAGTTGTTGATTTGTGACATCATGGTTATTATCTAGATTTCCATGCCCTTTCTAATTCCAATAAGTAAAACTATTTGTTAGACTTGCATTTATGGCCAGGAAAGACTTCTCATCACAGAAGTAGCATAACCCCTCTAGTCTTTTCTCATTTAACTCAGTAGGAGTTTGCATTCTTCCTTTGTTCCTTACAATATAGTTGGATGATCTAACAGGGTTATGTCTATTTGAAGGTCTAAATGTTGGTGGTTTGAAGGATGGTCTGAAAGAATGGTTAGAAGAATTGCCTGTATTTAGATTTATGAGAAAAATTGGTTGTGAAAGGTTGAGGTTTATATGACTTTGTTGGGCTAAGATGACAAAGTCACGAAGTTCAGCAAGATGGTAGACATGGGGTAAAGAATAAAGTATATGATCTTTTACTAAGTCTCTAATCTTAGGTATGAGACTTGTAATAAAGAAACTTACATCATTTTCATTAGACAACCAATCTAGCCATTGCACTATCAAATTTGTTCTGACACTCCTTAATATCTCTAGAATGATTAAGAAGTTTAATCTCAGCCATAGGGTCCTCATACCCAGTAACAAATCTATCAATTACAACATATAAATATTCATCCCAAGAAGGAGGAAGTAACTGTAGTCTACTTTTAAGAAAGGCTTGATACGATTCTATAGCAATACAATAAAAAATGAATGGAAAACAACTTAACTCTCTTATGTGGAGGAATATTATCAATGGAAAAGAACTATTCAATCTTGTAAAGACAAGATCTAAGGTCAGTTCCATCAAATCTGAGAAAATCCAACTTGCTAACCTTGAAAAAAATGTTATGAACCTGATGGGTGAGATCTGTAGCACTTCTATTACCAGTTTGTCTTGGAGACTTAACAACATTAGTTTGGAAACCAGCTTGGCCTGAAGAACCTGCTGTGGACACTAAGTCCCAGAATACCAAAAGGGTCACTAGTAGGTGAGTGATCGCCTACCCCATCTCGATAAGCAATAGCCTTCTCTTTATTCACCAGAGTTTCTTTCAGTTCATTCATGGCTTTATTTCTTGATTCATCTAGTTGGTATTGCCTCATAATGAGGTTGGCCAAATCTAAAGAAATTTGAGCTAAAGCATCAGTGATAGTTTGAAAATCAGATGTCATTTCACAGGTGCGAGGAGGCTGCTCTGACACCAAATATTGTCGATTGAATTTGAACAGAAACAATAGAGGAAAACAATGAAACAGTGAAAGGAAAACTACAAGCTGCTTAGGCTAAATTAAGAGACATACATTGAATAATGAGCAACAACCAGTACAAGGAATATGTAGGAATTATAGCTAGAATATGAAATGCTAAAAAAGATGGTGACAAGGATCAAAATATCCTAAAATACCTTGCAGCTCAGTAACAAATTTTGCAGAGGATTGAATCTACTCAACAAGGGGAAACATTGGGGCTTAATTGAAAATAATAAAACTTCTAACTTAAGGGACTAAACTGACTCGACTCAAGACTTGTTTTTATTTACCTAGCAACGACTACGTACCACTGCGCAAGCAGTACATAACTCTTTGGCATATGTATCACTTTTTATGACATTTCAATTTCTAAACTCCTCAAGTTATTAGCGAAAGATATACGCCCTGTAGACAATCATTTGGTGAATAACAGATTAACACATTTCGTATTATTAATGATTAATATATTTATGACTTTATGTATTACTAAATTATTATTTGATTGTTTGTATTATTTATTAACGTACATCTCGCTTACATTGTCATTACCGAGCAGAGTAAAGATATTAATGACAGAGCGTAGTTTTAAAGAAGTCTCGATCGACGATCATCGAGAATGAGATATCAACGATATATTACAAGTCGATACGCCGTGATCACATGTCCGCCGATAAACTATTTGTTATACATGTCTGTAGATATCATCACGCGAGATAGAGGTTCTTGACTTGAGGTCAATACACACCGTTTGTCGAGAATGTACTTTGATCATGTCCTAAGCTTAAATTCTTATAAGATAAGACATGACTTGAATTTGGTACATCATGATACGTACGCATGGTAGTTGAGCCAAGAATAAGATTCATTCCTCGATTAGATATTCGAGAAACACTCACCTTCTCAAGAATATTAGGTCACTCAAGTCATTGGCCAATGCAAGAGACATATTTGAGATATGATATAGTTGTCAACTAATATAGATTTAGATAAAGTGATCAAGCCATTTCGATGTACACTTGGCAAATCCTATGCTTGATCGAGCGTGTTGCAAATGAAAGAAATTTATCATCACACATGAGGTTTAGTTTACTAGAATCTTGTAAACGTTTTACATATCGAGTTTGTCATGTAGCTTCAGAGTTTCGTGGTGAACCTTAATTTGATTAAGTCATGTGCGGGCGCACAAAGTATCACACTAAGTCGATTGTCTTTTCGATCTAAATGATATATTGAGAGAGTATAAAATATTCGATTTAGAATCAAGATATTTTAACCAACAATAAATTATGAGATAAATTCCATTTGATGGAAATTAATTAATTAAGTCAAAATTAAATTTTGGATTTAATTAAAATTAAAACGTGTGAAACTTTACAATAAGTGCAAGCGCGCGCTACCGTAGGTCGAAATGCAATACAGGTACTACAGAGGCCCACCCACCGCCCACTGCAACTCGGTTTTGGGTAAGGTTTTTAAGCCTAATCTCAACTGACTAGATCCTAATCTCCCTATATATTCAGCACTTAACCTCATAATTTAGGTTACTGATTCTACACAAAAACATTCACTTGAATTCTTACTTTCTGAACTCATAGTTCAAGAATTAAAATACTCTCAAACTTCTGTCAAGATTTCATGGCTTTCCTGATAGAGGAGTATATCAGAAGTAAGACTTGCAAATGTAAGGACAATCACAGGCGCCACCGCTAGTAGAGACTTATGATAACATAAACTGTAAGTCTTCATCTGTCTTTGTAGATTTCTATTGTAGTGTAAACATACTAGACGGAATTGTTGGGGCAAGTAAATTAATAAAATTTAAAACTTCGACGGTATTTTATATACACTTTTCGAGTCGCTTTTAGTTAGTCTGTCCCTTTTTGTACAAATAAGTGTCGATAGGATAGATTTTCTTCTTTTGAGTCAAAGTGGTTAAAATGATCAAATGGCTAAAAAGAGATAAAAGAGGGCAAAAGAGAGGTTCCAGAGCTAAAAGCGCAAAGTGGCGAACGAGGCGTAAATCCGTACTGGCCGCGCGCCCCGCAATGGTAGTAGGTCGCGCGCTAAACACCCGGCGTCGCACAGAGGTTCCAGCGCGGCGCCTCGCAGCCGCAGTGGCCGCGACGCCAATCATCGTAGAGGTCGCGAGTTCCAGCGCCGCGCCATGCATGCCAGAATCGGCCGCGCGCCAAATCACCCGGCAGCCAGAGTTCCGCCGCGCGCCAAAGCAGAGGCTGCGGCGCCGACGCTGAAAATCGTGTTTTGACGAAATTGGCCAGCCCAAGGAAAGAGAGAGACGGTTTTCACTATAAAAGGAGAACCCTAGCAGATTTTAAGTGGTTCTCTTCGCACAACTCAAGGATTCTTGTTCGAGATCGAGACCATAATTTAGTACTTTCTTTTCTTTTATTTCAGCTTTGATGATGAACTTTGAATTAGTTCTCGTCATGTCAATGGCTAGAACCAATTCTCTTATAGGCTTTCCATGCTGATTCACTAGAAACATATGTTATGAATTAACGACGCTTATGGTTATTATTCTTCGAGAGATTTATCCAATAATTGCTTTGAATGCTCGTAATTAATTGACAACTAATTATCCTTATATGATTTCTAATCAAACTTCAAAGCGATGAGGTCATGAATATGTCAGAAGTTGGGTAGACATTCTCGATCGGGATGAAAATACCTCAATTATTTACGTAGCGTTAACGCAGAGGCTTAACAACCCTAATTTTGCGCACGGTGCGCGACTGCTAACTAGGTTTTTGTTCTTAATCCTCCTATGTAGTTATCCTTATCACCGAAAGGCAGTAAGGTGCACATCAGTCGAGTGTTTATATATCCTTAACGGAATATAAAACGATTTCAGAAACTCGCTAGCCCGAGAGTTACACTATAATTCGCTGCATTAATAAATAACATAAGCGATAGTCGAGGAGATATGGAAGCCATATTCCCATCACAAATCAAGTAAACCTATAGTTAATTAGCTATTATAATTATTAGTTATAAACCACAAAATCACATATCAATTACCAAATAGATACCAAAAGATAGATAGTTGGTACTTCAACCCTAATCCTCGCGATTTATATTCGGCCTTACTAAGACTATATTACTTGTTACGATAACGCACTTGCGTAAAGTGTGTACATCTTTTCGCGCAACAGTTTTTGGCGCCGTTGTCGGGGATTAGGCATAGTTCAATATCAAATTTATCTATTTTTAATTTCTAATTTGGTTTTTATTTTTAATTTTTAATTTTTACGTTTTTTTCTTTTATTTTTGGTAAAAATCAGGGTGCCGTGATTTGTTGTCTGTTTTTGATCTATTTCAGGAAATCGCATGCCAAGGAGAAGAGGGCGCACACTCTTGTTCCTTCAATCCAGATCGAGAAAACTCGTAAACAAAACAGAAAGAATCGAGGATCGCAACCTGATAGAGATGGACTGCATTCGTAACAAAAACACGATTTAGAGAGGGTTAGGTGAAAATCAACCTAATTCAGAATACCTGCAAGTACGGATGTCGAGGAAAGAGTTCAAGTCCAGCAGCAGTTAAGCTCGTGAGACTATCTCACGCTTCAGAGTGAATGGAGCACATACACGATTAGGCTCCCGCCATAGAGCAAACAACTTTGAGATAAAACCGATTCTCGAGCACGGTACAACACACAAGGCAATTTGGAGGGTCGCCATCGGAGATTCACATACGCACATAGCTAATTTCTGAGCTATGTGCAACTTTCAGATATAACTACATCGATGATGCCATCGATTGAGGCTCTTTCCATTCTCACCAGGATGAGCAAAAGTATGGTTGAATTCCCGCCGATCGATTCGATTTACATGGCAAGAGTCGCACAGAAATTCCTAGCCAAGTTCTTTCCCCACGCAAAGCAAAGAAATCGAGAGTGAGTTGAACAACTTCTACCAAGCAGATGAGAGTCCTTATACGAAGCCCGAAAGGTTCAAAGACTTGCAGAGAAAATGCCCACACCATTGCATCGAAGTCAGGAACTTGGTCCACATCTTCTATAACGGGCCGAGCAAGACAAACCGTAACCATCATAGATGCAGCAAAGAAAGGGGCATTCATGAGGAAAACAACCCACGACGCTCACGAGTTATTAGAAGATATGGCCACCAACAACCATGTCACGTAAGAGAGGTCGATGTCGGGAGGAGAACATCTGAGTCCACAAAATAGATGTCATTGCCGCTAATGCCCAAGGCTGCCCTTTTGGCAAAACAACAGAAGAACATACAAAGGTCGCTAACGCGTCCATATGCCTAAAAGTCGCGGAAATACGCGGCCCACATACATTCGACAGTGTCCTTCACCGATCCCAATAATATACCAATGGAGCAGCAGAGTCGTGCCGTGGGTAATTATCAAAGGCCACAAAACAATCCATACTCCAACACTTATAATCCGTGATGGAGAAATCACCCAAATTTCTCTGAGAGTGAGACTGCGGGCGCAGAATCAATACAGGGCAGATCAAACCCAGCAGAATCCAAAATCAGCACTCTTACTCAGCCCAAGATCCTCAATAGTTCAATGCACCTGCTCAAGAAAAGCCGACGAGCCGAAGCAATCGTGATAAAGACTTGCTAATGCCTGCACTCGCCATGACGTGTTTGATCCTCGCTCAGAACTTGAAAACACAAGTGGTCAATAGCAAAGCAGTAAACAAGAAAGTTAGTGGTACACCGCCAAGCAACACAGAGGTAAACTGAGGAGCAGGTCAGCAAAGACACGAGAAGTTGGCAAACAATTGAGCAATAGCTTCTTCACAAGAATGAGAAAAGCGGCAGAGATAGAAAAAGAGGCGGGTCGAACCTAGCCGCTTATAGAGAAAACTCTGCAGAAGGAGTATACAGATTAAATCCCTTTCCCCTGAGATTACAAATAAGTGTTGATAAACAATTCTCCAAATTTCGAGGTATTCGTAGTCGCATATCAACATCCTCTTTATAGAAACATTAGAGCAGATGCCCTCCTATTTCAAGTTCATGAAGGAAATATCAAAGTTAAGAAGTTGTCAAGGAATATGAGATAGTAGCACTAATGTAAGAGTGTAGGCTATCTCGCGTTAAGTTGCCACCAAACCAAGGATCCAAGCTTTACACTACCTCGCACAAATGCAGCGTGACTGCAATGCAGCTCAGGTGATTTAGTGCAAGTATAAACTGACGCCTTATCGCATTTAAACGATCGAGTCAGCGAGGCTAAACCGACCACAACAGCCCGCACCGCCGACAGACAGCTGGTTCATCCAAGAGGAAGATCGAGGACGTGATTGTTAAAGTAGGAAAATTCTTCTTTCCCGCAGACTTCCTCATTCTCGACACGGAAGAAGATGCGAAATCCCTATCATATCGGAGACCATTCCTAGCAACAGGAGAGCTTTGATTGATGTAGAAAGGAGAGCTAACATTACGGGCGGAGAAGGAAGAAATGATATTTAAAGTTTTAAACATGTCATCGAGCCACCAACCATGAGCAGTGTTTTGCAATCAAGACCATCAAGCCCCCGCGAGCCATTACAAGTCAACCAGCGAGATGAGCCCACGAAAGGTATGGTTTGCCAAACCCCACTAACGCAGTATGTGTTCCCGAACTCCCTTACCGATAATGCAAGAGGAAAAGAAGAAAGAAAACGCAAAATGTGGAGGAAATGGATTAGTTTGGGTTGATCCACCTCACTGCTATTAAAACTAAGGAACTTCAAGGTCCGCTAAAATACGTTAAAGACAAAGCTACTGGGAGGCAACCCAAATTATTTTGATTTATTTTATTTTAATATAGTAGTTTTTATTAAGAAACTGCTCACAGAGGTAGTAGTTTGCGGATCGAAGATGTACAAAGCAATAAACTGGGCGAAATCAAGAAAGCTGTGGATTTAAAAACAGTTAGGCTGCGCGCCAAAGCGAATCAAGAGGCGCTGAGCGAGGCGCTACGCCAAAAGGCTACTGCAGAGAAATCCAAAAATGCCAAGTCTAAGGTGCCGCAGTAGAAAATCCCGGCGAGTGCAGAATATCAGCCGCGCGCCAAAAGCAGTGGTCGCACAAAGCGAAATCCGTAAACTTAAAAACGCCTGTAAATCGATTTGCCCCAATTTCAAAACCAAACCTAACCCCTTCTCCACAAAACCCACGAAAATCCATAAATTACCCACAAATCCTCCACAAATCAACCCCAACCACAACCAAAACTCTTAAATTCCTAAAAACCCTTAGCTATCTCAACCAACAAAGCTCCATTCCATAGCCTCAAATCAACATTAGAAGCAAGAACATCGTGGAGAACACCATCAAAAAGGTAATCTTCACCTTTTCAAAGTCATAGAGTCAAAGAAGGTAGTAGCTGGAGAAGTTGTTGCATTGTAAAGTAGTTCGGGCCAAAAATCGATCGCGAAGTTTGAAGCAGGCGAGTAGATGCGAGAGCGGATATCGTAGTAGAGTCAAGCCAAGCGTTTGTGTTTTAGCCGCTGGGATTGTTAATCAGGGGAACACTTGTGCTAATAAAGGTAAGTCGCAGAACTATTTTAACCATGTCCACCGTAGCAGAGAAGAGCTCTCCACATCCACCCCAAATCGCAATACGACGATACTAGGCTTGCGAGTTACCAATCCTTCCAAAGATACAAAAAGCTCGATACTGCACTTAATCCCCGAAAGGGAACGGACTATCGAGGAGTCGTTTGGGAAGAGGATGTTTATGAGCCCATTCGCAACGATCGAGCCGGGGTGGAGGAGATTTGTAACCGAGAAGATAGCACCAGAAACACTACAACGGTGCGTGAATTCTACGCTAACTTTCCTGAGAGGTGGAAAGGGATGCTTTGCGAGGGGAAGATATATGTCCGACGCATGCACGCGATAAATATGGCTCTAAAGACGCTGATGTTAAGAGTGACGATTGGAACCACTTTAGAACACGGTCTAGAAGACTCCAACATCGACCGAATGCCGTCGCATACAATGAGCTACCCCTGGATGCATTTGATATTGCAAGAAACGGGTCAAGAGCACTAAGGTGTGCCAATTCAACAAAGCAAAGTGGTTGGCTATATTTCGTCACCGCGATTCCATCCACGCACTTCACCAGAGTGCCGTAAGATGCGATTAAGCCGATATAATGGAATTACGGCGGATGACGATTCACGCGGGAAAGAGATAGTGCAGAGTATCAAGAGATCAGCAGTTGGTGACAACAGCGGATTGGGACACGGCTCACTTATCACGAATTTGGCTACGAATGGGTCCCAACCCTACTCACCGACACTCACGAGAAACAAACCGCTCGTGACATACGGGATAAACGCACTCTTTCCTGCACTCCAAGCCCCCAAAGAAAATTAAGAAGAGCACAACCACCACCACTCAAGAAGCAGCAGAGGCCGCAATGAACGAAGATGAGCCGAAATAGTGGCTCAATACGCAGCAGGCCTAGTCACCGGCCAACCACGTAATCGTAACCTCCAGGTTTAGCGATAGAGCAATGCTCCAAAACCGTAGAACGATGACGCAACATTTCGACATAGTAATACAAGGACAAATACGAGTTGCATAATGCAGGCGGCAACAAGAATCGAGACAGAGCAACAAGAATCGAGGCAGTGAGCAGCAACAATCGCACTGCCAAAGCTTGACGAGACGAAGTTCCTATTCAATCAACGGTCGATGATTATCCACCGCCACCACCACCATTTTAGCCAAAGTCCGTGTTGTCTTATTTTCTTTATTGTTCAGTCTACACACATCGGGGACAATGTGTGGTTTAAGTTCGGGTGTTTTAATTGTGTCTTCATATGTTTTATTTAAGTCTTTTATTGTTTTTATGTATTTTGAGTCACAATTTTTTCTTTTCGAGTCATAATTGTCACAAAAGATCATGATGTAGAAGTTGCTAGAAACACCTAGTGAAGTAAGGTGGAATAATGTAATGGAATTGAAGCAACTATCTAAACACCTAGGTTAGATATGCCAAAAACTCACAAAATCATTCTATTTGAGTTTCTTGCTTAAATTGCGCATACTAAATAATGAAAACCTACGTGTTATGATTGCTTGCTATTCGAGGCTAAATAGTTAGGATATGCATCAATTAGGCTAAAATGCGGGTAATTTGTGGATTTTCGGTTTTATAGAATGGGTTAGGTTTTGGTTTTGAAATCGGGGCAACTGATTTCCGAGTTTTGCTTCGATTTCCGCCAGCCGCTTTTAGCCGCGCGCCAATGTTCGCACTCCTTCAGATTTTCGCGCCGTTCATTATTGGAAATACGCGCTTAGACTTGGCATTTTTCTCGATTTACGCCACCCTACCGCTGGCGCCATGAGGCTTAAACTTCAGCCTTCTTCGCTTCTTCGCGCGCCAGCCGCGTGGCGCGCGCCTAACCCGCTTTTTTTCCGAAATCCCGCTTTTTTTAGTTTTTCGCCTTCAGCTTTATCGACTGCACTACAATACAACACAAACACTACCTCCGTGAGATCGCTCTTAATAAAAACTACTATATTAAAATAAAATAAATCAATAAAATTTGGGTTGCTCCCCAGTTGCGCCTTTAACGCTTTTAGCCGTACGCAAGTTCCTTAGTTTTAATAACCGCGTGGATCAACCCCAACTAATCCATTTCTCCACATTTTGGCTTTTCTTTTCTTCTTCCTCTTAGCATTATCGGTGGGAGTTCAGAACACATACCTACGCTGGGGTTTCGCAAACCATGCCCGCTGGGCTCATCTCCTTCGTTGACTTGTAATGGCTCACAGGGGCTTCACGGTGCCGATTGCAAAGCACTCGCCACGGTCGGTGGCTCATGACACGTTTAAAAACTTTTAATATCATTTCTTCCTTCTCCACCATTAATGTTAGCTCTCCCTTTCTACATCAATCAAAGCTCTCCTCGTTGCTAGGAATGGTCTCCCCAATATGATAGGGATTTTCGTGATCTTCTTCCATGTCAAGAATGAGGAAGTTCGCAGAAAGAAGAATTTTCCTACTTTAACAATCACATCCTCAATCTTCCTCGATTTAACCATTGTCCCATCGCCACCGCAGCTCACCGTGGCTCGGCTTAGCCTCACCCAACTCCAATCGCTTAAATATCGATAAGTATCGATTTATACTTGCCCCTAAATCATACAGAGCTCGCTGTGTCACCGCCCACCGTGCGTAGTGTAAAGCTCGATCCTTCGCTTTGGTGGCAACTTTTCTCGCAAGATAGCACTACACTCTTCTCATAGTGCTACTATCTCATATTCGCCAAATTCTTCTTCTTCCCAATATTTCCTTCATGAACTTCAAATAGGAGGCATCCGCCTAATGCTTCATAAAGTGGACGTTGATACGCAGTTTTCCTAATACCTCCAAGAATTTGGAGAATTGTTTATCAACCGCCTTCCGCCAGAATCTCCTGGAAGGGATTTTTTCAGATACTCCTTCTCCGAGTTTTCTATCACCGGGCTAGGTTCAACCACCTTCTCTTTTTCTATCTCTCGCTCTTTCTCAACCATCGGGTCAAGAGATCGCCGCTCCAACCGCTTGCCACTTCAATCAGATCGCTCGACACCGCTTCCCTGACACTCCTCGTTGCCGCAGCCGTACTGTACCGTTGTTTTCTCGCTTAGCCACCCACTTGTGTTTCCAAGTTCCCGAACGAGGATCTAGCTTCGCTACGAAACGAAGTCCGGCGCTGCGTGTCGCTACCGCCACTGTTCGCTTTTCACAACCGCGTATCAATCGCTGGCGATGCCGGGCCCGGTAAAGCGGTCGCTGATTTTGGTTCTCGCTGGTTTGACATCGCCTCGATTGATTATGCCGCCTCGGTCTCTCCATGAGAAATTTGGGCGATTTCTCCACCGGATTATAAGTGTTGGAGTATGGATTGTTTTGTGGCCTTTGATAATTACCCACTACCGACACTCGCCGCCCATCGTATATTATCGATCACCAAGGACACCTATCGAACGATGGGCCACCACATATTTCATGCCTTTAGGCATCCGACCGCATTCATCGACATCGTATGTTGCCGCAATCGCTTGCCAAAAGGGCCACTGGGCATTCAAGGCATCAATGGCATCTATTTCGCGGACTCCCACCGCTCTCCTCCCACTTGCTACTTCTTACGTGATACGGTTGTTGGTGGTCATATCTTCTAATAACTCGCAGCGCCAGAGTCGCTTTCCGCTTAATGCCCCACCGCCAGATCTATGATGATTTTGGTTGTACCGCCACTTATGTAAGATGTGGACCAAGTTCCACAACTCAACGAATGTGCGGCATTTTCTCGCAAGTCTTCAACCTTTCCTGTGCTTCATATGACTCTCCATCCGCTGTAGAAGTTGTTCAACTCCCTCTCAATTTTGCCGCTTGCACGGGGAAAGAACTTGGCTAGGAATTTCTCGTCACTCTTGCCATGTAAAAATCGAATCGGCCTACAGGAATTCAACCATACTTTTGCTCTATCCTCGAGTGAGAATGGAAAGAGCCTCAACTGACAGATCATCAAGAACATCATTAGATTCAAAGCTGCACATAGCTCCAAGAAATTAGCTATGTGCAACTTCCGCTGCCTTACTTCAGGTGTTTTAAACCCAACAAACCCCTATAGCTGTATCAGAGCCTGCATCGTTCAATGGTTAAGTAACAATTAAAAGATATAATAATACGGGTTAAACATAAAATTGATTTTAATCAATTAAAACAAAGCTATTTGAAATCGGCATACTTTGCTCGAGCGACATCTTGTAATCACCCAAAATTATCAACTATGCTAAATCGAGGAAGTCATTATGCTCAGCACGAATCGAGCCTCAGGCGAACCGATTCATCGCGAATACGGTGAACGCATTTAGAACGCAGGAATGGACGATGGTCGATACGTGCGTTATCGATAATAGCGGTAGTAAAGGACTCGTAATACGGCCTAAATTAGATTTAGGACGCACGATTTTTAAAAATCGCATGGAAACCGCCTAAAAGGATCGCCGGCACCGCTGCCCACGTCGAGCGCCACGCACCAATCACGGTAATTATCAGGGATCGTGATTAAAACATTTATTTAAAATTCGAATCTTACTGGAATTGAAGCGCCGCGGCCCCATAGTGGAGCGCCGCAGCCCTAATTCACAGAAACCAAAAGTTTTTGCTTGTTCAGCGCCGCGGCTCCATGGTGGAGCGATGCGGCGCCTGATCTCCAAAAAGTTAAAATCTCAGTTTTTGAAATTTAATCTATGATTTGGTATACTGTTTACGTGCTAAATGATCGTCATTTACTTTACTAAGTTTTAGAGTCTACAAATCATGTTTGTGTAGGCGGCGCCCAAAACTAGTTTAGAGTCCGCAATCATGCTTGGGTAGGCGGCGCCCAAAACTAGTTTAGAGTCATCAATCATGCTTGGGTAGGTGACACCCAAATACATGTTTTAAATGCTTTGAGTAATGTTTGAAACATGTAATAGTTGATCTTGAATATAACCCTGAATTAAAATATTCCCCAAAATTTAATACAAGTCTCATTTAAAATGAACGCATCGTCCGTTATAATTGATTGTGATGCAAAATCCTTTTCGGCGAGATGAGTATTTATGCCCCAGCATTTTCTCTAAGTCTATGAGGACTCAGACCCTTTCAACGATGCATATAAATGTTGTAGTATGTGATAAACATTCATGATTATTTACATCCCAGTGTTTGCTCGATGAAGGCAAAGCCCACTTAGATACATAATTGCAGTCGCATAACGGGGTTGACTTACTAGTCGCTCGCGCGCTCAAACGGGACAACCGAGGGACGAATATCGTATTGTTTACAACATGCGATCAACCAAGAGTTGCAAATTGTTTGTAATTGGTTTAGAGACCTACCAGATCACGTTGTTGAAGTTATCAGCCTCAGCAAACGCGGTGACAACATGAGTCTGGATCTTGACCCATTATGACTGTATTTGATATGAGTCCATATTCTTTCAGGTGGTAAAAGAGTAAGTTAAAATAGTGAGAGCTAATTTAAACTAAATTCCATGTAAATTAGGTAACTAATGCGTTCAATAGAAATTATATTAGAATGTTAATTTCAAGTATATCTTTTCTTCAGTTACAATGTCTAATTTGTCAATTAAAATGTTGGTTGAAACAAACAAGCTAATGGAGCCAATTTTCCCGATCGTTAAGAAATTTACGTTTGATGTTGCGATTAGAAAAGATTGAGTATGTATTGGAACGAAGCTGCCCGTAATAGTTTCTGTCAACCTAATCTTGAATTCGCTTCATGCTTCATTTGAGAACTTTATTGTAACTTACAATAAAGGAAATTAGATTACCTAGAACCATTTGACTTAGATTAATATGGTAATTGTGAATCTTACTTAAGAGGAAATATGACAACCAAATCACTTTCTGGGAAATGGGTACGTGCCAAAGAGGTGCTTGAATTAGTCCATACCGATGTATGTGGGCCGTTTTCAACTCAAGCTAAGGGAGGCTTTCTTTATTCATCACTTTACGCACGCATTTCTCGGTTTGGGTACGTATCTTATGAAACATAAGTCCAAGCTTTTGAGAAATTCATGAGTACAAGTCGTAAGAGAAACAATTTGAAACAAGTATTAAAACTCTTCAATCGATCGGCGAGGTGAATACTTAAGTAAAGAATTTCTAGGTTACTTGAAGCTTCATGTAGTTCAATCACAATGGACACCTCCCGGAACACCACAAATGAATCTTGTTGCTGAGAGGAGAAATCAGACCTTATTAGATATGGTTAGATCCATGATGAGCTTCTCAGCTCTACCAACATACCTATGAGGATATGCATTACAAATCTCAATCTATATTTTGAAGAGAGTTCCTTCAAAGTCAGTAGAGAAAACTTCATATGATATATGGAACGACAAGAAGCCAAAGATTTAGACACATGCGACTGGGTGCCCCGTGATATTTAAAGAAGTCACATCGACAAATTGAAATCTAAAAGTGAGAAGTATTATTTTGTGGGATATACTAAGGAAACAAGAGGATATTTGTCACGACCCGACCCCGGAGCCGCGACTGGTGCCCTACCTGGGCACCCCGTTCAGGTATACATCAGAGAATAGCAGCGGAACATACACAACATACAACATGTCTAGACAAAATATCACAGGCTAGCCGATAAGGCCGCCTTCCATAAAATATGCATAATCAAAATCAAATCAGATAACCTGCTCATACAAACCCAAACCACAACACGTGACTACGCACTTGCAGAATAACAAGCATGGACAGTGGCCTCGCCATACCCCGAATGTACATAAATCTACAACATCGGGAAAGATCAGACTAAAAAGATAAGCCTCCTGATAAATGGAGCTCGACGTCCGATAAGTGATCCTAAGAATGAGGATCCACCACCGCTACCCCTACCATGCAGATGAACGCAGCCCCGGAAAGGGGTCAAGACACAATATGTACTAAGTATGTAAAATCGAAAATATCAGAATTACATCATAAGTTTAAAACAAAGCCGAGACATGTATGATAATAAAATTACAAGACACAAAGGCCTTACTAACAATGAGAGTAACTAAGAGTATACATACAACATAAAAATAGACGCCACGATCAAAGCAGACCATCCGCCCACAGATCATTACAATCCTACTCGGGACTATTTCACCCGCATAGTCGCGTGAACCCGCATGAGGTATTCTCGCATAGTCAGATCCGCCCGCATTTAGACTATTTCACCCGCATAAGCCCATAGGACTCGCATGAGGTATTCCTCGTGATCGTGGGTAGCAAATCCACTAAACAGTGGTATAACGATCTTGGGGATTTACCCCTCATTTATACTCTTACCCTGGAGAAGGTGGTATAACGATCTTGGGGATTTACCCCTCATTTATACTCTTACCCTATCTCAACCGGCCATCATACATAACATAAGCCCTACCGGCTTATCATACATAACATAAGCACTACCGGCTTATTATACAATAAATAAGCAAGTTAAGAAATCCACCTAACTTCTTATTAGTCTTATTCATATACACTCTCATTTTAGTTTACCTAAGGCACTAGCATATCTTTTATAAAAATCCGGGAATTTAACCCAAGTACTACATACTTCCACTCTTTTAAAAATGACTTTTTTTCGTATAAAACTTCCAAGATACTATTAACCGTAGTATCAAATCAAAATTACTTTCAAGACAAGTCACAATACCTTTAGAAATAAAGTTAGGTTTTTAAATCAAGTGACTCTTTTTCTTATAAGACCTTAGGCAATTGATGCCTTAAAATCAAATTGTCTTTCATGAAATCAAGTCATTTATCTTTCCATAAAGCTAATATAACCAACTTCCCATAAAGTCGTTATATTCACTTTATACCTTAGTCAAATACAATTTCCTATCCAAGGGACTTATACGTTTAAAACGAAACAAGTATCACATACTTTAAAACTCTTCAAGTCCCTTAACTTTAATAAAACTTAAGACATCCTTAATACTTTCAAAGAAGTGAGTTAATCTCCTAACTCACCCGACTTGGCTATTCATAAAACTAGTAAAGGACATCAAGGTCTTGTACGTCTACCGTACTATATACGTGCAACTAGTCATGCTCAAAAGATAGGAAAGTTCTACATACCTCTCCGGGTCAATCCACTTGCCAAGTACAATATCCCGCCCGTAGTATGTCAACCTATAATATCCACAATACGTCTATTAACGCCTTACTTCAACGTAGAATATTATAAGTGTAAAGTCTCTAAATTCTACGGAAAATCGGACAGCACCTCCTTTGTTTCTACTAACTTTGCCACCTTTTTCAAGGCCGAATTCAATAACCAAACACGCCACATTTAAGGCCCAATCAATGCAATTAACAATAGAGGATTACACGCCTACTAGACGTGTAAAATTCCGCCCCACAAAAGATACCAAACTAATACAAACTACTAGTCCAATTCGGCCACATTGAGTACAATAACACCAATTCTTATCCAATTGACATTTCAATCCAAGTTGTTAGCATAACATGATATCAAGTCGCAATCGATTATAACTACTATAATCTTCAAGTAAGTAACATGCGACGATTCTAATAAACGACCAATTTGTAATCCAACTTCACATGGCTTAAATGACATTTAGGATTTTAAGGCTACAATCAATCCATAATACTTATAAACTTCAACACATATACTTCATTCTAGCAAACATGTAATCTAACAACAATATATATAATCTTGTAACACTTTTAAGAGACAAGATTATTACCTCAACGAATCTTAATCCAACTCCAAATCCGAAGTCGCTCCTTAGAAACTTAGATCCTCTTCAAGACACTTCAATCCGCCACTTGAGACCCTTAGAACAACACCAACAAATTTCCTTCAATCTTCCAAACAAAACCTAGAAAAGCAACTAGGTTTTCATTTTGCGACTAACACGAAAACTATCTTTTTCCGGGATTTTTCTATTGAGATACACTTACAATACACTCATGAACCTTGGTTTAAAGTGTGGAGCTTAATGGACAAGAAACAAAAAAAATTTCTTTTCAAATGGGCATGAACCCGAGAGCAACTATGGGAGATCTTGAAATTCTTGAATTTTTTTCTAAGTGTTGAAGTTAGTCTTGCTACTAGTAGTATTATATAGTAACATGGAGGGTCAAGATGTGTACAAATGGGTGGCTTGGATGAGGTTCTCTTAAATATCAAGCTCATGGACCCATCGACTAAGTCAATTTTCTCAAGCTCACTACTTGCAAGACTTGTCATCTTAAGACTATGGTCAATGACCATTTTGGCCATGTCCCATTTCGTCCAAGGCAACCATAAGGGGGGGGGGGGGGTGACACGTGTCGCCCTCCCATTCGTCACAATATTCGTTTTCCGACAATTTCATAATTCCGATAAATTTTTACAAGTCTCAAATCTTAACATTTCTGAGTTCTCACGTACGTTCTTAAAACATGTCCTCAGAATACTGGTGTAACAATACTACTTCTATCTTCCTGGCGAACATAAGGTAATTGTTTCCAGAAATGTATCTTTCCTTGAAGAAGATTATGTCTACAAGGAACAGAGTTACAACAAGATAGAACTTAAAGAAATTCAAGAAGTGCAAAATAATATAGAGGATGACCCCTTGTCAAATGACCTAGGCAAGGATTCAGTGGGAGTATTTGATGATGATTGGGTACTTAGAGTACGCCCTTCAGCCAGTGGGAGTGATGTGAGTGATAATGCAGAAATGCAAGACTCTCATACACAACCAATGGAAGATGATACAATGGTTGTGCAACATCCTATTCCAAAATGATATTCCTGAAAGCTCTCAAGGTGCTGGATTGTCCAACACACAAACACCTTCTCACAATCAAAATACAACAAACACTGAAACGCAGAATATTCAACTATGTAGGACCACTAGGACTCATCGTGTACCTGAAAGACTTAACATTCTTGTTTAAACACACAATGAGATAGATATTCTTAATGATGATGAGCCTACTACCTATAGCGAAGCAATGTTAGACATTTGATTCATAGAGATGACAAGAAGCTATGAAATCCGAAATGGAATCTATGTACATAAATCAAGTATGGAACTTAGTTGATTTGCCAACAGGGGTTAGATGATGCGCGAAAAGATGCACACACTTTAAACGCAAGTGCACGTTATCGTGACAAGTAGTATAGTCTTGATAAGACCGAATATCGTCCTCAAGGATTAGGGTTCAATTACCAACTATCTATCTTTTGGTATCTATTTGGTAAATTGATATTTGGATTTGTTGTTTATAACTAAGAATTATAAAAGCTAATTTAACTAATGAGTTTACTTCAGTTGTGATGGGAATAGGGCTTCCATGTCTCTTCAACTATTTGCTTATGTTATTTATTAATGCAACGAACTATGGTCTTCTTCTTTCGGAGAAAACAGGTTTACGAAATCGTTTTATACTCCCGTTAGGGTTATATAAACACTCAACCCCAGTATCACACCTTACCTACCTTTCGGTGATAAGGATAACTCTATAGGAGGATTAAGAGCAAAAACCTAGTTAACCGTCACGCACCATGCGCAAAATTAGGGTTGTTAAGCCTCTCATTAACGCTACATAAATAATTGAGGTATTTTCATCCCCAATCCAAGAATGTCTACCCAACTTACAGCATATTCACAATCCCCTCCTTTCGGAGTCTGATTAGAAATCATATAGTGATAATTAGTTGTCAATTGCCTACCTAGCATTCAATTCAAATATTGGATAGATCTCAACAAGAAGAAGAATAACTATAAGCATGCATTAAATCATAACATAAGTTTCTAGAGATTCAACATGGAAAGCCCTATAGAGGAATTAGTTCCTAGCCATTGACATGACAAGAACTAATTCAATGTTCATCATACAAAAACTGAAATAAAAGAAAAGAAAAGGAAAAGAAAATACTTAAGAATGAGTCTCCAAGCCTCCTAGCATCCAAGGGTTGTGTTGTGGAATATTTACGCACGGATTGGTGGAATGATGGATGTAGAATGGTGAATGGTGGAATGGAGAATGAATAATTCTTCTAATGATGTAGAGTATTTATAGCCAAAGAATCCTTTTGGTGAAGGGTTAGGGATTTTGTAGGTAGGAAAAGTTATTAGAATCCTTTTAGGTAAGGGTTTTAAGGTAGGAAAAGTTATCCCTTTAGGTAGGAAAAGTTATCCCTTTAGGATTCTGAAAACATGTCAAATTCGGCCCAACACTTCATAATTCGCCGGGCGCCGCCATAGATCAGCGCGCTCAAATTCAGCAACTCGGGACTTTCAAGACTATGGCGCCATGGCCATTGCCGCCAGCGCCGCGCTTCGGTGACGCTTAGATTTCGCCTCGTTCTTTTTTTCGTCCGACTTCATCCGAACTCCTCTATAATCCCTAACTTCTTAGACTTTATTTCTTGGCCCTTTTGTGTGCAATTCCATCTCAATTAAGCTTATTTTCTTCTTTTCGCTATTTCTCCATTTTTGACCATTGTGACACAAAAGAAAGGAAAACGACCTAATACTATACTAAACATAAATAAAATGAGTAAAATACTAACTAAAAATGACTCAAAAATGTATATAAAATACACCGATCAAATACCCTTAAACTTAACCTTTGCTCGCCTCGAGCAAAGATAGAAAGAAAGAAATAAAAGACTCAAGAAACGAAAATAAAAGACTCACCGACATGTTATCTAGAAAAACATGAAGGTTAGCGTAATAATACGCAGGAACACGCAGATGAAATTTTTCAAAGACACTAAACACATCGAGCTAGATATTTCGCAAACTCATATTTATCATGCTTTAATGGAAGTCAATATACTAAATCATGCATATAAATTCAAAAATTCTATGACATGCTTGCTATTCTCCACTAATCTCGATATGCATAAAAGAGATCTTCAGACTTTAAGGGTTGTAATGTAGGCTTAGGTGGTAGGTAAAAATAGGCATTTAGGCTCATTTTTGTGTACCATAAGCTCTTTAGCTTTTCAAGATTTCCCTTTCTTTTTGTTCTTTTCTTCACTTCAATTCTATCTTTTTCCTCTTTGTTTTGGGAGAATGAAGAGTATTATAATAACAAGACCCCCAAACTTAGGCTTTTGCCTCTTTCTTATTACTTTTTATCAGCAACAAGCTCATTCACTCTTTTTGTCTCTTTTTAACACAATTGATTCCACTACTTCACATTTTTACTTATGGCACAATCTGGGAATATAGGTGTCAAAAGAAGTTTCAATTTTTAGGCTCAATGGGTGACTAGTGATACTTTTAAAGTTCGGTAGAAAAGAGTGGTAAGAATTGGCTATCAAAGAAATGCCTGAGTCATCTCCCTAACATGCATATCCTAACTATTTCGCCTCAAATAGCAAGCAATCATAACACATAGGTTTTCATAATTTAGCATGCACAATTTAAGCAAGAAACTCCAAATGTATGATTTTTGTGAGTTTTTGGCATATCTAACCTAGGTGTTTAGATAGTTGCTTCTAATTCCATTACATTATTCCACCTTCCTTCACTAGGTGTTTCTAGCAACTACAACATACATGATCTTTGACAGGCAATTATGACTTAAAAAGAAAAAGAAAAAAAATTGTGACTCAAAAATAAACACAAAACAACTAAAAAAAGACTTAATTGAAACATAACAAGACACAAATAAAACACCCCCAAATTTAAATCACACATTGTCCCCAATGTGTGCAAGACTCAAAGAAAATAAAAGAAAAAGGACAACTTACACACACACAAATGGCCATCATAACGGAGGTCTGGTGAGGAAAAATTTCGAATTTGCACTAAATACGGTTTCTCAAGTTCGGCGCGCGACCGAGATTCGGCACATGGCGGCGCACATGGCGCTGCGCTAGTACTGTGGCTCTTCAAATTACGCCATGGCCTCGATTCAGCGCCACACGATTTACTACTTTTCCTTTTTCAGCTTTTGCTCCTTTTTCCTGCTTTAGCTTTCACCCACCTCACATCCAACAACACAAAACAAGAACCCAAGACCGTGAGATTGTTCAAAGCAAAATAAAATAAAATAAAGACAGAAATTAAAATAACATAATTAAAAACATTGGGTTGCCTCCCAACAAGCCGTTTTTTACGCCTTTTAGCCTGACGCAATTAACCTTTCCGAGTGCCCATTGGATCCTTCGCAACCGCTTGCAATCCGCAGAGTTATTGTTGTAGGTCTCAATTTCCTACGACCATTTGTTCAAACAAGAGCCTTACATATCCAATTATCCCCAAGTAGGCTTATCTTTACGCTTTCTATAATGTAGGAATCGTGAACTTCTACATCTCTCAACTCTGTGGTACCTGATGGTATGGGCTTCCTAATCGGGAATCACCGTGATAGCTAGTGGTGTTTCTTCCGTAATAGGTGCAAGAAAAGAATTTCCACGTAATCCAAGAAGGTAAATAATCGATCTCTGCAATCTTTTCCTTCTCTACACCAACTATCTCACCGCATTCCTCAATAGTCAGCGTGGTTCGTGCTCTCAATTTGTTGTTCGCTGTTCAAAATCACCTCGATTTCTGGGTTCTGGGCGCCGCGACCCTGCTCTTTGGCGCCGCGACTCACTCTCCGCACTGCCTCGGACCTTGGCGGCATGGCCGCTGCGAACTCTCTATCTCCCCTGATTCGCATCCTTCAGGTCAATTGCCTGACATTGTGTTTCTCATTGCCTACCCCAGGTGCAGATTGCTCTTCTTATGCTTTCGCTGAATATGATCGCGAAGTTCTCGCTATTTGCTTTCCAACTTCTTCACGGCCATTCTCGCTTCGCCTATGAACTGATTTTGGTACCTCGTGAGACTGAGTATAGCTTCTCGTAATTCCTCCCTCTCTTCCTCTATGGTTGGAGCTCGATCATATTGACAGTAGAAATCCATGTCTTAAGGATCCCTGAGATGAATCAAAACCAACAACGAATCACGACACACTTGTTTTTTTCTTTTCAAAAGAAAATAAAATAAATAATTTAAAGAAACAAAAATAAAAACCCAAATTAGAAATTAAAAATAGATAAATTTGATATTGAACTATGCCTAATCCCCTAATACGCTAAAAACTTGATGCGCGAAAAGATGCACACACTTTAAACGCAAGTGCACGTTATCGTGACAAGTAGTATAGTCTTGATAAGACCGAATATCGTCCTCAAGGATTAGGGTTCAATTACCAACTATCTATCTTTTGGTATCTATTTGGTAAATTGATATTTGGATTTGTTGTTTATAACTAAGAATTATAAAAGCTAATTTAACTAATGAGTTTACTTCAGTTGTGATGGGAATAGGGCTTCCATGTCTCTTCAACTATCTCGCTATGTTATTTATTAACGCAACGAACTACGGTCTTCTTCTTTCTGAGAAAGCAGTTTACTTAAATCGCTTTATACTCCCGTTAGGGTTATATAAACACTCAACCTCAAAGATCACACCTTACCTACCTTTCTGATAAGGATAACTCTATAGAGGATTAAGAGCAAAACCTAGTTAACCGTCACGCACTATGCGCAAAATTGTGTTGTTAAGCCTCTCATTAACGCTACATAAATAATTGAGGTATTTTCATCCCCAATCCAAGAATGTCTACCCAACTTACAGTATATTCACAATCCCCTCCTTTCGGAGTCTGATTAGAAATCATATAGTGATAATTAGTTGTCAATTAACTACCTAGCATTCAATTCAAATATTGGATAGATCTCAACAAGAAGAATAACTATAAGCATTAAATCATAACATAAGTTTCAGAGATTCAAATACGAAAGCCCTATAGAGGAATTAGTTCCTAGCCATTGACATGACAAGAACTAATTCAATGTTCATCATACAAAAACTGAAATAAAAGAAAAGAAAAGGAAAAGAAAATACTTAAGAATGAGTCTCCAAGCCTCCTAGCATCCAAGGGTTGTGTTGTGGAATATTTACAAGATGGATTGGTGGAATGATGGATGTAGAATGGTGAATGGTGGAATGGAGAATGAATAATTCTTCTAATGATGTAGAGTATTTATAGCCAAAGAATCCTTTTGGTGAAGGGTTAGGGATTTTGTAGGTAGGAAAAGTTATTAGAATCATTTTAGGTAAGAGTTTTAAGGTAGGAAAAGTTATCCCTTTAGGTAGGAAAATTTATCCCTTTAGGATTCTGAAAACATGTCAAATTCGCCCAAAGATTTCATAATTCGCCGCGCCACGCCATAGATCGAAGCCATGGCGCTCAAATTCAAGAACTCTGACTTTCAAGACTATGGGCGCCAGGCCGCTGCCAGCGCCGCGCTGGTGACGCTTTCCGCGATTTCGCCTCGTTGTTCTTTTTTCGTCCGACTTCGCCTCAACTCCTCTATAATTCCCTAACTTCTTAGATCAGATTTCTTGGCCCTTTTTGGTTGAAATTCCATCTCAATTAAGCTCATTTTCTCCTCTTTTCATCATTTCTCCATTTTTGACCGATGTGACACAAAAGAAAGGAAAACGACCCTAATACTATACTAAACATAAATAAAATGAGTAAAATACTAACTAAAAATGACTCAAAAAGTGTATATAAAATACACCCATCATTAGACCCATAGAATGCAAATGAGTCTTCAAGAATAAGATTGATGCATATGACAAGGTACAAACTTATAAAGCAAGATTGGCGGCTAAAGGTTATAATCAACGGCCTGGGGTCGATTATGATGAAACCTTCTCACCTGTTGCGAAGATTAAGTCCATTCAGATTTTTCGCAGAAATGCGTACTATGATTATGATATTTGGCAAATGGATGTTAAAACCGCTTTCCTCAATGGTAACCTAATTGAGAAGGTGTATATGATACATCCAGAGGGTTTTACATCCAAGACTCAACCCAAAGCAGTATGCAAACTACAAAAGTCTATTTATGGACTTAAGCAAGTCTCAAGGAGTTGGAATATTTTCTTTGACAAAGCAGTCAAATCGTTTGAATTTGTTAGAAGCAAAAAAGACCCATGCGTTTATAGTAAACGCACAGATGAGAGTATTGTCTTCATTATCATATATGTAGATGACATATTGATAATGAGAGATAATAAAACTCTCATGCAATCAGTCAATGAATGGTTATCCAACACCTTCATGATGAAGGACTTAGGTGAAACCTACTACATTCTTGGAATTAGGATCTACAGAGATAGGCCTAATAGATTGTTGGGACTGTCACAATCCATATACATATACAAAGTGCTAAAATGTTTCTCTATGGAAAATTCCAAGAAAGGAAGTCTTCATATGGTTCAAGGCATCAAGTTATCAAAGAAGGATAGTCATTCTATCATGCAGTAACTCAACGCACGTGAAGAGGATCCCATACGCACTACCTATCGATCAATCATGTATGTCATGATCTGTACAAGGCCAGATATGGCCTATGCACTTAGTATGACTTGCAAATTCCAGCAGAATACTGAGGAGGAACATTGGAAAGCAGTCAAGAGTATTCTTAAGTATCTTAGACGAACTAAAGAATATTTCTTAGTCTATGATGGACAAGAAAAACTAGTAGCTACCGGGTATACTGATGCTAGCTTCTAGACAGATCTTGATGACTTTAAATCTCAATCTGGATATGCCTTCATTTTAAATGGTGGAATAGTGAGTTGGAAAAGTTCCAAACAAGCTACAATCACGATTCAACCATCAAGTCGAGTACATTATCGATCTGGAATTGCCGTTATATTTGAGTTCTTAAAAGAACTAAGGGTTGTTCCAAGTGTCATTTGTCCAATAACGATTTATTGTGACAACACTGACGCGATTGCGCAAGCTAAGGAACCAAGATCAACGAACAGAAATAAGCATGTACCAAGGAAATACCACATATTTAGAGAGATAGTGGAGACTGAAGAAATAAAGTTAGACTATGTTTCCACAGATGAAAATCTAGCAGACCCATTTACTAAACCATTAAGTTTAGTCAAACATAATGGTCATTTTGAAAATATGGGCATTAGATACGTTGGAGATTGGGTCTAGGCCAAGTGGGAGATTGAAAGTATATATGTCATAGATACAATCATTTTAGGGATAGATGTACTTGAACACATTCGTATTATTAATGAGATTAATATATTCATGACTTTTGCAATTATTGAATTATTATTTGATTGTTTGTATTATTCATTAATGTGCATCCATTGAGCTTACGTTGTCATTGATAGAGTGAGATATTAATGATAGAGCGTAGTTCGTAAAGTAGTCTCGACTGATGATCATTGAGAATGAGATATCAATGATATATTATAAGTCCATACGTGGTCCGCATCACATTCTGCAGAATGTAGTATGTCTCACTTACTACTAATAATGATTCACGCGATGGACACATGAATACTCTGAGGGTATTGACATGCCCCGCCGATAAACTATTTGTTATACATGTCAGAGTATTATCGACGCGAGATAGATGTCATTTGACTTGAGATCAATACACACCGCTTTGTAGAGTAATGTACTTTGATTCTCGCCCTAAGCTCAAATTCCTTATAGATAATACATGGCTTGAATCGGGTACATCGCGATACGCATCGCGTAGTTGAGCCAATAATAGGATTCATTCCTCGATTAGATATTCGAGAGAACACTCAACTTCTTAGTGATATTAGGTCGACCAAGTCATTGGTCAATGCAAGAGACATATTTGAGATATGATCTAGTTGTCGACTAATATAAATGAGATAAAGTGATCAAGCCATTTGGATAGACACTTGACAAATCCTAAGCTAGATCGAGTGTGTTGCGAATGAAAGAAATTTAGCATCCACATAGTGGTTGTGTTTACTAGAGTCTGGTAAACATTCTTCACATATTGAGTTTGTCATGTGGCGCAGTCTAGAAGTTCCTTGTGAACCTTAATTTGATTAAATGTCGATGTGTGAAGGCCTAAAGGGTCACAATAAGTCGATTGTCTTTTCAGTCTACAGGGTATAATGAGAAAGTATAAAATATTCGATTTAGAATCGAGATATTTTAACCAACAATAAATTATGAAATAAATTCCATTTGATGGAAATTAATTAAGTCAAAATTAGATTTTGAATTTAATTGAAATTAAAACATGCTGAAACTTTAAAATAAAGGGTAAGCGCGCGATGCCTCGGAGACTGAGCCGCAACGCTGGTACGATAGAGGGCCTAGTCCGACTGGCCCACAACAACTCGATTTTGGATATGGTTTTTAAGTATAATCTCAGTCTAATTTGTATCCTAATCTCCCCTATATATTCAACACTTAACCTCATAATTTAGGTTACTATTCTACACATAATTTACACTTGAATTCTTACTTTCTGAACTCAGAGTTCAGGAATTAAAATACTCTTAAACCTTTGCCAAGATTTTCTGACTTTCCTGACAGAGGAGTATACTGTAGCGAAGGTTTGCAGTCGTAAGGACAATTGTGTGCGCTCCCGTTAGTAGAGACTTAAGATAACATAAACTGTAAGTCTTCTTCTGTCTTTGTAGATTTCAATTGTAGCGTAACATACTGCATGCACTGTTTGGGACAACTAAGTTAATAAAATTTTATACTTCACTGCCTTACTTCATGCTGTTTTAGACTCCAACAAAACCCTACCTTTAGTACTAATAAACCAGTAGAACAAGAAGAATCAAAATGATCTTTGTTTAATTAGCATCTTCATCATCATAATTAACAAAGTATGGCTGGAAAATTAATTTGTTATAATTTTCTTTATATTTTTACATGCTTCATCTTCTTTGCCACTTTTTATCACCATTTTTCTTACCATGATTTTCTATTGTTTCCGATCACTTTCATCCGACCATTATCACTTCCTCCATAGCCAATGTTGTTCGTCATGAAAAATTCCCCTTTTCATTCTCAATTCTGTATGTTTCTATTCTCATTCCGGATTGAGAAATCTACATCATTGTTTTACCTGATTACTCCCTCTACAAACCCATCTTCATGATTTTAATTTTCTCTGTGTTATCGGAGAGAAATCTCCGACGGTTTTCACCGGAGAGCCTCCATTTCAGACACGGTCTATTTTCAAGTGCAATTTTCTAGGCCGGGCTCACCAGAATTTGCCTTTTAAGCTGCTCAAGTTGAGGAGTTCTTCGATAATATCTTTTACCAAAATTTATCTTTTGCCGAAGCTGTTATGGTGAACTTTGTTGGTGTATGATTCTCTCACTACCGACGAGACATCGTTTTATTTGTCAAAGGGTTGAGCAAACGCTGAGATTTTTGGACGGGTTCTTTGTTTTGGTTTCTTCTAAATCTACGTCAGTCGGGTGATGACTGAGAAATCGATGAAGTGATTTTTTTTAAAGTTGGATCGGGTCGAGTAAAACATAATGGGTGGACTGGTTTCTAAAAGAAAAATGTAATTTTTAATCTAAAAAATTGCTAAATAATTTTTAATTCGATAAATATATGTCTGTTAATGAAAAAGATAAATATGCACCATTTATCTACCGACGAGGGTATATGTGCCCCACTTTTAAAAAAATGTATATCTACTCTAAATCTCAAAGTGAGAGATATATTTGCCCCTTTTCCCTAAAAATGAATAATGATGAAAATTTAATTTGAAATATTTCACTTTGGGAAAAGAGAGATCAAGGGTGTCGAATCAATAGAGTAATTTCAACCTAAATTCCTAAGGTAACAATTCTCTAACACCAAAAAATGACCATGCTTGAATTTTGTATTACCTTTGTTCTAATTTATGTGGTATAGTTTGAATTTTGAGAGTCAAATACAACAACATAATGAATCGAGGATAAATAAATAATTTTAATTTGAATACTCACATAACACTAAAAATCGTCCTTTAGACTACGCGACAAGCATGCAAATTGACTAACATCGACCACTAATTTTACTAAAATGTGTTGTGTTTTGAAGCTTTGGGTAAGCTTGTATACCTATTTGATACTTAAAATATTCGGGGGTAGGTATTTTGGTACATTGATGAGCTATATAGCCGCAAATGCGAAAGCCTAATTGCAAATTAGATGCCACACATGTGGACGAGACATCGTTTTATTTGTCAAAGGGTTGAGCAAACGCTGAGATTTTTGGACGGGTTCTTTGTTTTGGTTCCTTCTAAATCTACGCTACGGTGATGATCGAGAAATCGATGAAGTGATTTTTTTTAAAGTTGGATCGGGTCGAGTAAAACATAATGGGTGGACTAGTTTCTAAAAGAAAAATGTAATTTTTAATCTAAAAAATTGCTAAATAATTTTTAATTCGATAAATATATGTCTGTTAATGAAAAAGATAAATATGCACCATTTATCTACCGACGAGGGTATATGTGCCCCACTTTTAAAAAAATGTATATCTACTCTAAATCTCAAAGTGAGAGATATATTTGCCCCTTTTCCCTAAAAATGAATAATGATGAAAATTTAATTTGAAATATTTCACTTTGGGAAAAGAGAGATCAAGGGTGTCGAATCAATAGAGTAATTTCAACCTAAATTCGTAAGGTAACAATTCTCTAACACCAAAAAATGACCATGCTTGAATTTTGTATTACCTTTGTTCTAATTTATGTGGTATAGTTTGAATTTTGAGAGTCAAATACAACAACATAATGAATCGAGGATAAATAAATAATTTTAATTTGAATACTCACATAACACTAAAAACCGTCCTTTAGACTACGCGACAAGCATGCAAATTGACTAACATCGACCACTAATTTTACTAAAATGTGTTGTGTTTTGAAGCTTTGGGTAAGCTTGTATACCTATTTGATACTTAAAATATTCGGGGGTAGGTATTTCGGTACATTGATGAGCTATATAGCCGCAAATGCGAAAGCCTAATTGCAAATTAGATGCCACACATGTGGACGAGACATCGTTTTATTTGTCAAAGGGTTGAGCAAACGCTGAGATTTTTGGACGGGTTCTTTGTTTTGGTTCCTTCTAAATCTACGTCAGTCGGGTGATGACTGAGAAATCGATGAAGTGATTTTTTTTAAAGTTGGATCGGGTCGAGTAAAACATAATGGGTGGATCGTTTCTAAAAGAAAAATGTAATTTTTAATCTAAAAAATCGCTAAATGATTTTTAATTCGATAAAAAGATAAATATGCATAATTTATCTACCGACGAGGGTATATGTGCCCCACTTTTAAAAAAATGTATATCTACTCTAAATCTCAAAGTGAGAGATATATTTGCCCCTTTTCCCTAAAAATGAATAATGATGAAAATTTAATTTGAAATATTTCACTTTGGGAAAAGAGAGATCAAGGGTGTCGAATCAATAGAGTAATTTCAACCTAAATTCGTAAGGTAACAATTCTCTAACACCAAAAAATGACCATGCTTGAATTTTGTATTACCTTTGTTCTAATTTATGTGGTATAGTTTGAATTTTGAGAGTCAAATACAACAACATAATGAATCGAGGATAAATAAATAATTTTAATTTGAATACTCACATAACACTAAAAACCGTCCTTTAGACTACGCGACAAGCATGCAAATTGACTAACATCGACCACTAATTTTACTAAAATGTGTTGTGTTTTGAAGCTTTGGGTAAGCTTGTATACCTATTTGATACTTAAAATATTCGGGGGTAGGTATTTCGGTACATTGATGAGCTATATAGCCGCAAATGGGAAAGCCTAATTGCAAATTAGATGCCACACACGTGACGAGACATCGCTTTATTTGTCAAAGCGGTTGAGCAAACGCCGAGATTTTTGGACGGGTTCTTTGTTTTGGTTCCTTCTAAATCTACGCTACGGTGATGATCGAGAAATCGATGAAGTGATTTTTTTAAAGTTGGATCGGTCGAGTAAAACATAATGGGTGGATCGTTTCTAAAAGAAAATGTAATTTTTAATCTAAAAATCGCTAAATGATTTTTAATTCGATAAAAGATAAATATGCATAATTTATCTACCGACGAGGGTATATGTGCCCCACTTTTAAAAAAATGTATATCTACTCTAAATCTCAAAGTGAGAGATATATTTGCCCCTTTTCCCTAAAAATGAATAATGATGAAAATTTAATTTGAAATATTTCACTTTGGGAAAAGAGAGATCAAGGGTGTCGAATCAATAGAGTAATTTCAATAGAGTAATTTCAACCTAAATTCGTAAGGTAACAATTCTCTAACACCAAAAAATGACCATGCTTGAATTTTGTATTACCTTTGTTCTAATTTATGTGGTATAGTTTGAATTTTGAAAGTCAAATACAACAACATAATGAATCGAGGATAAATAAATAATTTTAATTTGAATACTCACATAACACTAAAAATCGTCCTTTAGACTACGCGACAAGCATGCAAATTGACTAACATCGACCACTAATTTTACTAAAATGTGGTGTGTTTTGAAGCTTTGGGTAAGCTTGTATACCTATTTGATACTTAAAATATTCGGGGGTAGGTATTTCGGTACATTGATGAGCTATATAGCCGCAAATGCGAAAGCCTAATTGCAAATTAGATGCCACACATGTGGACGAGACATCGTTTTATTTGTCAAAGGGTTGAGCAAACGCTGATATTTTTGGACGGGTTCTTTGTTTTGGTTCCTTCTAAATCTACGTCAGTCGGGTGATGACTGAGAAATCGATGAAGTGATTTTTTTTAAAGTTGGATCGGGTCGAGTAAAACATAATGGGTGGACTGGTTTCTAAAAGAAAAATGTAATTTTTAATCTAAAAAATCGCTAAATAATTTTTAATTCGATAAAAAGATAAATATGCATCATTTATCTACCGACGAGGGTATATGTGCCCCACTTTAAAAAAAATGTATATCTACTCTAAATCTCAAAGTGAGACATATATTTGCCCCTTTTCCCTAAAAATGAATAATGATGAAAATTTAATTTGAAATATTTCACTTTGGGAAAAGAGAGATCAAGGGTGTCGAATCAATAGAGTAATTTCAACCTAAATTCGTAAGGTAACAATTCTCTAACACCAAAAAATGACCATGCTTGAATTTTGTATTACCTTTGTTCTAATTTATGTGGTATAGTTTGAATTTTGAGTGTCAAATACAACAACATAATGAATCGAGGATAAATAAATAATTTTAATTTGAATACTCACATAACACTAAAAATCGTCCTTTAGACTACGCGACAAGCATGCAAATTGACTAACATCGACCACTAATTTTACTAAAATGTGTTGTGTTTTGAAGCTTTGGGTAAGCTTGTATACCTATTTGATACGTAAAATATTCGGGGGTAGGTATTTCGGTACATTGATGAGCTATATAGCCGCAAATGTGAAAGCCTAATTGCAAATTAGATGCCACACATGTGGACGAGACATCGTTTTATTTGTCAAAGGGTTGAGCAAACGCTGAGATTTTTGGACGGGTTCTTTGTTTTGGTTCCTTCTAAATCTACGTCAGTCGGGTGATGACTGAGAAATCGATGAAGTGATTTTTTTTAAAGTTGGATCGGGTCGAGTAAAACATAATGGGTGGACTGGTTTCTAAAAGAAAAATGTAATTTTTAATCTAAAAAATTGCTAAATAATTTTTAATTCGATAAATATATGTCTGTTAATGAAAAAGATAAATATGCACCATTTATCTACCGATTTAGGTATATGTGCCCCACTTTTAAAAAAATGTATATCTACTCTAAATCTCAAAGTGAGAGATATATTTGCCCCTTTTCCCTAAAAATGAATAATGATGAAAATTTAATTTGAAATATTTCACTTTGGGAAAAGAGAGATCAAGGGTGTCGAATCAATAGAGTAATTTCAACCTAAATTCGTAAGGTAACAATTCTCTAACACCAAAAAATGACCATGCTTGAATTTTGTATTACCTTTGTTCTATTTTATGTGGTATAGTTTGAATTTTGAGAGTCAAATATAACAACATAATGAATCGAGGATAAATAAATAATTTTAATTTGAATACTCACATAACACTAAAAATCGTCCTTTAGACTACGCGACAAGCATGCAAATTGACTAACATCGACCACTAATTTTACTAAAATGTGGTGTGTTTTGAAGCTTTGGGTAAGCTTGTATACCTATTTGATACTTAAAATATTCGGGGGTAGGTATTTCGGTACATTGATGAGCTATATAGCCGCAAATGCGAAAGCCTAATTGCAAATTAGATGCCACACATGTGGACGAGACATCGTTTTATTTGTCAAAGGGTTGAGCAAACGCTGAGATTTTTGGACGGGTTCTTTGTTTTGGTTCCTTCTAAATCTACGCTACGGTGATGACTGAGAAATCGATGAAGTGATTTTTTTTAAAGTTGGATCGGGTCGAGTAAAACATAATGGGTGGACTGGTTTCTAAAAGAAAAATGTAATTTTTAATCTAAAAAATTCTAAATAATTTTTAATTCGATAAATATATGTCTGTTAATGAAAAAGATAAATATGCACCATTTATCTACCGACGAGGGTATATGTGCCCCACTTTTAAAAAAATGTATATCTACTCTAAATCTCAAAGTGAGAGATATATTTGCCCCTTTTCCCTAAAAATGAATAATGATGAAAATTTAATTTGAAATATTTCACTTTGGGAAAAGAGAGATCAAGGGTGTCGAATCAATATAGTAATTTCAACCTAAATTCGTAAGGTAACAATTCTCTAACACCAAAAAATGACCATGCTTGAATTTTGTATTACCTTTGTTCTAATTTATGTGGTATAGTTTGAATTTTGAGAGTCAAATACAACAACATAATGAATCGAGGTTAAATAAATAATTTTAATTTGAATACTCACATAACACTAAAAATCGTCCTTTAGACTACGCGACAAGCATGCAAATTGACTAACATCGACCACTAATTTTACTAAAATGTGGTGTGTTTTGAAGCTTTGGGTAAGCTTGTATACCTATTTGATACTTAAAATATTCGGGGGTAGGTATTTCGGTACATTGATGAGCTATATAGCCGCAAATGTGAAAGCCTAATTGCAAATTAGATGCCACACATGTGGACGAGACATCGTTTTATTTGTCAAAGGGTTGAGCAAACGCTGAGATTTTTGGAAGGGTTCTTTGTTTCGTTCCTTCTAAATTTACGCTACGGTGACGATCGAGAAATCGATGAAGTGATTTTTTTAAAGTTGGATCGGTCGAGTAAAACATAATGGGTGGATCGTTTCTAAAAGAAAATGTAATTTTTAATCTAAAAAATTGCTAAATAATTTTTAATTCGATAAATATATGTCTGTTAATGAAAAAGATAAATATGCACCATTTATCTACCGACGAGGGTATATGTGCCCCACTTTTAAATATTTCACTTTGAGAAAAAGTTGATCAAGGGTGTCTAATCAATAAAGTAATTTCAACCTAAATTCGTAAGGTAACAATTCTCTAATACACTAAAATGACCATGCTTAAATTTGGTACACTCTTTGTACTAATTTATATGGCATAGTTTGAATTTTAGAGTTAGTTTGACCGTGTATTTGGACAAAGAATTTTTAATTTTTTGACACAAAATTTACATATTTAAAAATTACGTAAAAATTACTATATTTTACAATAATTGACAATACAAAATATTTAAAAAACATAAAAAAAATTGTGGTCAAAGAAAATTTATTTGAATCTCAAAATTCACAAGATGCCACATAAATTAGGACGGAGAAGTTGTTGGAAATTTATTAAACGTGAAATAAAATTAATCCTATTAATTATGACTCGAACAATTGGGGCCCCGCGCGTCGGAAACATGGTTTCCACACACGTGCACATAAAGTGTCAAAGATCGTAATTTCCTTAAATGGAAGAGATATTGGTACATATACAAATTGTTTGAGACGTAAGAGAATAGACGATTATTGACCAAATGACAAATGGTTTCACGTTGGTAAATGAAAGGAAGAAATGTGTAAAAGATGAAACTAATCAGAAATCGCCGCGGAGCCGAGAAGGGCCGCGGCGCACCAAAGTCAGGGCCGAGGTGCTTGGAGCGCCGATGTGCCTCCTCCTAGAGCCCCGACTCTAAATGTCGTTTCAATTCCAGACCATCGAATTGAGCGCCGATGCCTTCCCGGCGGCCGCAACTCTAATTGACTTTTTAGTTCCAGTGAGTTACTGGACATGCAGCGCCGTGACGCCCTCCCGAAGGGCCGCGGCGTTTCGACTGTTTTTCTGTCCGTTGGAGGCGAATTACAACCGATTCATGGGCTGACTTTAGAGCATTTAATCTCCATAACTTGGCTATTGATTTCAGCCATTGCTAGGCTTAATTAACCTCAATATTAATGGTCATTACTTGACATTGATGGTCATTCATTTGGTTGATTGAGAAGACATATCATCTACCTATAAATTGATGCATTTGACACAATTGTAAAATACACTACACACTTAACAATTCTCTGAAATTGTCTTCCTCTCTTGCAATCACAAAACACTCAAAGATCTTTCTTCCTAAGCGAACACCTGAGTTCCCTTTGCTTATTTGTTTGATTGCTGTTTTATCTTGGAAGATAAGTTGTCATTACTCTGTTGAAAGGATATAGGGGCAATATTATCTTAAGGATAAATTGCAAATTCAGTCGACTCAGCAAGCCCTCTTATTTGTTTATTTCCATATTTCTTACATATTTGTTGTTGTTACATTCTCATTTCCTTGTTTCTACACTTTGTTCCTACAAGCTTAAGATAATATTCGTTGGTTCAAACAACAACATGACTCGACAAGATCAATTCAACGAATTCAACGCTGGAAATCCCATCGATGTTCAAGGCAATCCCACTGCCTTCAATCCCACTTCTCAAGGAACTACCGCTGCCTTCAACTCCACTGTTTTTGGCACTTCGAGTGTCTCCACTGATCATGGCATTCCAAATGCCTTCCAAACTGCTGGTTTTGACACAACTAGTGTCAACACTATTTTTGGCACAACTAATGCCTCTACTGCTGCTCCGGGCACTTGTAGTGCCTATGCTACTGCCCAAGGCGTCCATAAAGGATATGCTCTTGTTAGAGGCGTTTCCAACGCCTTTGTAACTGCTCAAGGGGGCGCCACTGCCCCTACACCCACTGGTTTTCACCATGAGCGTCCTGAAAAGTTCATGGGTGCTCACTTTAATAGATGGCAGCAAAAGATGTTATTTTTCCCGACGGTTATAGGAATGTCATGTTTCCTATCCGAAGACCCTTCACTAGTTGGGGAAGACGTGGACCCTCAGCCAAATGATTTGGCGGGAGGGGGCCAAGGTAACCATGTCGCTGACGACATGATGATGGTTCGCTAAGCATGGAAACATAGTGATTTCATGTGTAGGAACTATATTCTAAACAATTTGTTCGATCCTCTCTACACGATGTACTGCACCATTAAAACTGCCAAGCAGTTATGGAACAAACTTCAGAAGAAATATAACACCTAAGATGCGGGTAGCAAAAAGTTCATCATTGGGAAATTCCTGAAATTTTAAATGATGGACAACAAATGTGTGTCATCCCAAGTACAGGAATTTCAAATGATTCTACATCATCTGGACTTGGAAGGAGCCCAACGAACAATTCTTGGTGGGGGCGTTGATCGAGAGCTGCCTCTCTCGTGGACTGAGTTTATGAATTATCTAAAACTCAAAATAAAAGAGATGACCTTAGATGAACTTATTGTCAAACTCCAGATTCATGAGACAATAAGAAGCACATGCCAAAGGGGAAACAACCCGCTGAGGCTAAGGCGAACCTGACGGAAGTCAAAGGGAAGACAAGCAAGAAGCGAAAGTTCTAGCAGGAAGGCAAGCCCCAAACAACTGAAAAGTTCAAGGGAAAGTTGATCGGTGTATTTTATATACACTTTTTGAGTCATTTTTAGTTAGTATTTTACTCATTTCATTTATGTTTAGTACAGTATTAGGGTCGTTTTCCTTTCTTTTGTGTCACAGCGGTCAAAAATGGAGAAATGACGAAAAAGAGATGAAATGAGCATAAAAGAGATTGAATTGCACACTAAAAGGGCCAAGAAATAAAGTCTAAGAAGTTCGAAATTAGAGAGATCGACGAAGTCCGACATAAAAGGACGAAAAACGAATCACAGAAAACGTCATCAGCCAAGCGCCAGTGTTAGCCGGCGCCCAATATGTGAAAGTCCGAAGTTGTTGATCTTCGATACCGCGCGCCATTTGCAGGCGCCGACGCGAGATTTATGAAGTTTGGGCCGAATTTGACATGTTTTCAGAATCCTAAAGGGATAACTTTTCCTACCTAAAGGGATAACTTTTCCTACCTTAAAACCCTTACCTAAAAAGATTCTAATAACTTTTCCCACTTACAAATCCTTAACCCTTCACCTAAAGGATTCTTTGGCTATAAATACTCTACATCATTAGAAGAATTATTCATTCTCCATTCCACCATTCACCATTCTACATCCATCCACCCACCAATCCATCTTGTAAATATTCCACAACACAACCCTTGGATGCTAGAAGGCTTGGAGTCTCGTTCTTAAGTATTTTCTTGTCTTTTTCTTTTCTTTATTTCAGTTTTTGTATGATGACTTTTGAATTAGTTCTTGTCATATCTATGGCTAGGAACTAACTCTCTTATAGGGCTTTCCATGTTAATTCTCTAGAAACTTATGTTATGAATTAATACATGTTTATGGTTATTATTCTTCTTTGAGAGATCTATCCAATAATTGCGTTGAATGCTTGGTAATTAATTGACAACTAATTATCCTTATATGATTTCTAATTTACTTCGAAAGGAGAGATTGTGAATATGCTGTAAGTTGGGTAGACATTCTTGGATTGGGGATGAAAATACCTCAATTATTTATGTAGCGTTAATGAGAGGCTTAAAAACCCTAATTTTGCGCATGGTGCGTGACGGTTAACTAGGTTTTTGTTCTTAATCCTCCTATAGAGTTATCCTTATCACCGAAAGGTAGGTAAGGTGCAATACTGGGGTTGAGTGTTTATATATCCTTAACGGGAATATAAAACGATTTCGTAAACCTGCTTTCTCCGATAGAAGAAGACCATAATTCGTTGTATTGATAAATAACATAATCGGATAGTTGAAGAGACATGGAAGCCCTATTCCCATCACATCTGAAGTAAACTCATTAGTTAAATTAGTCTTTATAATTCTTAGTTATAAACAACAAAAATCAAATATCAATTTACCAAATAGATACCAAAAGATAGATAGTTGGTAATTGAACCCTAATCCTTGTGGACGATATTCGGTCTTACTAAGACTATATTACTTGTTACGATAACGTGCACTTGCGTTAAAGTGTGTGCATCTTTTCGCGCATCAAGTTTTTGGCGTCGTTGCCGGGGATTAGGCATAGTTCAATATCAATTTTATCTATTTTAATTTCTAATTTGGTTTTATTTCTGTTTTTATTTTTATTTGTTTTTTGCTCCAAGAACAAGTTTCTAACTTGTTCTCATGAGCATCTTTTATCACCTTTTTTGTTTGTCTTATTTTGCGTTAAATTCGGAAAAAAACGAAAAAAATATATATATATAATAAAATCAGACACACGGACTACTACTATCGAGACAGTGGAGTCATCAACATCGCCTAACCTACGTATGTCGAGGAAGATCGAAATGAGTTGCGTGCACATACTTATGTTCGCCAAGTGCCGTGCTCGCTTTATGGTCGAGACAAGAGAGTCCTCGTAAAGTTGGAATCGCAATAGGAGAACTCGCAATCATTTTGAACAAATAAATGCAAGAAAAGCAATTTGCACCGCGGAGGTGGCAAGCAAATTGAGAGCTCGAACCACACCCAACTATTGAGGAATCAAGCGAGATAGTTGGTGTAGAGAAGGAAAAGATTGCAGAGATCCAATTATTCACCTTCGATTCCGTGGAAAATCTTTTTCTCGCACTCATTGCGTAAAAACACCACCACCGCCAATGTTGAACCCCAAACAGAAGTCCATACCATCAAGGGCACCCCTAGAGTTGAGAGATGTTGGGAATCTCACCGATCCCTACATTAGAGAGCCTAAACGCAAAGCATGTCTTGTGTACTTGGGGATAATCGTATATTTGAGGCCCTTGTTTGAAGCAATTGTTGTAGTTGAAGTGAGATTCGCACAATAATAACTCATGGATTGCAAGCTTCGCAGTAGGATCCAATGGGCACTCGAAAGGTTAATTGCGTCCGGTAAAAGACGTTAAAGACAACTTGTTTGAGGCAACCCAATATTTTTAATTATGTTATTTTAATTTCTCTTTATTTTATTTTATTTTGTCTTGAAGAGTCTCACGGTCTTGGGTTCTTGTTTTGTGTTGTTGGATGACAGTGGACTGAAAGTCAAACCGAGGAAAAGGAGCAAAAACGAAAAAAGGAAAGCGATCTGCACGCGCGCCAGATCGGCCGCGGCGGAACTCCAGAGCCATCAGACTTAGCAGTGGCCATGGCCGAACTTCGTAGGACCATATTCCGTGCAAATTCCGCATTCTTCCTCCTAGACCTCCGTTATGACCGTGTGTTGGCCGTAAGTTGTCACTAATTTTTTTTTGAGTCTTGCACACATTGGGGACAATGTGTGATTTAAGTTTGGGGGAATGTTTTATTGTTTTTGAGTCTTGTTGAATTGTTTTGTGTATTTTTGAGCCATTTTTTAGTCATAATTTTTTTTAAGATCATGCATATGCTGTAGTTACTTGAATTTCCTAGTGAAGTAAGGTTGAATAATGTAATGAAATTAGAAGCAACCATCTAAACACTTAGGTTAGATATGCCAAAAACTCATGAAATCTGTCTATTGGGAGTATCTTGCTTGATTTGTGCATTGTTAAAAGATTAAAACCTATGTGTTATGATTGCTTGCTATTTGAGGCGAAATAGTTAGGATATGCATGTTAGGGAGATGACACAGACATTTCTTTGTTAGCCAATTCTTACCACTCTTTTCTATCCCTGACTTTAAAAATATCCCTAGCCAGCCCCATTGAGCCTAAAAACATGAAACTTTTTCTTTGACACCATATATTCCTACAATTGTGCCATAAGTAAAAATGTGAAATAGTTGGAATAAATTGTGTTAAAAAAGAGACAAAAAGAGTGAATACGTTTGATGCACCCCAATGAAAAAGTAATAAGAAATAGGCAAAAACCTAAGTTTGGGGGTGCTTGTTATTATGATACACTTCACTCTCCCAAAACAAAATAGGGAAAGATAGATTTGAAGTGAAGAAAAGAATCAAAAGAAAAAGGGAAACACTGAAAAGCTAAAGAGCTTATGGTACACAAAAGAATGAGCCTAAATGCCTATTTTTACCTACCCGTGCCTAAGCCTACATTACAACCCTTAAAAGTCCTGAAGATCTCTTAGATGCATAGCCATGATTAGTGGAGAATAGCAAGTAAACATGCTATAGGAATTATGAAATTAACATGCATGATTCAGTGTTTTGACTTCCATTAAGCATGCTAAAAATGAGTTTGCGAAATATCTAGCTTAATGTGTTTTGAATGGTGAAATTTCAGGCTATATGTTCTTGTATATTATTCTGCTAATCTTCATGTTTTTCAAAGTAACACCAATACAGCAAAGTGACCAATGTCATTGAGTCTTTTATTTTCCTTTTTCTTGAGTCTTTATTTCTTTCTTTTTATCTTTGCTCGAGGGCGAGCAAAGGTTAAGTTTGGGGGTATTTGATCGGTGTATTTTATATACACTTATTGAGTCATTTTTAGTTAGTATTTTACTCATTTCATTTATGTTTAGTACAGTATTAGGGTCGTTTTCCTTTCTTTTGTGTCACAGCGGTAAAAAATGGAGAAATGACGAAAAAGAGATGAAATGAGCATAAAAGAGATGGAATTACACACTAAAAGGGCCAAGAAATAAAGTCTAAGAAGTTCCGGAAATTAGAGAGGAGATCGATTTAAGTCCGGACGAAAAAGGACGATTTAAACGGACCGCCAGAAAACGTCACCGGCCATGCCAGCAAGTGCAGCCGCGCGCCCAATATGCTGAAAGTCCGAAAGTTGCTGATCTTCAGCGTCAGCGCGCCATTTGGCGTGCGCGCCGACACGGGATTTATGAAGTTTGGGCCGAATTTGACATGTTTTCAGAATCCTAAAGGGATTATTTTTCCTACCTAAAGGGATAACTTTTCCTACCTAAAGGGATAACTTTTCCTACCTTAAAACCCTTACCTAAAAGGATTCTAATAACTTTTCCTACTTACAAATCTTTAACCCTTCACCTAAAGGATTCTTTGGCTATAAATACTCTACATCATTAGAAGAATTATTCATTCTCCATTCCACCATTCACCATTCTACATCCATCCACCCACCAATCCATCTTGTAAATATTCCACAACACAATCCTTGGATGCTAGAAGGCTTGGAGTCTCGTTCTTAAGTATTTTCTTGTTTTTTTCTTTTCTTTATTTCAGTTTTTGTATGATGACTTTTGAATTAGTTCTGGTCATATCTATGGCTAGGAACTAATTCTCTTATAGGGCTTTCCATGTTAATTCTCTAGAAACTTATGTTATGAATTAATACATGTTTATGGTTATTATTCTTCTTTGAGAGATCTATCCAATAATTGCATTGAATGCTTGGTAATTAATTGACAACTAATTATCCTTATATGATTTCTAATTTACTTCGAAAGGAGAGATTGTGAATATGCTGTAAGTTGGGTAGACATTCTTGGATTGGGGATGAAAATACCTCAATTATTTATGTAGCGTTAATGAGAGGCTTAAAAACCCTAATTTTGCGCATGGTGCGTGACGGTTAACTAGATTTTTGTTCTTAATCCTCCTATAGAGTTATCCTTATCACCGAAAGGTAAGGTGCACATCTGAGGTTGAGTGTTTATATATCCTTAACGGAATATAAAATGATTTCAGAACCCGCTTTCTCCGAGAGAAGAAGACCATAATTCGTTGTATTGATAAATAACATAAGCGGATAGTTGAAGAGACATGGAAGCCCTATTCCCATCACATCTGAAGTAAACTCATTAGTTAAATTAGTCTTTATAATTCTTAGTTATAAACAACAAAAATCAAATATCAATTTACCAAATAGATACCAAAAGATAGATAGTTGGTAATTGAACCCTAATCCTTGTGGACGATATTCGGTCTTACTAAGACTATATTACTTGTTACGATAACGTGCACTTGCGTTAAAGTGTGTGCATCTTTTCGCGCATCAAAAGTGTAACCACTGTGGTATAGTTGGTCACATGGCCAAAGACTGCCGTAAGTTCAAACGTGAGAATAAGGCCAAATGCAAGGCCAAGGTTAACATCATCGAAGACACGCTTGTAGACGATATGATCGAGGAGTTCTCAACGGTGGTTCTTGAAGCAAACCTAGTTGAGAATCCGGTGTAGTGGTGGTTGGACACAGGTGCCACCCGTCACATATGTTCCAATAAAGAAACCTTCTCCACTTATACACCAGTAACAAACAAGAAGTTATTCATGGAAAATAATTCTTCTTCAGAGGTGCTGGGGGTAGGAAAGGTGGCCCTAAAGATGACGTCCGACAAGGAGCTGACTCTAAAGGAAGTGATACACGTCCCAGAAATTCGTAGAAATCTGATTTTTGGACCTTTGTTGGTTAATGGTGGTTTTAGGCTAGTGTTAGAAGCCAATAAATTTGTAATCACTAAAAACAAAAATTTTTTGGAAGAGGCTTCGTCTATGAAGGTCTCTTTAAGTTTAATGTTGCACCTGTAATGCCTTGTGTTTCAACTATCAATAAAAGTGAGCCTTCTACTTACTTGATTGAGTAATCTAATTTATGGCATCATAGATTAGGACATGTTAACTATCAATCTATCCAAAAATTGGTAAAGTTGGAATTATTGCCGTCTATCGACATAAACCCTCAACGTAAGTGTGAGGTGTGCGTATAGGCATAACTTTTCAAGAATCCCTTTAGATCTGTCGAAAGGGAAACCGATCCTCTAGAACTTATACACACTGATATATGTGATTTAAAGTTCTTTCATAGATGATGACACAAGGTTTTGTTACATTTACTTACTAAAAAGTAAAGATGAAGCCTTTGAAGCATTCAAACGCTACAAAGCAGAAATTGAGAATCAACTAAGCGGACGAATTAAAACAATCCGTAGCGATAGATGGGGAGAATATGTAGAGCCTTTTGAAGAATTATGTACCCAATCGGGTATAGTTAATCAAACAATGGCTCCTTACTCACCACAATCAAACAGTGTTGCTGAACACAAGAACCGAACACTAAAGGAAATGATGAATTTTGTACTCATCAATTCGGGCCTCCCTCAAACCATGTGGGAGGAAGCTGTCCTTACCGCGAATAGGATTCTTAACAGAGTTCCACACAAGGGTAAATACACGACTCCATACGAGCTATGGAAAGGAAAGAAACATAACTACAAACATTTGAAGTTATGGGGTTGTCTGGCCAAGGTAAAAGTACCTATGCTAAAGCAGGTCAAGATTGGACCTAAGACTGTGGATTGCATATTCATCGGATATGCCAATAACTGTAGTGCTTGTTGACACCCAATTTTGTCCATACTTTACCGATTATTTGTTCAGATCACCTTTCATCTTCTGTTAATTTCACTATGTTTTTCAGTCTTGAAAATTCTCCAAAAATGCTAAGTTTTAATATTTTTCACTAATTACCGCGTATTTTTAAAATATCGAGTATTACATTTCATAATATAAGCAAAATAATTTTAATATCTCGGCATTGGTATTGGTGATTGATTTTCTCTTAATATTTTCACTAATTACTAAATTAATCATTTTTCTATGAGTATTATATTTTTACTCAAAACTAAATACATATATTAAATCATTTGTACCGTAGTTTATATGTGTGCATTTTTGGAATTAATTAGGACAAGGAAGCATATTTTAATTAATTGAGAGAATTGGATTAATTACATATTAATCCATAAATAGATTAATTATTTTCCCCCATATTTCATTCCCCATTTTTTTTAAAAAAATCAGCCCAAATTTCCGTCCAGCCCAAACCAATTTCGCGACCCAGCCCAATCCCCTTTCTTCAAACACCCTTCCCCATCGCTCTAAAACGCAGACCCCTATCCATCAACTCCATCGCCGCCTATGCCCCTGCACCCCATACTCCTGCTCCTAACCACCCCTGACACCACCACACCCCTACATCACATCGCACATCTCACCATACCCTGTTCCCTCGAAAATCCGCTTCCAAATCTTGCCCTTTAATTCAAATTTCGAATTCAGATTTTTTAAAGGGGTAAACGTTAGGGGGGAACTTGTCACGACCCGTTCCGGGGCCAGTGACTGGTGCCTTACCCGGGCACCCAAGTAGTCATACATCAGAGAAAATCAGCGGAATATAAAAACAAGACATGAAACAATGTAAATTGAGACACAGTTTATCTGAGAAAAGTCGCTTTCGTATATATATAAACCAAAATCGCGCTACATCCCAACTGCATAATAGACTACAGCACTCTAAGGAAGTAAACAAATATGGCGGGACAGGGCCCCGCCATACCCTGAATGTACATATATCTACAACATCAGGGAGAACCATACCAAAAGTCGAGCCTCCAGAGAAGATGGAGCTCCTGACACCAAAGCAAAAGATCCTAAGGATGCGGATCTAGCACCTGTTTTCCCTTACTGCGGATTTAACGCAGCCTCAAGGAGGTCAAGACAAACAGTACCAAGTATGTGAAATCAGAAAGTACTTAAATGAAATCATATCATTTTAAAGCCAATTTTTACAAATATGTATGAAATAACCAATGTAACCGCACATAGTGCCACATCACAAACAAGAGTAACAACAGGTAAACTGTAACAGGTCTTTTCTAGGTTGCGAATGATCGAAGCAAGGCCAATCGCCCATAGTATCATTATGCATGCCTAATCCTGGACTCCCGTAGTCCGCATAGGCCACCTAGGCCCGCATGAGGTATTCCCCGCATCGAGGGTAGCTACTCTCGGCATCGCCCCGACTCATAGTCCGCATGGCCACATGCACCGCATGGCCACATAGACCGCACACTAACTCGAACTCGTAGCTCGCATAGGTCCTCGACCCGCATGAGGTATTCTCGAATCATAGTCCTGCATCGCTCGAGGTATACCCCGTGACGGAGGGCAGCTTAACCCCTGTATATCATGTCAAGAGGTGAGTGATGTAATACTAGCATAACGCTTATCGTTAAACAACATAAGCACAAATAAGAATAACCTCTTTACACAAACGCTACAAGATACTAACACACATAACATCACAATATGTCTACTCAACAAACCATATCACCGTATTTCCGTAAATCAATACAAGTCTTTTATAAACACATAAGTAAACCGTTCCTTTTATCTTTCTTAAGTCGTTATACCTAACTTCCCATAAAGCTAGTATAACTCTTAAGCTTTTGTTTAAAAACCAAGTATTACTCTTCTTTCAAAAATGATTCATAATTCTTTTGAAATACTTCAAGATTCTTGTTATTTAGACTCAAGTCAAAAGACGTCAAGTAAAACCATGTTCGCTAACACACGCACGCTCACCGTACTATATATATACTTTAAAATATCATGCTCAAGAGGATAGGAAGAATCACATACCTTCTCGGCGAAATCCACCTGCCAAGTCGAATATGTCGCGCGCAGAGTATCAACCTATAATAGTCAAATACGTCTATCAACGTCTAGACTACTATGTAGAATAATCTAAGCAGAGGGTTCTCTATTCTACGGAAAATCGGGCAGCTCTTCCCTACCCGGTAAACTATACAAGTCTACTGTAAATATAGTCCTATGTAAGTACAGTTCAATCTTCTTTAATTCTTCTGATGTGATTTCAGTTCAATTTTCTTCTGTAATACCCTTCTATGTATTTTATACTTATTTCTATACTTCTACAGTATGTATTCTCCAATTACAATAGAAGGATAAGATTATTTACCTCGATAAGCCCAATATTATCCAAGATATAAGTCGATCCTGAGCAAGGTTTAGCTCCTAATCTATACGCTCCAAACCGCTCCAAGAAACCCTTAGAAGTTTCTACACAACTTCTACTTTCTACTTCAACCAACTATGAAGTTTCTCTTAGGGTTTCATTTAGTGACTATAGGAATACAAGGTAGTATTTCCGGACTCTACGTATAGAGGTAACTTTGGAAATACTAAAAGGGATTGGCTAAGGTATTTTGGGGATAGTAACAATACTTGGAGAGTATTTCTACCAAGAGGGGGGGTAGTGTTTCGGCTAGGGCTTTCAAGAGGGGGGGATGGTGTTTGGACGAGAGCTCTTAAGGGAGAAGGGAGATTTTGAGACTTGGAAGATAATTTGTGGATGAAGAATTCTTGAACTAAGGGGGTGGGGGTATTTGTCGGCCCACCAATGGTCAAGATGAAGGCAAGTGGAGGGCAAGTGGAGGGTGTGGATTCACCCATGTGTCCTTATCCATCTACTACACAAAAATATCCTACCTAACCTTGACTAATGCTAAGGGCCACAAAAACGTGCCAACTTGCCCATGTTGCTCCACTGAGGGTGACAAGTGTCACCTCTCGCTGGTCCAAAATATTTCATCTCTCGGAAAAATCCGCAAAAATTATAAATGACATAGCCGTAATTTTCCTTCGCAAGTTTTGAAAACGCTTCGCCGAAAACAATTCGCTTTCGGGTTGTGCACAAATTTCGCCCTATGCCTAACTTTAAGTTTTGAACTTTGTCACGCACGCCTCACGTACATACTGGAAATACGGTATAACATTCTTCCCTCCTTAGCACCATTCGTCCCGAATGTTCCTTCCCAAGACACACAACGATAAGGTTCCTCATAACTTAAACAGTTTGCAATTGCCTCACATGGCCACAATACAACACTTAAGCATATACATCAATGAAAAATTTACAAGTAGGAAAGTGAGTTACCTGGAGGTGTGGGGAATAGGTGAGGATACTTTTGCCTCATGTCCTCCTCAGCTTCCCACGTCATCTCCTCCCCGAGCCTGCTCCGCCACAAGACTTTGACTAGCCACGCCCTCGTCCGCAGACGATAACTCGACGATCGATTATCGCTATGGAATCTCTCATACGATAACCCCTGGTCACCGACATCGTCAACGGGTGCACCGATGGACCCACGATACATCTCCTCAGCATAGAAACATGAAAAACCGGATGTACTGCCTCAAGATCGGACGGCAGATCCAACTCATAGGAAACCTTACCTACCTCGCGACAACTGACACTACCAATGTACTGGGCCGAAGTTTCCTTTCTTCCCGAATCTCATCACACCTTCATGGGTGACACCTTCATGAAAACCCAATCATCAACCTCGAACCTGGATGCCGACGACGATGATCCGTGATATGACTTTTGTCGACTCGAGCCGCCAATAGCCGCTCCCGATAAGCTTCACCTTATCCATCGCTCGTCAGACGTCCGGTCCCACTAATCGCACCTCACCTACATCAAACCAGCCTATCGGCGACCGCACTTCTCCCATACAAGGCTTCATAAGGCGCCATCCGAATACCGGAGTGGTAGCTATTATTATACGCAAACTCAACTAGAGGCAAATGATCCTCCTGGCTACCCTCAAGTCAATAACACAGCTCGCAGATATCCTCGCAGTCCGGATAGTGCGCTCATCGCCGTCTGCTCGAGGATGGAATGCGCATCGTGCTCACCGCCCCTAGACCTTCTCGAAAGACCTCCGGTTAGCCGTAACCGGGCTCCTCTGCCGATATGATCGAAATAGGGACTCCATGCGCCTCACGATCTCTCGGATGTAAAGTCCGCATAATCCTCTACCGGTGCGTCGCTCGATCGGAAGAAAGTGGGCTGATTTCACACCGCCGACGATAACCCGGATAGAATCGTGCTTCCTGAGTGCGAGGTAATCCCGTGATAAAGTCCATGTTGATCACCTCCCACTTCCGTGTCGGATCTCTATCGCTCGCAATAATCCACCGTGCCTCCGTGCTCTATCTTCACCGCCGACAACACGCACCGAGCTACAAACTCGCAACGCCCTCTTCAAGCCATCCCACCAATACACGTATCTAAGGTCGTGGTACATCTTGGTCGACCCAGATTGATAGAGTAACGCGCGCCGCAGTGCTTCCCTAAAACTCCGCCAAGTCCTGCAATATCCGAACACACAACTCGCTCAAACCTTAGCACCCCATCAAGTGCTACCTTAAAAGGACCCTTCCTCACGAAGAGCCGTATCACGCATCGCCAAAACCGGATCCTCAAATCGTTGCTCTTCACCTCCTCGACGATGGAAGACTCGCAACCTCTCGAACTCGAACCCCACCGCTATCGTAATCAATCAATCGACTCAAGGCTCGCTAGCCGATGCAACTCGCGACCATGCCCCTTCTCTCCGCCGCACATCCGATAGACTCATCGACCTACGACTAAGAGCATCTGCTACAACATCGCCTTCCCGGGTGGTACAGATATCGACATCATAATCCTTAAGTAACTCTAACCACCGCCTCTCGCCGTAGTTCACCTCCTCCGTGAAGATATACCGAGGCTCTTGTGGTCAGTATAAATATCCACACGAACCCCATACAAATAGTGCTCCGGATCTTCAAGGCGTGAATCACCGCCAACTCTAAATCACGCGGGTAGTTCCTCTCATGCTTAAGCCGCCTGACGGGTACGCTATAACCTTACCCACCGCATCAACACACATCCGAGCCCGACGCCGACGATCACAATACACTACATAACCGCTCGACCTCCGGAAGAGTAAGAACGGGGTGGTCGCCATTCTCTCCTTCAAGAATCGAAACCCCGCCACAAGCATCACCATCAAACTTAGCCGCTTCCGAGTCACCTAGTCAATAGTGCAGATATAGAAGAAAACTTCTACGAACCGATAGTAACTCGCAAGGCCCGTAAAGTCAGGCACCTGGCGGAGTAGAGGTCAGGCCAACTCCGATCGCCGATCTTGGACGTATCCACCCGAATACCATCGACTCGACAATATGCCCAAGAAAAGCCACCAAGCCAACCAAAACTCACATTTGGAAAACTTGGCGTATAATCACTGGTCTCGAGAACTCTCAAAGACAGCCTCAAATGCCCGCATGCCTCGCTCAACGGAATAAACTAAGATGTCATCAATGAACACTATCACAAACGTGTCCAAAAATGGCTTGAACATTCGGTTCATCAAATACATGAATACACGAGCATTGGTCAACCCGAAAGACATGACCCTGAACTCATAATGCCCGTACCGGGTCCGGAATGCAGTCCTAGGGACATCCGCCTCTCTGACTCGCACCAGATGATAGCCCGATCACAGATCAATCTTAGAGAAACATCTCGCACTCGCAATCGGTCGAACAAATCATCAATCCCGGGAAGGGGTATTCGTTTAATGGTCACCTTGTTCACCGCTCAGAATCAACACACATGCGCAGCTGCCCCGCCCTTCTTCTTCACGAACAATACCGACGCTCCTGTGAGAAACACTAGGCCTCGATGAAGCCCTTCTCCAAAGAAATCTCTCACCGGTCCTTCAACTCTCTCAACTCGGCAGTGTCATTCTCAGATGGCGGAATGGAAATAAAGCCGAGTGTCCGCAAAGACATCGATACAAAACTCTATCTCCTCTCGTGAGGATACCCGAGGTCATCCGAAACACATCTGGGAACTCTCGGACTACTGGAACTGACTGAAAATCTAGTACCGCAGCCTCAGTATCGAACACCCGAATGAGATGGTAGATATACCCCTTCTGCACCATCTTCCTAGCCTTGAGGTAAGAAATAAACTTACCCCTCGGCGACACCGTGTTCCCCTCCCACTCAATAACCGGCCTCAGAAACCGAACCGTGCACTCACTCTCTCCTCGCAGCTACACCGGCGTAGCAATAAGCTAACAAATTCATGCCTATGATCAAATCGAAATCAGTCATGTCCTACTATATCAAGTCGGCCAGTGGTCCACGATCGCATAAAGTCACCGGGCAAGCTCTATATACCGCCGAGCTACCACTAATCACCATCGCGTAGCTACCTCGAAAGTGGTCTATGGACTCGTGCTCTATCCCTATCCTACTAGCAACACGGGAGATATATGGATGCAGTAGAACCCGGATCTATCAAGGCATACACGCCACAACAAGAAACCGATAAAGTACCGTGATGACATCAGCGAGGCCTCCCGTCCCGCCTACCGACAAGGCATATATGCGCTCGAGGACGCTAGAATCGACCCGCACCACGACCTGCCGCGACTGGCCGCCCACGAGTACCTCGCCCGGCGAGTAAATCGCAGGAGACGGAAGAAGACCGGTGAAAGAACTCGTAGCCGACTCCTACCCTACGCTCTTGGCTCTGATAGGCTCGCAAAGTGACCCAGCTGGCCGCAACTAAAACAAACTCCCGGAGCAGTACCATAATTCCCGTAATGGGATCTACCGACGCCACACCGGTGGGTGGTCCCGACGTTAGCACCTCTCGCCGCTCGACGCCGAAGTCCTGGGCCCCGTCCGCCTCGAATACCTCGCCGCCCCGAGGACGGTGTAGGAGTGCTCGAGCCGGCCGTGGCGCACCCAGATCTGGCTGAGGCCGCCCACCCCGATAGCTTCCAAAAGACCGCCGCCCCGCCTTCTTCTCGCCGGCCGTCACAACCCGCCGACTTACGCCTCGCATCCAAGCGCATGAGCTCGCATACGGTAATGTCCATGCTCGTCAAGAGCCACACCCGCACAAGACTCGCCATATAATCATCTAGCCGTGACATAGCGGTGTACCCTATCCTACATATTCGCACAATACAGTGGACATATCGGGCCAACGAATCAAACTCAACGCCAGACTTCTAATCGCGGCCCTCTGCCTTAGCAATAAAAATTGTCACCCGCGCCCTCCTCATCCGCGAGGCAAGAAATGAGTGAGAAAGCCTCCGAGAACTCGCCCCAAGTAGCTGGGACGCGTGCTCTCCCGACAACTCCCACGAGTCAAACCACCGATCATGCGGTATCACGCACACCGATGCGAACCAAGATCACGGACTCGGTCTCAAGCCTTGATCACTCGCATGATCTTTCTCAGAATCGACGGATGAACTCTCGCGATCATCCTCGCCTCGACCAGAACTCGCGCTACAACTCATAAAATCCCGTAGCCTCAAATCGTCCGATCTCGTGAACCATGTACTACTGAATCGAATCGCCAGATCCAAATTTATCTCATGTTCGCCACGATCCCGCCAAGAATCGCCATCTCTCAGAATCCATCTCATCTCGCTTCCAAAGCCGCGGGCCGAGGTGCAGTATCGTGGTCTCATCACCATCGCTGCGCTTCTAAACTCGCTGGGCCGGCGGCTCGTGGAACTCGCTGTCTCGCATGATCGGGCTCGAGCCTCGTGACTCGGTGTCCTACTAGCAGCTCTCGCCGCTGCCTTTCTGGGCCCGGTTGCCTTACGTGAGGCATAATCATAAAGAAAGGAAACACGTTAGAGGGGTCCAACTTATAACACAACTCTAAAGCACGATCTCAGAGTGAGAAGAATGGAAACCAATCCTAAATATCCTATAGCCTCCTGATTATTGTGTGGTGCACAACACACCGATAATCAAGACTCTACTAGATACGGTCTGTAGACACTTTCCGAGGATTAATCGCTTCGATACCACTTTTGTCACGACTGCTTCGGGCTGATCGTGCCTTACCCGCACCCAAGTAGTCATACATCGAGAAAATCAATGAATATAAAACAAGACATGAAACAATGTAAATTGAGACACGCTTATCTCGAGAAAAGTCGCTTTCGATATATATATAAACCAAAATCGACGCTACATCCCAACTGCATAACAGACTGCACTCTAAGGAAGTAACAACTATGGCGGACAGGCCCCGCCATACCCCGAATGTACATATATCTACAACATCGTGAGAACCATACCAAAAGTCGAGCCTCCGAGAAGATGGAGCTCTCGACACCAAAGCAAAAGATCCTAAGGATGCGGATCTAGCACTGCTTCTCACCGCAGATGAACGCAAATCAAGGAGGTCAAGATAACAGTACCAAGTATGTGAAATCAGAAAGTACTTAAATGAAATCATATCATTTTAAAGCCAATTTTTACAAATATGTATGAAATAACCAATGTAACCGCACATAGTGCCACATCACAAACAAGAGTAACAAATGTAAATCGTAATGTGTCTTTTCTAGGTTGCGAATGATCGAAGCAAGGCCAATCGCCCATAGTATCATTATGCATGCCTAATCCTGGACTCCCGTAGTCCGCATAGGCCACCTAGGCCCGCATGAGGTATTCCCGCATCGAGGGTAGCTACTCCTCGGCATCGTCCTGGACTCGTAGTCCGCATGGCCACATAGGCCGCACACTAACCTGGAACTCTCGTAGCTCCGCATAGGTCCCCTGGACCCGCATAGCATAGCATAGCATCACAATATGTCTACTCAACAAACCATCTCACTGTACTTTCCAGAAATCAATACAAGTCTTTTATAAACACATAAGTAAACCGTTCCTTTTATCTTTCTTAAGTCGTTATACCTAACTTCCCATAAAGCTAGTATAACTCTTAAGCTTTTGTTTAAAAACCAAGTATTACTCTTCTTTCAAAAATGATTCATAATTCTTTTGAAATACTTCAAGATTCTTGTTATTTAGACTCAAGTCAAAAGACGTCAAGTAAAACCATGTTCGCTAACACACGACGCTCACCGCATACTATATATATACTTTAAAATATCATGCTCAAGAGGATAGGAAGAATCACATACCTTCTCGACGAAATCCACCTGCCAAGTCGAATATGTCGCGCGCAGAGTATCAACCTATAATAGTCAAATACGTCTATCAACGTCTAGACTACTCTGTAGAATAATCTAAGCAGAGGGTTCTCTATTCTACGGAAAATCGGGCAAGATTTCCTACCCAGAACTATACAAGTCTCATCAGAATACACCATGTAAGTACAGTTCAATCTTCTTTAATTCTTCTGATGTGATTTCAGTTCAATTTTCTTCTGTAATACCCTTCTATGTATTTTATACTTATTTCTATACTTCTACAGTATGTATTCTCCAATTACAATAGAAGGATAAGATTATTTACCTCGATAAGCCCAATATTATCCAAGATATAAGTCGATCCTGAGCAAGGTTTAGCTCCTAATCTGTACGCTTCAAACCGCTCCAAGAAACCCTTAGAAGTTTCTACACAACTTCTACTTTCTACTTCAACCAACTATGAAGTTTCTCTTAGGGTTTCGTTTAGTGACTATAGGAATACAAGGTAGTATTTCCGGACTCTACGTATAGAGGTAACTTTGGAAATACTAAAAGGGATTGGCTAAGGTATTTTGGGGATAGTAACAATACTTGGAGAGTATTTCTACCAAGAGGGGGGGTAGTGTTTCGGCTAGGGCTTTCAAGAGGGGGGGATGGTGTTTGGACGAGAGCTCTTAAGGGAGAAGGGAGATTTTGAGACTTGGAAGATAATTTGTGGATGAAGAATTCTTCAACTAAGGGGGGAGGGTATTTATAGGACCACCAATGTTCAAGATGAAGGCAAGTGGAGGGTGTGGATTCACCCATGTGTACTTATCCATCTACTACACAAAAATATCCTACCTAACCTTGACTAATGCTAAAGGCCACAAAAACGTGCCAACCTTGCCCATGTTGCCGTCCACTTGAGGGTGACAAGTGTCACCCTCTCGCTGGTCCAAAATATTTCATCTCTCGGAAAAATCCGCAAAAATTATAAATGACATAGCCGTAACTTTCCCTTCGCAAGTTTTGGAAAACGTTTCGTCGGAAAACAATTCGTTTCGTGGGTTGTGCACAAATTTCGTCCTATGCCTAACTTTAAGTTTTGAACTTTTGTACGTACGCCCTCACGTACATACTCTGGAAATACGGGGTATAACAAAACTTATCTATAAAAGGACCCCATTGTTCTTTGTAAAAGGGGTCCCAACTTCGAGTATTGATTTTGAATACCTTTATTTTGTTCTTCGTTTGAAAGTTCTTTTATTTCAGTTTGAATTTCTGGGCTTTGGTTGAAGATTGAGCACAGACTCGTATCTTTAGAAGCTTAAACTCATAACATACTCTCCTTACTATAAAAACTCAAACACCCCTTTCTGATTTCGAGTATTACTTCAACAAAAATCCAAAAACATTAAGTCTTGCTTCGCTTCAGTCGCACACACACCCATACTCTCCGAGCGGATTCGACGGATCCAGACGACACTTCGGTTCGTCACCCGGAGAATGTAACCTACTTTCTCTTTTGAATTTCGACTCTTATGCAAATTTGTATGTTGTTCTGTTATATTTCTAGATGATATTTGTTAGCATTATCACATTAATGTTCAATATGCTTCAGTTTACCCAAACAGTTTTGTGTATTTAGTAATTTCATAACGAACATGATATTTGGTTTGGATGTCTAAATGATATATGTCTGGAAAATAAACACATATATTGATTGGTTATTTTGTTGTAGTTAAATGAAGTGCATGGATTGTCCCGCATGATATGTGAATAATAACTATGTTTTGACCATCATAATCACTGATTTGAGTCATTCCTAGGGTATCAAATTAATTGATATATAACATCAACAGTAGTAGTTATGCCTAGTTAAACTATTAGGAGTGTTGCATAGCCCAAGTTGTTGTTCCTAAAGAGGTGTCTAACTGTCTCAGTATGTCAGTTATCGGTTAAGTTGATTTTGAACTTAATCCTGCCTATTTGAATGTAAAAGTTGTCCATATGATAGCATGTGAAGTCCCCTGAGTCATCTTATAGTGTAATCTACTTAACTAACTGGATATGTTTATTTTCTTAGATAATAAAGTGGTTTGAACTTGTGAATCACATTTTGCTAGGATTTGAGAATAGTTTGGTTTAAATAGAATAATCTTACATTGGCATGGCATGTTACGTGTATACGATCGGAAATAAGGAGCTTTTGAACCCATGATGTTTTTGGATGCTTTACAAATTTGTCTTGGTGTATGTTTTGCATATTCATGACATATCGAGTGGGTTTGAGTTTGGTATCTAATGTAATGTGGCCCAAATGCTTACTGTTTACATTGTCATTACTCATTATTTGCCAAGTATTTAGGTGTTGATAATCTGAACTAAGTGACTACTGGTATACCTGGATGAGACCCTACACTATGTTCATTTTTATGTTAGATCATATATTTTATCCATAGTATCATCTATAACCATGTCATGTCTTTCCCTTCTGGATTTGAACCATGTTAAATGATTTGTCTGCACCTTAGCCTAGGTTGCATGACTGTTGGACTATTAAGAACCTTAATATGATGTGAAACTGTGTCATGGCACCATATTAGATGTCTTGTCTGCATATACCTACATATCCATGTTGAAACTGTTAGTTTTTTAAGCCTAAGTCACTTAGCATGATATCTATTTTGAGATGGAGTCTTAAATCTAAACTACTATGATAAATATCTGGATTTGTGCTTCTCTAAAAATAGAGGTCGATTTGAATCATGTTTGTTTCACTTAGAAGCTACTTGAAATGGCTGATCTTTCATGTTATGTGAGTCTTGTATATTTGAATTTTCCCAGCATCATGTTGTCTTCTTAAACACAAGTAAAAATATATGAACCATGATAGCCTATGATCATGTCCCTTGTAGTAAAAATGCATATAAGATACAATTGGCATTGAAATTATTCAAGTACGGATAGAGGATCCCAATAAATGCATTTTGCTCTCTGTTAAACTGCATATACATGGCTAGTTAAATATATCTGAAATGACATTCTTTTTTCTTATAACTACTTGTTATATTTTGGCATCCTGGAAGTGTTAAAATACTTTTCCCTACACGTTTGATTGTTAAAATAGGCAATTATCCTTTGGATTTAGACTTAAATCTGTTCACTTTTCTCCCTGAATTTTCCATGAATTGTTTATGCCTGCCGTATGCCTTACATTCTATTATGCCCGAGATCTATGCTTGGGTTAGAAAGCATTTTGGGTTTACTGTTTGGATTTATCATTTTGCTTGGGCTAATATAACAATAATTAAATTATATGCATATACATGATTATTTATTTATTGACAAAGTTTGGGCATGTACTAATCTTTATCTTTTCTTTGTCTACATGTAATACATTGGGAGTGATGAAGAGTCTTACTATGAGACTCATCGCATCTCTCGTCAAATGAAGACCCGCGTCTACGTTCCTTGCATTCTCCGGCCTCAGGACTCCTAAACAAATAGGGCGGGATGATATCTTCATTCACCCTAATCATTTCTTTTTAACTCTTTAAATTCCGATTGTATTATTTGTGTGATTATAAGAATATTTAAAATAGGTAGACTTAAGATTAATAATTATTAAGGGGTAGTTAAATAATAAAATGTATCATTAGTTTAATTTATATTTAGGCTGTTAAGCATTTTTAAACTTTTCAAAATAACTTAGCCATTTCATTGATATTATAGAAATAAATAAGTTCTCAATTTTTATAAAGTGATAAATCTATTTTTACAACAAAAATCTCTTTTATTATTACCAAGTGCAGAAGACAGAAATCTTTCTACACATTTTATACCCTTTATAAAGACTAAATTTTACATATAATACGTACTTTAGTAAACCATTTTTTATGCATTTTATAGTAAAACTCATGCAATTGCTTTGTTCAAATAGAATATGTTTTATGCATTTTATAATAAACTTCATGCAATTTTATGGAAACTATATATGTATATATATATTTCAAATATTATTTGCAACATCTTTTAAATCTTATGTTTTCTAACATTATGATTAACCTAAGTTTGACCGGATAACCGCAAGTTAGCGGATCTTAAAGGATTTTTAATCCCTTCCCTTTAGGATAATAAAGAACTCTTACCTAGAATCTCATAAGTTTCGCAGACCTTTAAATGGAGATCATTTGTAGCATTTTATGCTATTTAAAAGTGTCCTAGTTCACTATAATAATTAGGTGGCGACTCCTTAAAATACATTTAGGAATCAACCATATGTCCTACACCGTTTTGACTCCGGTTAAAAATGGGTGTGACAGCATGGCAACTCCGCTGAGAACTTAAGGTTTTTAACCATAACAGACTTTGGTTTTATTATTGTGTTTGTTCTTTATAATGTTTTAAATTAACTGTTTTATAAGTTAAATGCTTAAACTGCTTTCCTTAAAATGCTCTAATTGCTAGTTTATTTTACTGCTTTCCATAAATTGTTATTTATTATTTGCTACATTCTTTACCGTTTTCCTTAAACTGGCATTCCGCTCATATTTTTTCCCTTACGGAGATTCACACTATCACACACATACACGTTAGGTGTGCTTTGCGCACCCGCAAATTTCTTTCAAATACCCAAATTTAGGAGAGTTGGTGTTTTGCGCGGAGTGTCCGGACCATCCGGTGGCCGCGTAGCCTTCTCACTCGAGTAGTCCGCTCAGGAACTTTGTGTCTAGTAAGCCAAATCTTAGAAAATTTAAGATAGAGCTATACCACCCTTTATATTAAGTCATGCATGCATTTACCTTAGGTGGGTCGGTCCTTGGTACCGTCTCCACAATTAGGAAAACACCAAATCTGGTCAACGGGTTTCACAACCCAACGACCAATTAGCATACTATGTGTAGCGTGATAATGATAAGACAGATCCAAGCTCAATCATGACATGCCGAAATTTGAAAAAGTGCACCGTCATTTGGTCGCCATTTCCAACAAAACATTGCAGTTTAACGGCTTGGACATATTTATCATAATCTCGCATATTTGACGTTTAGGCTCACCTCCGGAATAAAGAGGTCCCGTGCATGTTAGGACGTATGACTGAATTACTGCTTTCAACTCGGTGCAATTTGCTTGTTATATTTTACTTACCCCTTTTTTCGCATGCTATTATACTAACATGGTTTGTTTGCAATTTTTAGAGGTTTTTATTTCCCCACCAAACAAAGGTCGGTTCGTATTGACTTGAAGATGGCTGAACATCAATACATAAGATCAAGGGCACAGCCTAATGACATGATTAATTCGGGGGCATCTGAGCAGAATGGTTCGGGACCCGTCTCAGTTCCTATAGATGAAGTAGAAGCGTCACAAAAGAAAAGTACTACAGATCAAGTTGAGTACCTTGCCCAATTGCCGTAACAAATGACAACTATGCAGGCTGAAATTGAAAGGCTCCGAAATCTCACCAACCTATCCATGAGCCTGAATGCTCCACTCCAACCTTTCTACTATAATCCAAACATTCAAAATCCTCTACCGCACTATCAATACCCACTTGCTCCATATCCCATTTACCACGATCAACCCATATACAATGCATCTCAAGCATCCGTTTACTCCTCCTCGTACCTACCAACATACTCACAAAGCCAAAAGCATGCCATACCCAAAGCTCGCGCAAGCCGTAAGGGAAAGTCAGCCAAACCATATACCCCTTTAGCCGAACCTTTACCCCAACTGTACGAAAGGTTGAGAATCGCAGGGATACTCCAACCAATTCCAAAAAAAATGCCCAATCCTACTCTTAGAGGGTAGGATAAAACTAAACGTTGTGCATATCATTCGGTAGCCATCAGACACGACACCGGGGATTGTTATTCACTCAAAAATAAAATTAAAGCATTGATCAAGGATGAGATCGTTCAGTTAAAAGAAGCCTCCCCCAATGTGCACAATAATCCTTTACATTATCAACCCGCATACCCACCGCAGCCAAAGGTCCATCCACTAAATACACCCAGACCTCGCATGAATCCCAAAAAGCCAACTAAAACCTACACGCCTTTGGCTGAACCTCTAGCTCAGTTTTATGAGAGGCTGAGGATCGCAGGAATCCTCCAACCAATCCCAAAAAACATCCCCAGACCTACTTCCAGGAGACAAGATGAGGCTAAAAGTTGTGCATACCACTCCGGAGCTGTCGGACACGATATTGGAAATTGTTGTTCGCTTAAAGACAAAATTGAGGAACTGATCAAAGAGGGAGTCGTCCGATTGGAAGAGGCTCCTCCCATATAAATAATAACACTTTACCAAATCCTTATGATTCCCATCAAAACATGATTACATTCAATGGAGAAAGAAGTTCGGAAAGGATTTTTGGGCTAGCCGAGAGAGATGAAAGGGTTGAATCATCAACCAATCTCCAAAGGAAGAGAGATGCTTCCCGACCAAAACCTGCTCTGCCCGAATCAGTCTTTTGTCAAAACATGCACTACGCAGGATTTAAAAAAAGACGATACTAACAATGAAGCAGACTCCCTCTGAAGACCCAGCCAACTGGGATGCAGAGCAAGGAGATATTTTGAAGATGGACTTGTACCCCTGTCTTGGTCTCCCAAGGATCTTTATTAGACTCGCATTCATGTTTTAATATGTTTTTATTTTTGCTTGTAATTGGAACTACGTTATAACCTGATTCCCTTGGCGGAATACGTAGGCGGTCCACACGGGTCTCGGTCTCAGTTTCATAAAACTCCATCATTCCTTTTTGTAACCTGAACTACGTTATGACCTGAATCCCACGGAGGGATACGTACGCGGCCTACATCGCCTCAGTCCTTTCTTAAAAATATTACAACCCCCATTTTCACTTGTAATGAACTACGTTATGACCTGATTCCCTTATGGGATATGTAGGCGGTCTAAATCGGCTCTGATCCCACCATTAAGAAACTCTCCTTTATCTTGTATGTAACGAACTGCACTCATCCATTCGTCTTAAAGAGATTGGCAATCAGTCCATACAAGGTGCGGTTGAAGATTCAGTGTCCTCATATATCACAAACTGGGACAATTTTAGAGTTTGCGTCAGAAGAAGGGCTCGGGATAAGGATGTTTGCTTTGTTTCACTATATGTCACTAATAAGGGATTCGACAGAATTTTTTTACTAACATGCATATTTTCTTATAAGAATATTAATTTCAACACATATCTTTTCATGAGTATTAACCAAGGCAGGAAACCAGACAGGGGTTACAGGTCCAAACAAGCCAGACACGCTATAATATCAAGGAGCAAAGCTGCAAAGTCAATACGGATCGACCGCCCCCCAAAAAACTCATAAAAGTTTCTTTGAGCGCAGGTTTTTACGTTAGCAGAAACAGAAGAAACAACAACAATCAAAGTTCAAATTTCGTACATCATCTCGGTCAGACAGTCAACATTGCAACCCATGCGGACCACAAACGTACACTGTCTGGACAACGACGTTATTTCAACCCATGCGGTTGATGCGCGATTTATACACACGCTAAACGCAAGTGCACGTATCGTGATAAGTAATATAGTCTAGAAGACCGAGTTATTGTCCTCAGGGATTAGTGTCCAATTACCAACCTCTATTCTGTAGTATCTATTTGGTGACCGATAATTTGATGGTTTGTTTATAGCTATGATTATAGATGCTAACTAAATTATTTTTCTTTACTTCAGATATGGTGGAAATAGGGCTTTCAAATCTCCTCGACTATCCGCTCGCTTTACTCGTTAATGCAAATAATTAAGGTTCTTCTTCTATGTTGAGATATCAGGTTAACTAAGCCGTTTTATACTCCTGTTAAGGTAATATAAACAATCAACCCCAATAGAGAACTCTTCTATCTTTCGATGACAAGATTGACTACAAATAAGGATTAAGAGCAATAACCTATTAAGCTACACAAGTATCGGGGTACTTTCGTCCACGATTTCAACCTATGTTTATTCAACTATAGCATATTCACAATCTCCCCTTTCGGATTTCGATTAGAAATCATATAAGTGATGATAATTAGTGATCAATTAAAACAATTATTGAATAAATCTCAACAATAATAAGAAGAAACCAAAATCTTGCATTAATTCATAAAACGAGGTTCAAGCGATTCGACATGGACAACCCTAAATTAAGTTAGTTCCTAGTCATAGACATGCCAAGAACTAAATAGTATCCAACATATACTAAAAATAAATAAAGTAAAGAACAAGAAATTACTCAAAAATAAGTCTCCAATCTTGATCTAATGTTGTGATGAATGGTAAGGTGTGCAACTCCTCAAATCTGACCTAAAAGGTCCTTTTATATCCCAAAAAATGTGCATGTTACACCCCGTAATTTCAAGAGAATGAGATGAGAACATTGATGCGCGAGAGATGCACACACTTTAACGCAAGTGCACGTTATCGTAATAAGTAATATAGTCTTAGTAAGACCGAATATCGTCCACAAGGATTAGGGTTCAAGTACCAACTATCTATCTTTTGGTATCTATTTGGCAATTGATATTTGATTTTGTGTGTTTATAACTAAGAATTATAAAGACTAATTTAACTAATGAGTTTACTTCAGATGTGATGGGAATAGGGCTTCCATGTCTCCTCAACTATCCGATTATGTTATTTATTAATACAACGAATTATGGTCTTCTTCTCTCGGAGAAAGCAGGTTTACGAAATCGTTTTATATTCCCGTTAAGGATATATAAACACTCAACCCCAGTATTGCACCTTACCTACCTTTCGGTGATAAGGATAACTCTATAGGAGGATTAAGAACAAAAACCTAGTTAACCGCACACGCACGCGCAAAATTAGGGTTTTAAGCCTCTCATTAACGCTACATAAATAATTGAGGTATTTTCATCCCCAATCCAAGAATGTCTACCCAACTTACAGCATATTCACAATCTCTCCTTTCGAAGTAAATTAGAAATCATATAAGGATAATTAGTTGTCAATTAATTACCAATCATTCAACGCAATTATTGTATAGATCTCTCAAAGAAGAATAATAACCATAAACATGTATTAATTCATAACATAAGTTTCTAGAGAATTAACATGGAAAGCCCTATAAGAGAATTAGTTCCTATCCATAGATATGACAAGAACTAATTCAAAGTTCATCATGCAAAAACTGAAATAAAAGAAAAGAAAAAGGAAATAAATTACTAAGTTTAGGTCTCCAATCTCCAAGAAAGAAAATCTTGTGTTGTGCAAGAAGGGGAACCCTTAAAATCTGCCTAGGGTTCTCCTTTTATAGGCTGAAAACCGCCCTTAACTTTTCCCTGCAGGCCTGGCCCAGAAAAACGTCAAAACCCTGATTTTTCCCGCGTCGGCGCCGCGGCCCTGCATTCGGCGCCGGAACTTCTGTGATACTTCGGGTGAATTGGCGCCGCGGCCCTGATCCTCTGGCATGCGAGGCGCGCCGCTACTTCTATAGCCTCTCGATGATTAGGCGCGCGCTCTCGTTGGCATGGCGCGCGCTGGGTCTTCTGACCTCTCGATGTTGGGCGCCGCCCGCTTCGATCAGCGAGGCCATACGCTGGTCTGGGTTTCAGCCTCGTTCACCACTTTCTCTGTTTTTAGCTTTGGAACCTCCTCTTTTGCCCTCTTTTAGCTCCTTTTCCGCTATTTGGCCATTTTAACCACTTTGACTCAAAAGAAAGGAAAACTATCCTAATACGACACTTATTTGTACAAAAAGGGACAAAAGACTGACTAAAAATGACTCGAAAAGTGTATATAAAATACACCGATCAAATACCCCCAAACTTAACCTTTGCTCGCCCTCGAGCAAAGATAGAAAGAAAGAAATAAAAGACTCAAAGAAACGAAAAATAAAAGACTCACTGACATTGATCACTTTTGCTGCATTAGTGTTAACTAGAAAAACATGAAGGTTAGCAGAATAATATGCAGGAATATATAGCATGAAATTTCAGCACACTAAACACATTAAGCTGGATATTTCGCAAGCTCATATTCATCACGCTTAATGGAAGTCAATATACTCAATCATGCATATAAATTCAAAAATCATATGGCATGCTTACTTGTTATTCTCCACTAATCCTGGGTATGCATAAAAGAGATCTTCAGGTCTTTAAGGGTTGTAATGTAGGCTTAGGTATATGTAGGTAAAAATAGGCATTTTTAGGCTCATTTCGTGTACCATAAGCTCTTTAGCTTTTCAGTATTTCCCTTTTCTTTTTGTTCTTTCCTTCACTTCGATTTTATCTTTTCCCTCTTTTGTTTTGGGAGAGTGAAGAGTATAATAATAACAAGCACCCCCAAACTTAGGCTTTTGCCTCTTTCTTATTACTTTTTTGTCGGGGTGCAACAAGCTTGTTCACTCTTTTTGTCTCTTTCTTAACACAATTTATTCCACTATTTCACATTTTTACTTATGGCATAATTTGTGGGAATATAGGGTGTCAAAGAAGAAGTTTCAATTTTTAGGCACAATGGGGCTGACTAGGGATATATTTAAAGTCCGGGATAGAAAATAGTGGTAAGAATTGGCTATCAAAGAAATGCCTGAGTCATCTCCCTAACATGCATATCCTAACTATTTCGCCTCAAATAGCAAGCAATCATAACACATAAGTATTCATCATTTAGCATGCATAATTTAAGCAAGAAACTTCAGATAGGCAGATTTTGTGAGTTTTTGGCATATCTAACCTAAGTATTTAGATAGTTGCTTCAATTCCATTACATTATTCCACCTTACTTCACTAGGTGTTTCTAGCAACTACAGCATACATGATCTTTGACAGGCAATTATGACTCAAAAAGAAAAAAAAATTGGTGACTCAAAAATACATAAAAACAATAAAAAGACTTAAATAAAACATAAAAAGACACAAATAAAACACCCCCAAACTTAAATCACACATTGTCCCCAATGTGTGTAGACTCAAAGACAATAAAAGAAATAAGACACTTACAGACTTTGGCTAAAATGGTGGTGGTGGCGGTGGATAATGCTTTGAATTCCGTGAGGGTAGGAGAGCTCTTGGTGTTTGATTTGGCGACAGGGCCTTCGGATCAGGGCGTCTTTCAGAATTCATATTTTTCGTTGTGGCGCCGCGGCCCTGCAGATGGGCGCCGCGGCTGAACTCTGTCTTTGGTTACGAACTTCTGCGCGCGGCCTGCGAAATGGGGCCGTGGCGCTCGGACTCTGGCGTCTTCTAATCTTTTTGGCGCGCGGCCATTCAGGGCGCGGCGCTCTGGCGATTTTCTGGAGATCCTTGGCTTTCACCTGTCAACACAACACAGACACAAGAACCCAAGACCGTGAGACTGTTCAAGACACAATAAAATAAACTAAAGACATGAATTGAAATAACATAATTGAAAACGTTGGGTTGCCTCCCAAGTAGCGCTGTCTTTAACGTCTTTTAGCCGGACGCAAGTTCCTTATTATTCTAAGGTATGAGAGGTTACTAAGTTCATGTATTCCATTTTATTGATCAGATAGGGTTTTAACCTCTGTCCGTTTACCTTGAAGGAAGCTCCCTCTCTCCCTTTTATTTCAATCACACCATATGGGAATACTCTTACCACCGTGTATGGTCCTGTCCAACGTGATTTCAACTTGCCTGGAAATAATCTCAATCTTGAGTTGAATAAAAGCACTTGTTGTCCTTCTTGAAAGTCTTTCAGTATCAATTTCTTGTCGTGCCATGATTTCGTTCGTTCCTTGTAGATCTTTGCATTCTCATAGGCATTGTGCCTGAATTACTCTAACTCGTTTAGCTGTAGTAGCCTCCTCTGTCCTGCTTCCGTGGCGTCCATGTTTAACTTCTTCATTGCCCAATACGCTCTGTGTTCCAATTCTACTGGCAGATGACATGCTTTGCCAAAAACTAATTTATAAGGTGACATACCAATTGGTGTTTTGAATCTTTGTCGGTATGCCCATGTCGTCATCCAGTTTGATAGACCAGTCCTTCCTTGAGCCATTCACCGTCTTTTCCAATATGCTCTTCACTTCTCTATTTGACACTTCTGCTTGCCCATTAGCTTGAGGGTGGTAGGCAGTTGTATTGCGGTGGTAGACTCCATATTGGGAAAGCAATGAATTCAGCTGCTTGTTGCAAAAGTGACTTCCTTCGTCACTGATGATGGCTCTTGGAGTGCCGAACCTTGTGAAAATATTCTTTTGAAGGAATTTCTGAACAGTCTTACTGTCGTTCTCTTTTGTGGCCACTGCTTCTACCCATTTGGACACATAATCTACCGCCAGAAGGATATACTGATTTCTAAAGGATGGCGGGAATGGTCCCATGAAATCGATTCCCCACACGTCAAAGAGTTCCACTTCCAATATCCCTTGCGAAGGCATCTCGTTTCGTCTTGAGATGTTCCCTGTTCTCTGGCAACTATCACATTTCTTCACAAAGGTATGGGCATCCTTGAAAAGTGTTGGCCAATAGAATCCGCATTGCAGTACCTTTGCCGCTGTTCTTGATGCCCCAAAGTGTCCACCACATGATAGGGTGTGGCAATGGGTGAGAACCTGGTGCATCTCTTCCTCTGGTATACATCGCCTGATGACTTGATCGGCACAGTGTTTGTATAACATAGGTTCCTCCCAATAGTAATGCTTTACTTCTGAGTAAAACCTCTTCACCTGCTGTCTCGTCAATTCTGGGGGTAGTACCTTAGCTGCAAGAAAGTTAACAAAATCAGCGTACCAAGGTAAATTAGAATTCACACTTACTTGAAATAGTTGTTCGTCTGGAAAGTGATCATTTATTTGCACATCCTTGGTGTTCTGGCTCTCTGTGTTCTCCAGTCTTGACAAGTGGTCTGCAACTGAATTCTCTGTTCCTTTCTTATCACGAATCTCCACGTCGAATTCTTGTAGAAGCAGGACCCATCAAATGAGGCGAGGCTTTGCATCCTTCTTTGTCATCAAGTACTTTATAGCAGAGTGATCAGTGTATACTATCACCTTATTCCCAATCAAGTATGGCATGAATTTCTCAAATGCATATACTATAGCTAGTAGTTCCTTTTCGATAGTTGCATAATTTAACTGTGCGTCATTAAGAGTTTTACTAGCATAGTAAATGGATCTAAATACTTTGTCGATTCTCTGTCCAAGCACTGCTCCCACTGCATAATCGCTTGCATCGCACATTAGTTCAAATGGGAGCTCCCAGTTTGGTGCAATGACTATGGGTGCTGAAATAAGCTTCTCCTTGAGTGTCTGAAATGCGGATAAGCATTCTTTATTGAAGTCGAAGGCAACCCCCGTCATTAGCAATGTGGAAAGAGGCTTTGAGACTTTTGAAAAATCCTTGATGAATCTTCTATAGAAACCTGCATATCGAGAAACTTGACTCCATTTGTTGATACTGGAGGTGGTAGATTTTCGATCACTGAAATCTTTGCTTTGTCCACCTCAATACCTTGGCTTGATATTTTGTGTCCCAAGACAATTCCCTCTATTACCATGAAGTGACACTTCTCCCAGTTTAGCACAAGGTTAGACTCTTCACACCGGCTTAACACTGCTTCTAGGTGCCTTAAACACTCATCGAACGATGCTCCAAAGACCGAAAAGTCATCCATAAAGATCTCTATAGTCCTTTCCACCATGTCTGAAAAAAATTGCCATCATATACCTCTGAAACGTTGTAGGGGCATTGCAAAGTCCGAATGGCATCCTTCTAAATGAAAATGTACCAAAAGGACAAGTAAACGTTGTCTTTTCCTGATCTTCTGGTGCTATTGCAATCTGGTGATACCCTGAGTATCCATCCAAAAAGTAGTAGTAGTTATACCCTGCAAGTCTGTCCAACATTTGATCTAGAAATGGCAACGGGAAGTGGTCTTTTCTGGTTGCCTTGTTCAACTTGCGATAGTCAATGCAGATTCGCCATCCAGTGACTGTTCTAGAAGGAATGAGTTCGTTCCTTTCATTGGTCACCACTGTCATTCCACCATTTTTTGGCACCACTTGTACTGGACTCACCCATGTGCTGTCAGATATAGGGTAAATTACTCCTGCATCGAGCCATTTTAGGATTTCCTTTCTGACTACCTCTTTCATGTTTGGGTTTAGTCGCCTTTGGGCTTCGATGGATGGTCTGCTCTCCTCATCTAGACGGATCTTATGCATTACCGTTGACGGACTTATCCCTCTTATGTCTGCTAATGTCCATCCAATGGCCCGCTTGTGATTCTTCGATTACTCTTGCGATTTATCAATCTCTTCGGTGGATAGGTGGCATGAAATGATTACTGGTAAGGTTTTCTCTTCACCTAGGTATTGGTATTGTAGATGATTGGGTAGGGTTTTTAACTCTAACTCTGGAGCCTTCTCTGTGGATGGTAATGATCTTTCTGGCATCTGTCCAAGCTCTTCATACTTCCTCGTATCCCATTTTCCATAAACATTCATCCAATTTGCATACTCCATCAGATCTGGATCGTTACTACTATCATCATCCCATTTGGTCAGCACTTCTTCAAGCGTATCATCCTGTCCGAACTCCTTGGCTGACACTGCTTCTTCGATAAGATCAATGGCTGAGCAGTTATCCTTGGCATCTGGAAAAGTTGCTGCTTGAAAAACATTGAAAATCACCTCTTCTTCATCTACTCGAAGCTTCAACTCCCCTTTGTGAACGTCAATAAGAGCCTGTCCTGTGGCTAAGAAGGGTCTGCCAAGTATGATGAGGATTCCATCATTATCTTGTATGTCTAAGATAACGAAGTCGGCGGGAAAGATGAACTTGTCCACCTTCACTAATACATCTTCGATGACTCCTCTAGGATGAACTATTGAGCGGTCAACTAACTGCAAAGTGATGTGTGTAGGTTTGACTTCTCCCATTCCTAGTTTGCAGAAAACTAGATAATGCATCAGATTTATGCATGCTCCCAAGTCGCACAATGCCTTCTGACATTCAAACTTTCCAATGGTGCATGGGATGGTGAAGCTCCCTAGATCTTGTAACTTCTGAGGTAGTTGTCTCTGTAGGATGACACTACATTCCTCAGTCAACATCACTGTTTCGTAGTCCTCTATCCTCCTCTTTTTGCTAAGCACATCCTTCATGAACTTGACGTAGCTCGGCATTTGCTCTAATGCTTCAGCAAACGGGATATTGAGTTGCAATTGTTTGAGGACCTCCACGAATCTAGAGAATTGTTTGTCAAGAGTACATGTTTTTAACCAGGGATATGGTATTATCACCGTGCGATTGCTTCAGCCTGCGCAATTCTCGATTCTGGTTAGGCGCCGCGACGCTCACTCACCTGCACTATCTCAGAATCTTCGACGCCGCGGCCATGCTCATCGGCGCCGCGGCGCTGCTGCTGCTGCGAACTCTCTATCTCCCCTGATTCGGCATTCTTCAGGTCAATTGCCTGACATTGTGTTTCCTCATTGCCTACCCCAGGTGCAGATTGCTCTTCTTGTGTTTCGCTGTTGAATATGATCGCGAGTTCTGCTATTTGCGTTTCCAACTTCTTCATGGCCATTCTCGTTTCGTCCATGAACTGATTTTGGTACCTCGTGAAACTGAGTATAGCTTCTCGTAATTCCTCCCTCTCTTCCTCTATTGTTGGCTCTCTATCATATTGACAGTAAAAATCCATATCTAAAGGGTTCCTGAGATGAATCAAAACCAACAACGAATCACGGCACACTTGTTTGTACAAAAGAACGGAAAATAAAATAAACAATGTAAAGAAATAAAAATAAAAATAAAGTCGTAAAAGTAAAATAAAATAGAAACCAAATTAGAAATTAAAAATAGATAAATTTGATATTGAACTAATGCCTAATCCCCGGCGACGGCGCCAAAAACTTGATGCGCGAAAGATGCACACATTTTAACGCAAGTGCACGTTATCGTAACAAGTAATATAGTCTTAGTAAGACCGAATATCGTCCACAAGGATTAGGGTTCAAGTACCAACTATCTATCTTTTGGTATCTATTTGGAAATTGATATTTGATTTTGTGTGTTTATAACTAAGAATTATAAAGACTAATTTAACTAATGAGTTTACTTCAGATGTGATGGGAATAGGGCTTCCATGTCTCCTCAACTATCCGCTTATGTTATTTATTAATACAACGAATTATGGTCTTCTTCTCTCGGAGAAAGCAGGTTTACGAAATCGTTTTATATTCCCGTTAAGGATATATAAACACTCAACCCCAGTATTGCACCTTACCTACCTTTCGGTGATAAGGATAACTCTATAGGAGGATTAAGAACAAAAACCTAGTTAACCGTCACGCACCATGCGCAAAATTAGGGTTTTTAAGCCTCTCATTAACGCTACATAAATAATTGAGGTATTTTCATCCCCAATCCAAGAATGTCTACCCAACTTACAGCATATTCACAATCTCTCCTTTCGAAGTAAATTAGAAATCATATAAGGATAATTAGTTGTCAATTAATTACCAAGCATTCAACGCAATTATTGGATAGATCTCTCAAAGAAGAATAATAACCATAAACATGTATTAATTCATAACATAAGTTTCTAGAGAATTAACATGGAAATCCCTATAAGAGAATTAGTTCCTAGCCATAGATATGACAAGAACTAATTCAAAGTTCATCATGCAAAAACTGAAATAAAAGAAAAGAAAAAGGAAAGAAATTACTAAGTTTAGGTCTCCAATCTCCAAGCAAGAAAATCTTGTGTTGTGCAAGAAGGGAACCCTTAAAATCTGCCTAGGGTTCTCCTTTTATAGGCTGAAAAACGCCCTTAACTTTTCCTGCAGCTGGCGTAAAAACGTCAAAACCCTGATTTTTCCCGCGTCGGCGCCGCGCGCGTCGCGCGCGGTGCGGAACCGTGATACCGGGTGAATTGGCACCGCGGCCCGATCTCTGGCATGCGAGGCGCGGCGCTACTTCTTCTGTAGCCTCTCTGATGATTAGGCGCCGCGACCACACTGCTGTTGGCATGGCGCGCGTGCCTGGGTCTTCGCGACCTCTACGGATGTTGGGCGCGCGCGGTCCCCAGAGTAGGAGCGCGCGGCGCTGGTGCAGGTTTCAGCCTCGTTCGCCACTTTCTCTGTTTTTAGCTTTGGAACCTCCTCTTTTGCCCTCTTTTAGCTCCTTTTCCGCCATTTGGCCATTTTAACCACTTTGACTCAAAAGAAAGGAAAACTATCCTAATACGACACTTATTTGTACAAAAAGGGACAAAAGACTGACTAAAAATGACTCGAAAAGTGTATATAAAATACACCGATCAAACATACGAAGGGAAATAAGATTTGAATTTGAAAAAAAAAAGTTGGCATAATGTTTTTGGACAGAATTTTAGTCATCTTTGGAGAGGTATATCTCCTATTATATTAGGAGTTTTTAGGTGTTTTAAAAGCCTAAAACTAAGTTCGTCGAGTCTAGTTTCCAACGCAATAATCCGTTCGTCGATCAGACATCGGAGTAGAAAGTTATGGACGTTACAATTTCAACTGACAGAAGAGAAAATGAGCAGTTTTCAGTCAGGCGCCACATCGCCGATTTCAGGGCCGTGGCTCCGTAAGTCCTGAAATCTTCTGAAGTTTCAGCGCCACGGCGCCGGATGCAGGGCCGTGGCGCCGAGGCGGGATTTTTCGCGAAAAATGGGTAAAAATAGAAGATATTTGTTGTAGAGGACCTATGGGAGGGCGACAAGTGTCCCTCCCAACTTGTAGAGCAAGAAAAGTCTATATCTTGGCCAAGTCTTGCAAGACTTGGCCATTCTACACAAAAAATCATCTAAACACTTGCTCTCTTCTCTCTAAAAAATTATAAACCCTAAGCTTTGATGAAATTATTGGAAAGGCGACAAGAACGCAATATGTTGGCAAGCTTGTAGAGGGTTCGTGTGGGTGATTTTAATGTGGAGAAGAATTGCGGAAAGAGGGCTAAAGTGGGCGAGATTGTTGAACTATTTTGGGCGAAATTCCAAGGTAAATTCATTTTCCTTCTTGAAGTAAATTATGTCACGTGTTGTAGAAATTGGAGAAGGGTATTGTGATAGGGAAAATGGATATAAGAATTGAATGTTGTCATGTCATAAATGAAAGTATAAAAAGGGCAGTTTTCGAGCCTCTAGTTCGTTGGATTTATATGGTCGTCGTCTTCACTTTTTATGTGTGGTTTATTGAAGGGATTTTAGTCGTTCAAATTGTCAATGTGAATTATATATTAACTTTGGAATAACGACTTGGGTTATAAGGAATGGATAAAGGACATTATGTTGTCATTAATGTAGCTGAGATTGGCCTTAATAATAATGAACTATTATATATGAATTGTGGGGCAGAATTTTACACGCCAGTTAGGCGTGTAATCCCCTTCGGTTAGTTGTTTGGTTGAGCCTTAAATGTGGCGTATTGGTTATTGATATACGGGCCTTGGAAAAGGTGGAAAAGTACGTAGAAACAAAGGAAGTGCTGCCCGAATTTCGATAGAATTAGAGGGCATTATTTGGTATAAGTCTTATACTAAGTAACTATGATATTGATAGAAGTGTTATCGTCATTATAGGTTGAAGTACTACGTGTAGCATAGTCTACTTGGCTTAAGGAATAGCCGATGAGGTTGAAGTACTTCGGAGCATTTTGCTACTTGTCGTATGGGTTAGTCATCACGAGGTATGTGAACTTCTTCCTTCTATCGACATGACTTTTCTTGAAGTATACTTGCCTTGTTATTTGGAGTATACTTGACTTGTTTTCTTGAAGTATACTTGCCTTGTTATTTGGAGTATACTTGACTTGTTTTCTTGAAGAATACTTGCCTTGTATAGGAAGTATTCATGTTATTAATTTTATGCTAAAGGCATGTCTAGAATATTCCTAAGTTCTTACCAAGTCTTATGGGGGATGTTGGTAAGAGTCGTTAGGAAGTATTAGAGTCGAGTTGACCTTGGTAAATTACTACACTAATGAGAATATGTATCAAACAAGCCATTGCAGCGTTAATGAAAATGTATCGACAATCAATTATATTGAAATGAGTAGAATTCTCCATCTGCATAGAAACTAAGATGAGACAAAATTGTGTTACATTTTCTAGATCATGGCTGATTTAACAAGATCGTTATAAACGATAATAACCTATTCACGACTCATAAAAGTATTAATTTTGTAAGTACATGAGGCTTGATTTTCGAAAGTACTTGGGACTTGAATTTCGAAAATGTGTAGTAACTCGATTTGAAAAGTATATGTTACTTGATTTAAAGAGAATAAGATACTTGGTCTTAAAAGTATAAGTTACTTGAGTTTAAAAAAAAGTAAGTAACTTGGTTTTAATGGTGAAAGTACTTTTAGACTGACATACTAATATTCCATGAAACGATTCTTTTATAAAGAATAGATGTACAAAGTACTTTGGGTTCAATTCCCTTACGTGACATGATAATGCCTTGGTTTTGATAAAAAGGAAAGATGTAATGGTGCGTTAGTTGTCTAAAAATGAAGTAGTTATAACGACTTTATGGGAAGTTTGTTATAACAAGTTTTAGTGGAAAGTCAAGGGATGGTTTAAAATGTTTTAAGGGAATCGTATGAGAATGTCCATGATTAAGTCCTTAATATAATACATGATATGTGGCACTTTGATGTTCAAGATGTTTTAAAGTAACACGTGAGGTCTAATGTCTTGATTTGTCAAAACCATGTCTTAGAAGGATACTTGGTACGATAAGTGTCTCGATTTTCTAAATGATGGTTTCAAAATGATACATGTATTGGATCCTACTTCCTAGCGATACATGTAGTACTTGGGCTTTCCTAAAATGGAAATTTAGTTCATAAAGTGAATGTACGACTCACGTACATTGTCGTAATGGACTTTAATCCTTAGTAATGCAAGGTGTGTTAGTGCCTTGATAGTACTTTGTCTTGCTTAAATGATAGTTATTCGATTTTGTGCTTTGATAGTACTTCGGCTTGCCTAAATCGTATTGTCTTGATTTGTTAAAAAGGAAAGGCATGGTATTGTCTTGAATTGTTGAAAAAGAAGGCATGGAAATTGTCTTGGTTTGTTAAAATGATGGTTTATTCATTTTATGATGTTGAGAGTCAAAGATTATCTTAACTTGCATATGTTGTTCATGATAGTCATTGGTGCTAGTGTTATGAGTATAAATGCGGGGTAAACCCCCAAGACGTTATACACCTCCTGAGTATAAATGCGGGGTAAACCTCCAAGACGTTATACATCTCCTGAGTATAAATGCGGGGTAAACCCCCAAGACGTTATACACATTCTGAGTATAATTGAGGGGTAAACCTCCAAGACATGATACTACGGGCGGGTGGCCCTAGATTGATCATAAGCTTCCTATTTTAAAGCATGTAAAGTTTACTCTCATTGTTAAAAAGGCACAGTGTGCGGGTAGTTGTATGTTATACTTGTTACATGCTGACAGTGATGTTGTATTCCATGAGCATGCTTCTGTAATATTTTATGCTGAGGGCAGGTGTCTCGGATTTTGACATGGCTTTCATATTTGAAAGTGGTGCGGTGTTCTGATGTCTGATGATACAAGTCTGATTGGCTTTGATTTTTATATGACACGGTAGGATCTGGTATTTGATTTTCATACTTGCCCCTGTTATTCCTTGTATAGTTATGGACGTAATTGATGTACTTTATTTCTGTTCCATACTTAGTACTTGTTATACTGACCCGCCAAGGCTGCGTTCATGTCGCGAGTTTAGGTACCACGATTGTGGATTCGCGAGCTTAGGATCCTGGTTCAGCATTTTGAGATGGCTCCAATGTTCCGGAGCTTGTCATTATGGCTAGGTATATTCAGGGGTACGGCGGGGCCTTGTCCCGTCATAGTATTGTCCAAAATCATAGAGGTCTGTATTCATATGTGGACTGGACTGGCTAGAGTTGTATTTACATTATTGAATAGTGTAAACCCTTTTGGGTGATTTATATTATGGCAGCCTTATCGTCTTTGCCTTTGTTTTAAGAAAAAAAAAGAGTGTTATTTATCTTCCGCAGTTTATTGTGTTGTATGAATAGAAGGGTGTCCAGGTAGGGCACCAGTAGCGGGCCCGGGGTTTAGGGGCGTGTGATCTGAAACCTTTCTCTTTGGCCTTGGCGATCCTGTCGGATCTGTCAAATTTCAGCGTCGGCGCCAGTCTGGCCAGCCGCGCCGGCTAAAACTCTGCGGTGGTACGCTTCTTGGCGCGGTGGCTCGGCTGCTGCGATGATGCAGTGCCACGGCTCGCCCGTTCTCGCCCGGGGTGCGATTTTTAAGCTTTTTTAGCTCTGGAACCTCTGTTTCTGCCCTCTATCCTAACACGACACATATTTGTACAAAAATAGGCAAAAGACTAACTAAAAATGACTCAAAAGGTGTATATAAAATACACCGATCAGCGGTTCACAAATACAACATGTCCAGGCACCAGCGTCATCAGTATTCCACCCATACACCGGCGTTCTCAGCATTCCGCCCAAACACCGGCGTCATCAGCACTCCGTCCATACACCTGCGTCATCAACACTCCTCCCATACACCGGCGTCATCAGCATTCCGCCCATATACCGGCGTTATCAGCATTCCGCCCATACACCGGTGTCATCAGCAATCCGCCCATACACAGGCGTCATCAGCATTCCGCCCATACACCGGCGTCATTAGCATTCCGTCCAAACACCGGCGTCATCAACACTCCGCCCATATACAGATGTCATCAGCACTCCGCCCATATACCGGCGTCATCAACACTTTGCATATACACCGACGTCATTAGCACTCCGTTCATGCACCAGCGTCGTGACACTCGCCCATACCGGTTTCGCAAGATCTGCTCATACACGGTGTCGTGCCTCGCCCATACACCGATGTCATCAGCATTTCGCCCATACATCGGCGTCATCAGCACTCCGCCCATACACTGGCGTCATCAGCACTCCGCCCATACACTGGCGTCATCAGCACTCCGCCCATACACCGGTATCATCAGCACTCCGCCCATACACATCAGCATTCCACCCATACACCGGCGTCATCATCATCAACATCACGCCCATACAATGATGTCACCATCATCACATCCATATAATGACGTCACCATTATCACATTTATACAACGACAACATCATGTATATACAACGACATCATCAGCATAACATCTATACAACGACGTCATCAACATCATATCTTGATCATGCATCTCAACATCTACAACTACGACATATGCAGCATACCGACATAAGATGACATCCTTAGTCACATGATCACATTTTTCATATGTTCATGCTTTATTATTGTCTTAACAATTATGCACTAATTTTTCTTAAGCTTTAGCCTGCAGGAGCCTTTAATTTACAGGAGCACAACGTGGAACTATCTCTTACGACGAACAGAAGCAATTTGGCGGGAAACCAGATCCCAACAAAGGGCGAAGACGACCTCGAACGTCGATCCGCTCTCCTCCGGCATCCTGCAACACAGTTTCTATACGTCAATCCAATCTCGCTTCCCAGTGACCCCAGTGTCAACATAATTCGACACTGGGACAAAATTTTAAATCTGCATCCGCATTACCCTTAATTTTTCTAGCATTCCAGCAGTCAGTGTCATCATAATTCGACACTAAGACAAAAAATTTAATCCGCGTCCGCACCATCTTTAATTTTCTAGTATCACGGCAACCTAATGTCATCGTAATTCGACACTGGGACAAATTTTAAATTCAGCGTTAGCCCTCTTTAATTTTCTAGCAACGCAACAACCCAATGCCATCATAATTCAATACTGGGGAAAATTTTGAATCTGTACCGTTTTGGCTTTCATATCTTCTGAAAGTTTCTTTTGCCTATGCATTTCCCGATCTTTGACGAGTAAGACAAAATTGGCTACGAGTCAATGTCTTTGTCCGAAAACTCTTTCATCGTCTTCAGTCAAAAAAGGACAAGCTGTTGACACTCAATTTTGTCCCTACTTTACCGATTATTTGTTCATATCACCTTTTATCTTCTGTTAATTTCATCATGCTTTTCAGTCTTGAAAATTCTCCAAAAATGCTAAGTTTTAATATTTTTCACTAATTACCGCTTATTTTTAAAATATCGGGTATTACATTTCATAATATAAGCAAAATAATTTTAATATCTCGGCATCGGTACTGGTGATTGATTTTCTCTTAATATTTTCACTAATTACTAAATTAATCATTTTTCTATGAGTATTATATTTTTACTCAAAACTAAATACATATATTAAATCATTTGAACCATAATTTATGTGTGTGCATTTTTGGAATTAATTAGGACAAGGAAGCATCTTTTAATTAATTGAGAGAATTTGATTAATTACATATTAATCCATAAATAGATTAATTATTTCCCCCCATATTTCATTCCCCATTTCTTTTAAAATCAGCCCAAATTTCCGTCCAACCCAAACCAATTTCGCGACCCAGCCCAATCCCCTTTCTTCAAACACCCCTCCCCATCGTTCTAAAACGCAGACCCCTGTCCATCAACTCCATCGCCGCCCATGCCCCTGCACCCCATACTCCTGCTCCTAACCACCCATGACACCACCACACCCCTACATCACATCGCACATCTCACCATACCCTGTTCCCTCGAAAATCTGCTTCCAAATCTTGCCCTTTAATTCAAATTTTGGATTCAGATTTTTTAAAGGGGTAAACGTTAGGGGGAAATATCTATAAAAGGACCCCATTGTTCTTCGTAAAAGGGGGTCCCAACTTCGATTATTGATTTTGAATACCTTCCTTTTGTTCTTCGTTTGAAAGTTCTTGCATTTCGGATCGAATTTCTGGGCTTTGGTTGAAGATTGAGCACATACTCGTATCTTTAGAAGCTTAAACTCATAAAACATACTCTCCTTACTATAAAAACTCAAACACCCCTTTCTGATTTCGAGTATTACTTCAACAAAAATCTAAAAACATTAAGTCTTACTTCAACAAAATCTGAAAACATTAAGTCTTACTTCGCTTCAGTCACACACACACCCATACTCTCCGAGCGGATTCGACGGGTCGAGACGACGCTTCGGTTCGTCACCCGGAGAATGTAACCTACTTTCTCTTTCGAATTTCGACTCTTATGCAAATTTGTATGTTGTTCTGTTATATTTCTAGATGATATTTGTTAGCATTATCACATTAATGTTCAATATGCTTCAGTTTACCCAAACAGTTCTGTGTATTTAGTAATTTCATAACGAACATGATATTTGGTTTGGATGTCTAAATGATATATGTCTGGAAAATAAACACATATATTGATTGGTTATTTTGTTGTAGTTAAATAAAGTTCATGGATTGTCCCGCATGATATGTGAATAATAACTATGTTTTGACCATCATAATCACTGATTTGAGTCATTCCTAGGGTATCAAATTAATTGATATATAACATGAACAATAGTAGATATGCCTAGTTAAACTATTAGGAGTGTTGCATAACCCAAGTTGATTTTGCACTTAATCCTGCCTATTTGAATGTAAAAGATGTCCATATGATAGCATGTGAAGTCCCTTGAGTCATCTTATAGTGTAATGTACTTAACTAACTGGATATGTTTATTTTCTTAGATAATAAAGTGGTTTGAACTTGTGAATCACATTTTGCTAGGATCCGAGATTAGTTTGGTTTAAATAGAGTAATCTTACTTTGGCATGGCATGTTACGTGTATACGATAGGAAATAAGGAGCTTTTGAACCCACGATGTTTTTGCATTCTTTACAAATCTGTCTTGGTTTATGTTTTGCATATTCATGACATATCGAGTGGGCTTGAGTTTGGTATCTGATGTAATGTGGCCCAAATGCTTACTGTTTACATTGCTATTGCTCATTATTTGCCAAAATTTGTATTTAGTTGTTGATAATCTGAACCAAGTGATTACTGGTATAACTGGATGAGACCCTGCACTGTGTTCATTTTTATGTTAGATCACATATTTTATCCATAGTATCATCTATAACCATGTTATGTCTTTCCCTTCTGGATTTGAACCATGTTAAATGATTTGCCTGCACCTTAGCCTAGGTTGCATGACTGTTGGACTATTAAGAACCTTAATATGATGTGAAACTGTGTCATGGCGTCATATTAGATGTCTTGTCTGCATATACCTACTTATCCATGTTGAAATTGTTAGTTTTAAGCCTAAGTCACTTAGCATGATATCTATTTTCAGATGGAGTCTTAAATCTGAAGAACTATGATAAATATCTGGATTTGTGCTTCTCTAAAAATAGAGGTCGATTTGAATCATGTCTATTTCACTTAGAAGCTACTTGAAATGGTTGATCTTTCATGTTATGTGAGTCTTGTATATTTGAATCTTTCCAGCATCACGTTGTCTTCTTAAACACAAGTAAACAAATATGAACCATGATAGCCTATGATCCTGTCCCTTGTAGTAAACATGCATATTAGATACATTTGGCATTGAAATTATTCAAGTACGGATAGAGGATCCCAATAAATGCATTTTGCTCTCTCTGTTAAACTACATATACATGGCTAGTTAAATATATCCGAAATGCCATTCTTTTTTCTTGTAACTACTTGTTATATTTTGGCCTCCTGGAAGTGTTAAAATACTTTTCCCTAAACGTTTGATTGTTAAAATAGGCAATTATCCTTTAGATTTAGACTTAAATTTGTTCACTTTTCTCCCTGAAGTTTCCGTGAATTGTTTATGCCTGTCGTATGCCTTACATGCTATTATGCCCGAGATCTATGCTTGGGTTAGAAAGCATTTTGGGTTTACTGTTTGGATTTATCATTTTGCTTGGGCTAATATAACAATAATTAAATTATATGCATATACGTGATTATTTATTTATTAACAAAGTTTGGGCATGTACTAATCTTTATCTTTTCTTTGTCTACATAAAATACATTGGGAGTGACGTAGAGTCTTACTATGAGACTCATCGCATCTCTCATCAAATGAAGACCCGCGTCTACGTTCCTTGCATTCTCCGGCCTCAGGACTCCTAAACAAATAGGGCGGGATGATATCTTCATCCGCCCTAATCACTTCTTTTAAACTCTTTAAATTCCGCTTGTATTATTTGTGTGATTATAAGAATGTTTAGAATAGGTAGACTTAAGATTAATAATTATTAAGGGGGTAGTTAAATAATAAAATGTATCATTAGTTTTATCTTTAGGCCGTTATGCATTTTTAAATTTTTCAAAATAACTTAGCCATTTCGTTGATATTATAAAAATAAATAAGTTCTCAATTTTTATAAAGTGATAAATCTATTTTTTACAACAAAAATCTCTTTTCTTATTACCAAGTGCAGAAGACGGAAATCTTTCTACACATTTGTATACCTTTTATAAAGACTAAATTTTACATATAATACGTACTTTAGTAAACCATTTTTTATGCATTTTATAGTAAAACTCATGCAATTGCTTTGTTCAAATAGAATATTTTTTATGCATTTTATAATAAACTTCATGCAATTTTATAGAAACTATATATGTATATATATATATATTTCAAATATTATTTGCAACATCTTTTAAACCTTATGTTTTCTAACATTATGATTAACCTAAGTTTGACCGGATAACCGCAAGTTAGCAGATCTTAAAGGATGCATAATCTCTTTCCTTTAGGATAATAAATAACTCTTATCTAGAATCTCATAAGTTTCGCATACCTTTAAATGGAGATCATTTGTAGCATTTTTATGCTATTTAAAAGTGTCCTAGTTCACTATAATAATTAGGTGGCGACTCCTTAAAATACATTTTAGGAATCAACCATATGTCCTACACTGTTTTGACTCCGATTAAAATGGGGTGTGGCAGTGCTTATCGCTTCCTAGTGCATAAGTCGGATGTACCAGACATTCATGTAGGTATGATCATGGAATCAAGGAACGCGAGTTTCTTTGAAGACACGTTTTCGTATAAGGAAAACAACATAACCTCTCGCAAACGAAGTTATGATTAAACAATTGATTACTAGACTGCCTTCCTTGCTTGACTGCCTTTTCACACTCATACTAGGAAGAGCAAAATGAACTCTTTACTGAGCTATTGCATAAGAGAGAGCAGAGCCGCAACGATAAAGGCAAAAGGAGCTGAAAGCCACTCGACTGGAAGTGGATCAAGGAGTCGATGACTACCTAGATCCGAACGGTTCAAATCTAGTGAATTCTGAAGTAGTTGATTATCCAAAATACAGTATTCCAGATTCTCAGGACTTGGAAGATTCAGAAATGGAACCAAGGAGAAGCAAAAGGGCCCGGAAGGACAAGTCCTTCGGTCCAGACTTTGAAGCTTATTTGGTTCAGGATGAACCACGGACAATCGCCGAAGCATTGTCAACTCCAGAAGCACCGCTCTGGAAGGAAGCTTTAGAAAGTGAGATAGAATCCATCCTGCATAACCACACTTGAGAGTTGGCTGAACTTCCCCCGGGACACAAATCTTTGGGTTGTAAGTGGATCCTTAAACGAAAGTTAAAGGCAAATGGATCTATCGATAAGTACAAGGCTAGGTTGGTAGTCAAGGGTTATCGCCAAAAGAAGAGCCTTGATTACTTCGACACCTACGCTCCGGTGTCTAGAATGGCATCCATACGTATGCGGGATCTTGAAATACATCAAATGGATGTTAAGACAACCTTCCTAAATGGTGATTTGGAAGAAGAAATATATATGGACCAACCCGAGGGGTATGTGGTTCCAGGACAAGAGACAGGTTCCAGGACAAGAGAAAAAAGTGTGTCAGCTTGTTAAATCATTGTACAGGCTGAAACAGGCCCCTAAACAATGGCACGAGAAATTTGATAGTACTCTACTATCAAAAGAGTTCGCCATTAATGGATGTGACAAATGTGTCTACATGAAAGGAAATGTTGAATCCTTCGTCATGATATGCATTTATGTAGATGACTTGTTGATCACTGGAAGCAGTCCTGGAATAATCCTAGAGACTAAGAACATGTTAAAACAATGTTTTGACAGATATCGGCATTGCAGATGTCATCTTAGGGATCAAGATCTCTAAGACGTCTAATGGACTGGTATTGTCTCAATCTCACTACATCGAGGTTGTACTGAAGAAATTTGGAATGTTCGACAGTTCACCGGTATCGACACCATTGGATATAAGTCAAAAGATTGACAAACATCTTGGTGAGCCCGTACGCCAGGAGCAATATGCGTAGGTGATTGGTAGTTTGATGTATATCACAACCTGCACTCGACCTGATATCGCTCGTGCAGTCAATAAATTGGCTAGTTTCACCCGTAATCCAAGTGAGGATCACTGAAAAGCGTTGAATATGGTACTACGGTTCCTGAATTCATGCTAAATTTTGGGTTACACTATTCGAGATATCCACCGGTACTAGAGGGGTACATTGATGCAAACTGGATATCTGATAGCTATGACATCAAGTCCACCAGCGAATATATTTTTACAATCGGTGGTGGATCTGTGTCTTAGAAATCCTCTAGGCAAACACTTATTGCCCGATCCACGATGGAGTAGGAATTTATCGCTTTAGATAAAGCGGGAGAGGAAGCTGAGTGGCTTCATGATTTTCTAGAGGATGTCCCATGTTGGGATAAACTCGTGTCTTCTGTAATGATCCACTCCTTATAGGAAATTCTTAATTTAAACAATGTTTTGTTGCATCCCGTATTACACGTTAAGATATTCCCCTTTGCATTTTTACATTTATTGTGACGTATAACCTGATCTGATGCATTTACAAATGCATTTACGTATTTGTGAACACGTATTCACTTTACATTTTTGTTGCGGCGTGCAACCCGATCCAATGTATTTACATATTTGTGAACATGTATTCACTTTACATATTTGTTGCGGCGTGCAACCCGATCCAATATATTTACAAATACATTTCCATACTTGTGAACAAGTATTCACATTACATATTTATTGCGGCGTGCAACCCAATCCAATGTATTTACAAATACATTTCCATATTTGTGAGCACGTATTCACATTACATATTTCTTGCGACGTGAAACCCGATCTAATGTATTTACAAATGCATTTACATATTTGTGAACACGTATTCACTTTACATATTTGTTGCAACGTGCAACCATATCCAACATATTTACATAAAGGTATACTGCCCGGCCAATTCCTGGGACGCTATAAAGTCATATAGTCTGCTCATAAAGGTATACTGCCCGGCCCATTCCTGGGACGCGATAAAGTCATATAGTCTGCCCATAAAGGTATACTGCCCGGCCCATTCTGGGACGCGGTAAAGTCATATAGTCTGCCCATAAAGGTATACTGCCCGGCCCATTCTGGGACGCGGTAAAGTCATATAGTCTGCCCATAAAGGTATACTGCCCGGCCCATTCCTGGGACGCGATAAAGTCATATAGTCTGCCCATAAAGGTATACTGCCCGACCCATTCCTGGGACGCGATAAACTCATATAGTCTGCCCATAAAGGTAAACTGCCCGGCCCATTCCTGGGACACGATAAAGTCATATAGTCTGCCCATAAAGGTATACTGCCCGACCCATTCCTGGGACGCGATAAAGTCATCTTTACATAACATTTTAAATCATCTTTTCCTTTTTTCTTAAGTCGTTATAACAACTTCCAATAAAGCTATTATAACAACCTTTCACTTTAGAGAACTTAAGACACTTTTATTTCATTTTTACATTAGGGAAAATTAAACCCAAAAGTACTACGTACATACATACTTAAAAAGAATCATAAAACTCCTTCTCTTTTTAAATCCATAAACTTCTTCTTTTAAAAACTCAAGTTACATTCGCTTTTGAAATCCAGCCGCTTAACCTTTGAAATAATTCATGGCAACCAAACTTTTTAAATCAAGTCACTCCTTCCTTTAAGAATCAAGTCCCATAACTTGAAAAATAAAGTCTCATAACCTTTTTAGAAATCAAGGTTCATAGTCTTAAAACTTCATAACATAGACTCTTTTAATTTAAGTAACATATACTTTTATGAGTTGTGAATATGTTATACTCGTTTATAAGGATCTAATTAAAGCAACCATGATATAGAAAATGTAATACAATTTTATCTTATCTTAGTTTCTATGCAGATGGAGAATTCTACTCATTTTAATATAATTGATTGTCGATACATTTTCTTTTATTAACGCTGCAATGGCTTGTTCGATACTTATTCTCATTCGTGTAGTAAATTAGCAAAGTCAACTCGACTCCAAATACTTCCTAACGACTCTTACCAACATCCCCCATAAGACTTGGTAAGAACTTAGGATAACTTAGACCTACCTTTTTTATAGAGTAAATCAACATACGTACCTCTTAACTTCTAAGAGTATAAGGAATCATGAAATAATACCACATGTATATTTCACACATAGAACATGCCAAAAGAAGGAAGAGGTTCACATACCTCGCGACGATTATCGACAAGTAGCAAAATGCTCCAAAGTACTTCAACCTTGGTAGCTATTCCATCCTTTAAGTAGAATACGCTATACGTAGTACTTCAACCTATAATGGCCATAATACGTCTATTAACCTCTAGCTTCAAACGTAGAATATTATAAGTGTAAAGTCACCAAATTCTATGGAAAATCGGACAACACTTCCTTTGTTTCTACGTACTTTTCCACCTTTTTCAAGGCCCGGATTTAACAACCAAACATGCCACATTTAAGGCCCAACAATTCAACTATCCAAAGGGTATTACACGCCTTAACATGACGTGTAAAATTCTGCCCCACAATAATATAAAACAATCCAATAATTCCATGCCATTCTCGGCTATAATGTATCATACTACAAAGTCTTATCAAATTCCTTTTCAATCCAAGTTGTTACGTCTAACATGTCATATAGTCACAACTAGTTGTAACAATTATAACCACCTTAATCAACTCTTTAGGTAACATGCGACGACTAAACTAGTAACTAAATTGAATTACAATCTTAAAGGCTAAATCATGCAACTTTCGTATTCCATCCAAATATTCCATAACACTTATCAATTTTTCATAATATATTTCACATGATCAATTCTAACTACTACAACATGAAATCTTGAATTACAATAGCAAGACGAAGATTATTACCTCTTTGAGCCCAAAACAATCCAAAACCTAAAGTCGATCTTTAGCAACTTCAACTCCTTTTCTTGACGTTCCAATCCGTTATTTGCAACCCTTAGAATCTTGTGAAAAACTCCTCTTCTATTTCCAACTTCAAAGTTGAAGAACACCCTAGGTTTTCGCCTTGCGACTAACGTAAAAACGTTGTTTTGATATACTTACAATACCCTTAGGAACCTTGGTTTAAAGTATTGGGATTATTGAACCACAAACGAAAAAAATTTCTTCTTAGATTGGAGCTTAGCCGAGAGCTATCAAAGAGACACACTAGTTTCTTGAATTTTTTTCTAAGTGTTAGAACTTGTCTTGATACTAGTGTGGTTATATAACATCATGGAGGGTCTAGATTAGAACAAATGTGTGGCTTGGATGAATGGGATTTAAATATAAAGCCAAGTGGGCTCTTTGACTTAGTCAATGTCAAGCTTGGTCTTTGCAAGACTTGATCATATTTGTCTTGGTCATTTGACCATTCTATCCTTGGTCTATTTCGTCCAAGACCATCCAAGGGGGCGGTGACACGTGTCACCCTCTCATTCGCCGCAGTATTTCGTTTCCCGACAATTCCATAATTCTGATAAATTTTTCAAGTCTCAAATCTTAACGTCCTGATTTCATACGTATGTTCTTATATACATGTTCTGGGATTATGGGGTGTAACATTCTTCCCCCCTTAGAAACATTCGTCCCCGAATGTTCTTTCGGAGCTCAACCTAACATTTCTTAGCATAGTCTCATAAAACTACACTTAATGAAACCTAATTATGCCACATATGGCCCTAATACATCGCACATGCATATCCATCCATCATAAGCCAAGCGAGAAAACAAATCCAAAGTGTGCACCATCACTATTTACTCCCATTCATGGCCTAAAAGGATTATCTTTTCGTATTTCCAACTTACTCTAGCATACATACATAATCTCAGTATTATCCGTTCATGACACTTAAACATACAACAACCTTATCATGCATACAAGTCTCTAAAGGGTCAAAGATATACCTGAAATCATATAGGCGGTTCAAAGGACCGCTAAAACTGGGAACTTCCACCACGACCTCTGCCACGGCCTGCCGGTGCATGAACATCCTGTCTGGCTATTGAAGGCGAAGAACCCGCAATCGATCCAAAGATCGTGCTATCCCACGATTACCACCTCTATAAGGACACTCTCTTAACATATGGCCTAGACGACCACAAGAAAAACAAGCACCCGTACCGGCGCGACACACCCCAGAATGGAACCTACCACACTGGTGCATTGAGGCACAAGTGGCCTCGGATCGAACCCCATCTCCCGAGACCACGAAGCTCTGAGATCGACCCGACCCTGCATTCCTGGTTGTAAAACCCCTGTGGAAAAGCGTGGAGGAACACTTGGTCGGTGAAATGTAGACCTAGCTGCTGTTGAGGATGTCGCCTCGAAAATTTCCACGAAACCACTCGCTCACCGCCTCTTGGTGGCCTCGGTCTGGCTGGTCCTCTCTCTCTCTGTCCTCAATCCCCTGTGCATATGCCTGTATCCTGGCAATATCCATACCTGGCTGAAGGGCCACTCCCAGGCAAGCAGTGATCATATAGCGGTCTAGCCCCATAACATAGCGATGAACTCTGTCAGCCACAATAGTGTGCGCATACCTGGCCAACGAGTCAAACTCCATGTTGTACTCCCTGATGGTCCTCCCATTCTGCCTCAATGACAAGAACCTATTAACACGGGCTCTCCTCATCTCAGGAGGCAAAAAGTGACCAAGAAAGGTGTTATACCCCGTAGTTTCAACGTATGTATGCGAGGACGTACGTACGAGAATACGACATTGGAATTGGAATGGAAGAAAGAGGTGATTTTTCCACGGAAAAGTTTCCGGTTTTTGTGAAGGAAAAAGATTCGTTATTGGGAATTGGATTCCCAGATTTGGTATTCGGACTTCTTGGAATTTTAGAGAATTATGGAATTTTATTTTCGGAAATGGTCACGTGGGGCCCACGGGAGAAAATTCTGCTTTTGTGGGCCCACTTTGTTTTCGAGATTTTGGCCATTGTGGATATTTTGGAAGATGAAATATTTTGGGAGTAGGAGGCGACACGTGTCACCCCACTAGTTGGCTTGGACGAATTCCACTTTGTACACAACACCCGTTTAGAGTCGTTTTTCGACGAAACGTTTTACACAACTCGCGTAGGATAAATTCCGGCTATGTCATTTCTAATTTTTGCGAATTTTTCCGAGAGACGAAACATTTTGGACCAACGAGAGGGCGACACTTGTCACCCTCTCATTGATGGATGTTACGGCATTGAGGCCATTGGATGACAATTTTTGTCAAGTAGTTGGTAGGATATTTTGTGTGCAAGTTGGCCAAGGACACTTGCCTAAATCCTCACCCTACACTTGCCTTGCACTTGGCATAATCTTGGCCATTGGTTGGCCATGTCTTGACCTATAAATACCCCCCTTGTTGAAGAGTTATTTCATCCTAAATTGAGCAATCTATCTAAGTCTCAAATCCCTCCCTCTCCCTCTTGTTGTTTCGTCCAAACACACTCCTCCCCTTTTGAGAAGCCCTAGCCGAGAGCAACCCCATAAAGCTAGCCTAGCCAAACACTACCCCCTTGGTAGAAAAGTTGCCTTAGTATTGTTATAATGCCCAAATTACCTAGCCCAAATCCCTTAGTCCTTAGTAGAAGTTGTGAAGAACTTCTAAGGTTTTCTTAGACTCTGGAGCGCACAACTTAGGAGCTAAACCTTGCTCAGCGCGACTTTTATCTAGGATATTATTGGGCTTACGAGGTAAATAACCTTATCCTCCTTTTGTAATTAGAATATATATACTGTAGAAGTATAGGAATAAGTATTAAATACTTAGAAGGATATTGCAGAATAGAATTGAACTGTTATCACAGTATAAGGGTTTAAAAGATGAATAATAGAACTGTACTTACATGGAATTTGTTTTCCTGATGAACTTGAGTAGCTCAGGGTAGGAAGTGCTGCCCAAATGACCATAGAATAACGAACCCTCGCTTAGAACTTTGTATGCGATGCGATGCGGGCGTTGATGAGGCGTGTTGGTATTATGAGTCGATACTCTGCGCGACATATTCAACTTGGCGGGAGGTTTTCGCCGAGAAGGTATGTGATTCTTCCTAAAGCATGATATTTTACAATATATATAATACGGTGACGTACGTGTTAACGAATAATAACTACGGCAATGTCTTTGACTTAAGCTGAATAATACTTACGGCATGCCTCGGCTTAAGCCCGAATAACACTTCATGCAATGCCTCACTTAAGCTTTGAATAATAAAGAATCAAAACATTTCAAAGGAATCTTGAATCATTTTTAACGTAAGAGTAACATTTGGTTTTAAAAGCTTAAGAGTTATACTAGCTTTATGGGAGGTTAGGTATAACGGCAAGAGTGATAAAAGAACGATTTATTGATTTAAGGAAATAAGAGACTTGACTTATTATACTAATATTAATTTTTTTAAAAAGTGTGAAACATCATTAGTGAGTAATTAGTATTTTTGGTTTTCAAAAGGAATGATTTTTTACCAATCAAAATAAATTTCGAACGAACCACAGCGCTAATAAAGGAATTATTTTGACTAATAAGGTATTATTAAAACTAGTAGAAACTTCCATCTGCATAGGAGCTAAGATGAGACAAAGGATATTACATTTACTAGATCATGGTCATTGTAATAAGATTGTTACGAATAATAATAACCTACTCACACTTAGGGTATATGTTTCTCAAATTGTTTTAAAGGATTAAAACTATGAACTACAAACCCTTTCGAAAATGAAACTTGAGTAATTGAAATTAGGCAAACTTGAACGTTAGGAAAAGAATGTTGTTACTTGATTTTACAAGGAGAAGTGTTTTAATGTACTTCAAAAGATAATTACTCTATTTTTATACTACGGTTATTGTGTGACTTTTGTAAAAAAGCGGATCTTTTAAAGAGTAATACATGAAGTACTTTGGGGCTAACAACCCGAACTTGTTATCATAATGTAGAAAGTACCTTGTGTGAATAACTTGATTGTATTGATTTTTGATAGTCTTGTAATATTTTCTTGTTATTTGGATAAGTAAACATGTTAGGATGCTACGTGAGTTAGTATCTTGTGATATTTGTGTAAAGGGGTTTTTCCTTGTTGTGCTTATGTTGTTTAGCAATAATCGGTTATGTTGATATTATATCATTCATAACTCGGGAGTTAAGCCCTCCGTCTGCGGGGTAGACTCAGCGGTCGATGGACCTATGATTCGAGAATACCTTATGCGGTGCAGATGGCCTATGCGGAATGCGGGAGTTCCAGTGTTAGTATGCGGCCCTTGTGGTCACGCGGTTCTTGTAGCTATGCGGACGACGAGTCTAGGGCGCTGCCGGGAGTAGCTACCCTCGATGCGGGGTTATACCTCATGCGGGCCTATCTGTTTGGCCTATGCGAGCTGCGGGAAGTTCGAGGACTAGATCGCACATTAGATCTGCGGGCGAGTGACGGCTTTGATCATGTGGACGGTCTAGACAGATCTCATGATACGCTTTATGACCTTGTTAGTGCGTGGGTTTTAGTAGTCGGCCACGCCTTCGCACTTACCCGTGCGGTTCTATTGTGATGACTTTGAGGCATGAGTCACGACTTGACATATTCGCTTATTTATTGTGAATCGTAGTTTTGGCTTATCATACATGTCTCTGCCTTATATAGACTACTATGATTTCATTTACTGATATTTTGTTTCACATACTTGGTACTGTTGTCTTGACCTCCTTGGCCGCGTTCATGCCGCAGTAAGGTACTCCTCTTGATCCCATTCTTAGGATCACCGCAGTGATTGGGAAAGCTCCGCTTCTCGGAAGCTTAGCATTTTGGTATGGTCCTGTCGTTGTAGATATTCGTATTCAGGGTATGGCGGGGCCCTGTCCGCCATTGTTGTTTTAAACTCTTAAGTGCAGACTGTTGTAAGGTTGGGATGTAGCTCATTTTGGGTTATTTATATACATTATGCGAAGGCAACTTTTTCGTAAACCGTGTCTTATTTATCTTGTTTCATATCTTGGTTGTTTTATATTCCGCTGGTTTTCTCGATGTATGACTACTTGGGTGCGGGTAAGGCACGATCCACGAACCGAGCAGTCGTGACAAAAGTGGTATCGAGCGATTAATCCTCGGAAAGTGTCTGACCGTATCTAGTAGAGTCTTGATTATCGGTGTGTTGTGCACCACCAATAATCAGGAGGCTATAGGATATTTAGGATTGGTTTCCATTCTTCTCACTCTGAGATCGTGCTTTAGAGCTGTGTTATAAGTTGGACCCCTCTAACGTATTCCTTTCCTTTACCAGTGATGCCTCGCGCCAGTAACTCGGGCCCGAGAAGGGCAAAGCGGCGAAGGAGGCTGCGAGTAAATCTGAGAGATTTAGAAGAGCCACAGCCCAATCATCACTGGGGTGATGCTTCATGCGAGGAGTTACGAGGCGTCGCCAGCGATAGAGTTTGGCCGCAGCAGCGATTCTCTGCGGTCATGACATCTGGACTTTCAGTTCCACGGCTTGGAGCAGAAAATATGGATTGGAAGGAGACGGCCCTGTTGCTAGCAAAGGACTTGGCAGCCAGAGAGTATTTTATGTACCAGTATTCCAAGGATATTGATGCTTATCTAAAGAAGGGTTGTGAGGGAGTAGCTCTTGATCGTGGGCGAGCGGGCTTGCGTTGAGATTATGTGCGTGGTGAGAGAGGTAGAGATCGGCAGTGACCAGAGCGGCGAGAAGAGGGCGATTGGCGGGATCATTTGGTAACTCTCGGCGAATCGCCTCGTGGCAGATTAGACATGCGCCTCGCCCGGTCTGAGTGTCCCTCGCGTGGTTCGATTTTCCTCGGTGTTCACGAGTGTGGCGGTGTCATCCGGAAGTGCGTCTTTCACGGTGCTTGTTTTTATTGCGGCCGTCAGGGCCATATGGCAAGGGAATGTTCTATGAGGAAGGATACAAGTACGAGGACTCAGCCTACTAGACCAGTTGTGGATGCAGTGGTTCGGAGAGGAGGGTGTAAGCGGAGAGGCCACCCGCCTCGGTGTGGCCGTTGTGGTCGATGTCATCATGGGGAGTGTCGTTCTTCCGCGTCAGCTTGTTATGTTTGCGGCCAGCAGGGCCATTTTGCGAGGAATTGTCCGACCAAGGGTGGTGCGGATGTAGAGACTCGGCCTTCAGGATCAGTGGATAGTTCATCACCTTCCCCAGCTATGCGCCCAGCAGGGCGGGTTTGATTAGAACGACCTAAGGGAAGTGCCGCGTAGATACAGGTATATCCTTAACCCTTTAGAGATTTATATGTGTAGCGAATATCTTAAGTATTATTTTGAGATAGCATTGTGTTATCGTGATTGGGAATCATGATTAGTTAATCAGGAAAGATTGGGGGATAGAGAAAGTGGGAGCCTTAGGATGTGTACGTAGAGACCTTAGAGGCGAGGCCATCTTTGGTAAAAGAATTACTTCGTGTTTGACCCTTGTCGAGGTGCATAGTATACGTGAGATATTTTGTGGGATGAATCCCTGAGTAATGTGGAATGAAAGAGGGTAGAAGACCGCTAGGTTTTCGTAACGTGATTGGTGAGATTATTCCGAATCAGGGAGCTAGTGTTTGCACGTTGCCGGGTTGGGTTGAGGCCATGTGGCGGGTCGACCCGTGGCCTGTTTGGTGGTGGGGTCAGTTTTTGGTGGTCCCGCCGGGTGGTAGGGTCACTAGGGTGTTAGGCCCAAGTTTAGTTAACCAACGTACGAGTTCGTGGATACATTCGACCAGTAGTCGGGCCGAGGAGGTCAGCCCGTCTTGTCTTCTAGCAAAAACCGTGTACTCGGTAGTAAGTTGCGAGATGATTATTTCAGAAAGGTTGTAAGGCTGCACGGAGTGCCTACCTTCACCTTATGACAGACAGTGGAGCCCAGGGTACGGCTGTTTCCTTTTTTGGAAGTTTTACCAGGCAGGGTTAAGAACTCAGGTAAGTCTCAGAATCGCATTCGCCCTCGGGCAGTGTTTGGATTTCAGGAGTAGTTATGGGGATTGTTGTCTCCTGTAAAGGGAATGTTTAAGCTACCATTTTCAGTATTCGGATGTCGCCTTAGGAAGCCTTGTAGGGGCGGAAGTATAAGTTGCCGATCGATTGGTTCGATGTTGGCGCGTTCGAGATAGTTGGTTCAGTTTGTTCCAGTAATTTGTGGATAAGTGTGATGAGTTTTGGAAAGCGAGAGAAACTTAGCGTGTTACTTTGGGCCTTTTGAGTTCATGTGAAGATTAGGCCAGTTGCCTATATGTTAGCATTGCCGTCCGACTTAGAGGCAAGACGTCCGATCTTCGTATTGTTATGTTCGAAAGTATCGGAAATCCACCCGAGTGTTCCCGATTAACGATGACCACGTTAGAGATAGTAACCGAGATTTGGAAACTAGCGATGTGAAGGGTGGTAAGAGTTCGAGCGTACAAGAAGTGTACGACATCCTCGAGGATCGCAAGGCCGGTACCATTTGTTGGGTCGTCAGGCAAGGCTCGCGACAAAGTGACAAAAGTGGTATCACACGACGAGTAAGGGAAGAACGAGCATGTATTACGAGCATAGGTGTGATCATTCGTTTGTAAAGAGTAGGGGCGAAGGGAGTATCTTTTTAGATCTCGAGTAGGAGTTTTTGTGATAGAGGTGATTCCTCATGGACTTGGAGATAAGTATGCGCGCTTGTTGTGTTGTGACCAGGTGTGGCATGGTTGTTTTAAGTAAAGTATAGCGATAAGGACTATCTGGCGCTGTTTGTTTGATACCTAGAAGGAACATTCGGGACGAATGTTTCTAAGAGAGGAGAATGTTATACCCGTAGTTTCAAGGTATGTATGCGAGGACGTGCGTGCGAGAATACGACATCGAATCGAATGGAAGAAAGAGGTGATTTTTCCACGGAAAAGTTTCCGTTTTGTGAAGGAAAAAGATTCGTTATTGGGAATTGGATTCCCAGATTTGGTATTCGGACTTCTTGGAATTTTAGAGAATTATGGAATTTTATTTTGGAAATGGTCACGTGGGCCCACGGAGAAAATTTACTGATTTTGTGGCCCACTTTGTTTTGAGATTTTGGCCATTGTGGATATTTTCGGAAGATGAAATATTTTGGACGAGTAGGAGGGCGACACGTGTCACCCCCCCCCTAGTTGGCTTGGACGAATTCCACTTTGTACACAACACCCGTTTAGAGTCGTTTTTAGACGGAAACTTTTACACAACAAGCGTAGGATAAAATACGGCTATGTCATTTGTAAATTTTGCGAATTTTTACGAGAGACGAAAAAATGTTGTCCAACGAGAGGGCGACACTTGTCACCCTCTCATTGATGGATGTTACACGGCATTGAGGCCAATTGGATGACAATTTTTGTCAAGTAGTTGGTAGGATATTTTGTGTGCAAGTTGGCCAAGGACACTTGCCTAAATCCTCACCCTACACTTGCCTTGCACTTGGCATAATCTTGGCCATTGGTTGGCCATGTCTTGACCTATAAATACCCCCCTTGTTGAAGAGTTATTTCATCCTAAATTGAGCAATCTATCTAAGTCTCAAATCCCTCCCTCTCCCTCTTGTTGTTTCGTCCAAACACACCCTCCCCTTTTGAGAAGCCACTAGCCGAGAGCAACCCCCTCTAAAGCTAGCCTAGCAAACACTACCCCCTCCCTTGGTAGAAAAGTTGCCTTAGTATTGTTATAATGCCCAAATTACCTAGCCCAAATCCCTTAGTCCTTAGTAGAAGTTGTGAAGAACTTCTAAGGTTTTCTTAGCCTCTGGGAGCGCACAACTTAGGAGCTAAACCTTGCTCAGCGCGACTTTTATCTAGGATATTATTGGGCTTACGAGGTAAATAACCTTATCCTCCTTTTGTAATTAGAATATATATACCGTAGAAGTATAGGAATAAGTATTAAATACTTAGAAGGATATTGCAGAATAGAATTGAATGTTATCACAAGATAAGGGTTTTAAAAGATGAATAATAGAATCAGACTTACATGAATTTGTTTTCACGATGAACTTGAGTAGCTCACCGGTAGGGAAGTCTGCCCAAATGACCATAGAATAACGAACCCTCTGCTTAGAACTTTGTACAATCTGATACCGGCGTTGATAGACGTGTTGATCGTTATAGGTCGATACTCTGCGCGACATATTCAACTTGGCGGGAGGTTTTTCGAGAAGGTATGTGATTCTTCCTAAAGCATGATATTTTACAATATATATAGTACGGTGAGCGTACGTGTGTTAACCGAATAATAACTACGGCAATGTCTTTGACTTAAGCTCGAATAATACTTACGGCAATGCCTCACGCTTTAAGCTCGAATAACACTTCGCGCGATGCCTCACGCTTAAGCCCGAATAATAAGAATCAAAACATTTCAAAGGAATCTTGAATCATTTTTAACGTAAGAGTAACATTTGGTTTTAAAAGCTTAAGAGTTATACTAGCTTTATGGGAGGTTAGGTATAACGGCTTAAGAGTGATAAAAGAACGATTTATTGATTTAAGGAAATAAGAGACTTGACTTATTATACTAATATGAATTTTGTTAAAAAGTGTGAAACCTCATTAGTGAGTAATTAGTATTTTTGGTTTTCAAAAGGAATGATGTTTTACCAATCGAATAAATGTCGAACGAACCACAGGCGCTAATAAAGGAATTATTTTGACTAATAAGGTATTATTAAAACTAGTAGAAACTTCCATGCATAGGAGCTAAGATGAGACAAAAGGATATTACATTTACTAGATCATGTCATTGTAATAAGATTGTTACGAATAATAATAACCTACTCACTTAGGGTATATGTTTCTCAAATTGTTTTAAAGGATTAAAACTATGAACTACAAACCCTTTCAAAATGAGAAACTTGAGTAATTGAAATTAGGCAAACTTGAACGTTAGGAAAAGAATGTTGTTACTTGATTTTACAAGGAGAAGTGTTTTAATGTACTTCAAAAGATAATTACTCTATTTTTATACTACGGTTATTGTGTGACTTTTGTAAGAAAGCGGATCTTTTAAAAGAGTAATACATGAAGTACTTTGGGGCTAACAACCGAACTTGTTATCATAATGTAGAAAGTACCTTGTGTGAATAACTTGATTGTATTGATTTGTGATAGTCTTGTAATATTTTCTTGTTATTTGGATAAGTAAACATGTTAGGATGCTACGTGAGTTAGTATCTTGTGATATTTGTGTAAAGGGTTTTTCCTTGTTGTGCTTATGTTGTTTAGCAATAATCGGTTATGTTGATATTATATCATTCATAACTCAGGTTAAGCTGCCCTCCGTCGCGGGGTAGACTTCAGCGGGTCGATGGACTATGATTCGAGAATACCTTATGCGGGTGCAGATGGCCTATGCGGGCTGCGGGAGTTCGAGTTAGTATGCGGCCCTTGTGGTCATGCGGTTCTTGTAGCCGTGCGGACGACGAGTCTAGGACGCTGCGGGAGTAGCTACCCTCGACGCGGGTTATACCTCATGCGGGCCTATCTGTTTGGCCTATGCGAGTGCGGGAAGTTCCAGGACTAGATGCGCGCATTAGATCTGCGGGCGAGTGGCGGCTTTGATCATGTGATGGCCAGACAGATCTCATGATACGATTTATGACCTTGTTGGTACGTGGGTTTTAGTAGTCGGCCACGCCGTACTTACCCCGTGCGGTTATTGTGATGACTTTGAGGCATGAGTCCTCGACTTGACATGATCGCTATTTATTGTGAATCGTAGTTTTGGCTTATCATACATGTCTCCCGCCTTATATAGACTACTATGATTTCATTTACGATATTTTGATTTCACATACTTGGTACTGTTGCATCGACCTCCCGGGGCCGCGTTCATCTGCGCAGTAAAGGTACTCCTACCGTTGATCCCATTCTTAGGATCACCGTCGTTGGGAAAGCTCGCTTCTCGGAAGCTTAGCATTTTGGTATGGTCCTCGCCGTTGTAGATATTCGTATTGGGGTATGGCGGGGCCTGTCCGCCATTGTTGTTTTAAACTCTTAGAGGTCAGTAGACTGTTGTAAGGTTGGGATATCGCTCATTTTGGGTTATTTATATACATTATGCCGAAAGGCAACTTTTTTCCGTAAAGCGTGTCTTATTTATCTTGTTTCATATCTTGGTTGTTTTATATTCCCGGTTTTCTCGATGTATGACTACTTGGGTGCGGGTAAGGCACGATCCACGAACCGGCAGTCGTGACAAAAGGCCTCGGTGAACTCATCCCAAACTGCTGGAAGAGCACCCACACCCCTCGATAGTTCCCATGACTCAAACTAGTTCAACGCAATATCGCGTAACCGGTAAGAAGCTAGCACCACTGACTCGGTCTCCGAGGCCCTAAGTACCTGCATAGTCCTCAGTATCTACTGAATGAACTCCTGAGGATCATCCTCAGATCTCGAACCATAGAACTCGGGTGGACTACAACCTAGAAAATCCCAAATCCTCAAATTGTCGGCTCTAGGGTTAGCTACATGCTCCTGTCGGCGCTGCCCTACCACTATGCTAGTCAATAACCTGATCTGCTCTCTATAATCTCTAAACTCTGCCCCTGGCTGCGGAACTGGAGGCTCGGGTATCAGAACCTCTGTGGCTGTTTTCGGCTCCTCTAATACTGTCGGCGTAACTGAACTCGCCGCCTGAGCCACAACCTCAGGCATAATCTAGGCCAGAGTACTGGTAACCCTCTGTGTACCACTAGCAGCTCATGTTGTTGCCTGACCCTTCTGGGCCCTGGTCGCCTTCCGTGGAGGCATAACTGATTCATATACATAAGAATACGTCAGAGACTGATCAACCTAATAACACAGCTTTACTGCACGATATCAGAGTGAGAAGAATGGAAACCAATCCTAAATGTCCTGCAGCCTCCTGGTTATAGATGTGGTGCACAACACACCGATAACGACTCTACTGTAACACGATGCGTAGACACTTTCCGAGGACTAACTGCTCTGATACCACTTTTGTCACGATCCGACCTCGGGCCCGCGACTAGTGCCATACCTGGGTACCCTTACAGGTATACATCAGAGATAACCAGCGGAACATACATGAAATTTATAAAATAAATCAATAAAAAATAAAAAAACGGGTTAGCCGATAAGGCTACCTCCCTGGACGCATATACATACATAACCAAACGCAGTTACATCTTTCTTCTTTACAAACCGACCCATAAGATATGACTACAAAACTCTAAGAGTTTTAACATAACAACTGTGACGGGACAGGGCCCCGCCATACCCCTGAATATACATGAATCTACAACCTCAGGGAAACCGTACCAAAAGATAAGCCTCCAGAGTAAATAGAGCTTTTTCTCAAAACTGAACTGAGATCCTAAGAGCAAATATCACCAACCTGTGTACCTAATACCTGCGGGCATGACGCAATTCCCGAAAGTCGATAACAAAAATTTAGTATGGAAATAATGGTACAAGAACAAATCATAATCGTACATGAGAATGCGGGCAAGTATAAAAAAAGTAAATACCAGATCATACCGTGTCATTACAATCTCGTGAACTTAATCGCACTTTATTATATTTTCCCATTTTTCAATAAGAGTTATAGTCAAATTCTTACGTACATACTTAGGAAAAATCATCGAGTTCATAAATATATAACTTACATATCTTGCATAACATAATCCGACCCTTTATGGAGGGACGCCTCATTTTGGAGTTCACTTTGATTATCCATACGTGATAATATAACCCGACCCATTTGCGGGACACGGCAAATTCATAAAAAATCTTCCCACGAAGGTATACTGCCCGACCCATTCTGGGACGCGATAAAGTCATGTAAGTCTGCCCATAAAGGTATACTGCCCGACCTATTCCTGGGACGCGATAAATTCATATAGTCTGCCCATAAAGGTATACTGCCCGGCCCATTCCTGGGACGCGATAAAGTCATATAGTCTGCCCATAAAGGTATCGCCGGCCCATTCTCGGACGCGATAAAGTCATATAGTTCGCCCATAAAGGTATCTTGCCCGACCCATTCCTAGGACGCGATAAAGTCATATAGTCTGCCCATAAAGGTATACTGCCCGGCCCATTCCTGGGACGCTATAAAGTCATATAGTCTGCCCATAAAGGTATACTGCCCGGCCAATTCCTGGGACGCTATAAAGTCATATAGTCTGCTCATAAAGGTATACTGCCCGGCCCATTCCTGGCACGCGATAAAGTCATATAGTCTGCCCATAAAGGTATACTGCCCGACTCATTCCTGGGACGCGATAAAGTCATCTTTACATAACATTTTAAATCATCTTTTCCTTTTTTCTTAAGTCGTTATAACAACATCCCATAAAGCTATTATAACAACCTTTCACTTTAGAGAACTTAAGACACTTTTATTTCTTTTTACATTAGGGAAAATTAAACCCAAAAGTACTACGTACATACATACTTAAAAAGAATCATAAAACTCCTTCCCTTTTTAAATCCATAAACTTCTTCTTTTAAAAACTCAAGTTACATTCGCTTTTGAAATCCAGCCGCTTAACCTTTGAAATAATTCATGGCAACCAAACTTTTTAAATCAAGTCACTCATTCCTTTAAGAATCAAGTCTCATAACTTAAAAAATAAAGTCTCATAACCTTTTTAGAAATCAAGGTTCATAGTCTTAAAACTTCATAACATAAACTCTTTTAATTTAAGTAACATATACTTTTATGAGTTGTGAATAGGTTATACTCGTTTATAACGATCTTATTAAAGCAGCCATGATCTAGAAAATGTAATACAATTTTATCTTATCTTAGTTTCTATTCAGATGGAGAATTCTACTCATTTTAAATTAGCAAAGTCAACTCGACTCCAAATACTTCCTAACGACTCTTACCAACATCCCCCATAAGACTTGGTAAGAACTTAGGATAACTTAGACCTACCTTTTTTATAGAGTAAATCAACATACGTACCTCTTAACTTCTAAGAGTATAAGGAATCATGAAATAATACCACATGTATATTTCACACATAGAACATGCCAAAAGAAGGAAGAGGTTCACATACCTCGCGAAGATTATCTACAAGTAGCAAAATGCTCCAAAGTACTTCAACCTTGGTAGCTATTTCATCCTTTAAGTAGAATACGCTATACGTAGTACTTCAACCTATAATGGCCATAATACGTCTATTAACCTCTAGCTTCAAACGTAGAATATTCTAAGTGTAAAGTGTTACACCCCGTAAGTCCAGGACATGTATAAGAGAAAGTACGTAAGGAACACAAGACTTGAAATTGGTACGAAAGGAAGAATTGTTTTTCCGACGGAAAATCTTTCGAACGTCGGAAGGGAAAAATGTTCGTTGTTGAGAATTGGATTCTCTAAGGGCATTATTTGAAGAGTATGGAACTTATTAACATTATGGAAATTTATTTTTACGGATTTGGTCACGTGGGGCCCACCCGAGGAATTTTACGTTTTGTGGGGCCCACGAGGGTTACAGAATTTTATGGATGAGTGAGAGGGCCACATGTAGAACCTCCACCACTTAGTCTTGGACGATTTATTGCAAGGCTAAAATGGTCATTGACCATGGTAAAAGATCAAGTCTTGCTAGCTTGAGATTGTTGACTTGTCAACTTGTCCACTTGGCTTAACATTAATTATTCTTCATCCTAGCCCACAAGTGTTTTAATATAAGCCCTCCATTGTGTTATAAATGCTACACTAGTGCAAGACAAGCTCTTGAACACTTAAAAAAAATTAGAGAAGCCTTGTTCTTGATATATAGCTCTCGGCTTTGACACTTTTTCAACACAAAATTTTTGTAGTTTTGATCCATTATTCACAAGACTTAAACCCAAGGTCCCTAAGGGTATTGTAATGATATCTCAATAGAAAGATTTCAGAAAAACGACGTTTTCACGTTAGTCGCAAGGCGAAAACCTAAGTAGTTTTCCTAGTTTTGGATTGGAAATGGAAGAGAAGTTGGTTGTGAACTTCTAAAGGCTTCAAATAGCGGATTGGAGCGTAAAGGAAAGGAGCTAAGAATTGCTAAGGAGCGACTTTGAATCTTGGAATTTTTAAGGGCTTGTAAAGGTATAATTCTTGTCGTTTTAGTAATTAAGATTTACTTATTGTTGTAGCTATGGATATTAACAAGCATGAGGTGTTTAGTATGAAGTTTGATAAGTGTATTGGCTATTGGAACCCTAATCCGAAAACTAGCATGTTTAGCCTTAAGATTACAATTCAAGTTGATTATTAGTTTAAGTCGTCGTATGTTGTATAAAGAAGGAAATTGTAGTTGTTGAAGTTGTTTATGACTATATAACATGTTAGACCTTAGAACTTGGAATTGGAAAAGGATTGGAAAAGACTTTGAGTTGTTGTTTGTATAGCCGAGAATGGCTTTAAATATGGAACTACTTCGTATGAATTGTGGGGCGGAATTTTACACGTATTGTAAGGCGTGTAATCCCCTTTGATTGGTTGGTATGTTGAGCCTTAAATGTGGCATGTTTGGTTATTGAATTCGGCCTTGAAAAAGGTGGCAAAGTATGTAGAAACAAAGGAAGTGCTGCCCGATTTTCCGTAGAATAAAAGACCGTATTACTTAGTATTATTCTACGTTAGAAACTAGAGATTGATAGTCATGTTGTGACCATTATAGGTTGACAATTCTACGTACGGCGTATTCGGCTTAGCTTGTGGATTTAGCCGAAAAGGTATGTGAACTATCTCCTCTTCTAGCATGATTCCTTATGATAAAGAAAGTATGTCCTACTCCTTAAATGATCCATTCCTTGGTTGTACTTGGATTGCCTAAAATAGAATTTGTTCTATGTACTTCCTTGATTGTACTTTGATGTTTAAATTGTAAGTTGTATAATCCATTTCCTTAGTGAAGTTTGGATTCTTAACAGTGAAAGTATTTTACTTAAAGTACATAGAGTCTTGAAAAGGAAGTGGGTTCCAAATCTTTTGGCTAGTGCCTTAGTTCCAAAACCTAAGGTTGTTATAATGACTTTAGGGGAGTCAAATGAGTGATTTACTTAATTGTTTTAAAAGAGGAGAAATGACATGATTTAAGAGAAGTAACTTGTTTTAAAGGTGTGAGTTACTTGAGGTTTATAAGTAGAAGAAACTTGTTTTCTAAATATTAAGAGACTTGAAGTATTTTGAAAGTTAAGAAACTTGATTTGTAAGTATGTGATACTTGATTTTAAAAGTATAAGTCTCTTGGTTATAAAAGGAGTGGATATGTCTAAAACCATAAAGGGTTATAACGGCTTTATGGGAAGTTAGTTATAACGGCTTTATGGAAGGTTAAGAAAGTTGTCTATTTTGATTAATGGGCATAAGTTGCCTAGATTGTGAAAATTTTGAAGTTACTTGATTTCAAGCTTTGAAATGAGTTTTCTAAAAGTGTAGTAACTTACTTTGAAAAATAGACACACTTTGATACTACGGGTGTTAGTATCTTGGGGTTTTACATAAAAATGAGTCTTTTGAAAAGAATGTACGTACGTAGTACTTTGGCTTGTTTAATTGAGGATTATTCTATGTGTGCCTTGATAAGTACTTTGGCTTGTTTAATTGAGAATTATTCTATGTGTGCCTTGATAAGTACTTTGGCTTGTTTAATTGAGAATTATTCTATAAGGGCCTTGAGTTTATAAAATGAAAGTCTAAAGATTTTATGAACTTGCCTATGTGTGATGGTGATAGCCTTTGAGTGCAAGTATTATATTTTTACGCTGCCGCGACTCTCGGTTGGAGGGCCGGCTGTCTTGTTGTAAGTTACTTGGACGTACCGACAGTGATGTGGGATTCCACGTGTATGCTTCCATTATTTGTATTACTTCTTGGACATGCTTATACGATGTGGGATTCCGGGGCATGTGACCAGGAGGCGGGTTAGATTCCCGGATTTGTTGTATTACCCCATGGTCATGATTATACGATGTGGGATTCCGGGGCATGCGACCACGTGGGATATTGTTATTCCATGGATTAGCCCTCCATGATATTTAGTGACGCAGTCGATCGTAGTTAGCTGTTTCGTACTTGCCGATCGATTGATACGCATCGATCTCGTAGTTGGCTTCGCATTTGCCCCGTCGATTCTATTACGCTTTGGTACGATAGGCTCCGTAGATAGCTTTCGCACTTGCCTGGCCATATCTCGTGGCACAGTCGGATCGTAGTTAGCTTTGCACTTGCCCCGCGATTGATAGCAGCCGGAATCGTAGTTAGCTTTCGTGCCCCGTCGATTTTATGACGCAGCCGATCCGTGGTTCGCTTTCCTACTGCCCCGTCTGCTTTTAGGACACAGTGGGACTTGGTGTTCATGTATGCATATTGGTGTTATATTATATCATGGATCGCCGGATGAGAAGCGATTCCACGGCATGATTGATATTACGGGCGTGAGACCACGGTTATATTTTAGTAATGACTTTGATGGCATGCGTGCACGACTTGATATGATCGCTATGTATTGTATCGTAGGTTGGCTATCATACATGTCTCCTTTTTGTTTAGATCGTTATGATTTCATTACAAGATTTCATCGCTTCACATACTTGGTACTTTCTTCGTCTCGACCTCGCCCGGTGCGTTCACGCCGCAGTTTAGGTACACGCTTTGGTGATCTGCAGTGTAGGACCCGCCGTAGTTTTGGATAGCTCCCTCTGTTCAGGAGTTTATCTTTTTGGTATAGATCCTTCAGTACAGGATTTTGTACAGTTATGGGTACGGCGGGGCCTTGTCCCGTCATAGTTCAGTATAACTCTTAGAGGTTTGTATTCATATGTGGGATTGTACTCATGTACAGTGTAATGTCTTTTGAGTATGTATATTATATGACAGCCTTGTCGGCTTTGCCCTTGTACGTATGTTGGTTTTGAAAAAAAATAATAATAATGAGGTGTTATTTAAATTTCGCAGTTTACTTGTGTTGTTAAGGTAGAAGGGTGCCCAGGTAGGGCACCAGTCACGGGCCCGGGGTTCGGGGCGTGACATAAAGTCACCAAATTCTACGGAAAATCGGACAACACTTCCTTTGTTTCTACGTACTTTTCCACCTCTTTCAAGGCCCGAATTTAACAGCCAAACATGCCACTTTTAAGGCCCAACAATTCAACTATCCAAAGGGGATTACACGCCTTAACAGGACGTGTAAAATTCTGCCCCACAATAATACAAAACAATCCAATAATTTCATGCCATTCTCGGTTATAATGTATCATACTACAAAGTCTTATCCAATTCCTTTTCAATCCAAGTTGTTACGTCTAACATGCCATATAGTCACAACTAGTTGTAACAATTATAACCACATTAATCAACTCTTTAGATAACATGCGACGACTAAACTAGTAACTAAATTGAATTACAATCTTAAAGGCTAAATCATGCAACTTTCGGATTCCATCCAAATATTCCATAACACTTATAAATCTTCATAATATATTTCACATGATCAATTCTAACTACTACAACATGAAATCTTGAATTACAATAGCAAGACGGAGATTATTACCTCTTTGAGTCCAAAACAATCCAAAATCTAAAGTCGATCCTTAGCAACTTCAACTCCTTTTCTTGACGTTCCAATCCGCTATTTGCAACCCTTAGAAGCTTGTGAAAAACTCCTCTTCTATTTCCAACTTCAAAGTTGAAGAACACCTTAGGTTTTCACCTTGCGACTAACGTAAAAACGTCGTTTTTCCGGGATTTTTCTATTGAGATATCCTTACAATACCCTTAGGAACCTTGGTTTAAAGTATTGGGATTATTGAACCACAAACGAAATTTTTTTCTTCTTAGAATGGAGCTTAGCCGAGAGCTATCAAAGAGACACACTAGTTTCTTGAAATTTTTTCTAAGTGTTAGAACTTGTCTTGCTACTAGTGTAGTTATATAACATCATGGAGGGTCTAGATTAGAACAAATGTGTGGCTTGGATGAATGTGATTTAAATATTAAGCCAAGTGAGCTCTTTGACTTAGTCAATAATGTCAAGCTTGGGCTTTGCAAGACTTGATCATCTTTGTCTTGGTCATTTGACCATTCTATCCTTGGTCTATTTCGTCCAAGACCATCCAAGGGGGTGACACGTGTCACCCTCCCATTCGTCGCAGTATTTTATTTCCAGACAATTCCATAATTCCGATAAATTTTTCAAGTCTCAAATCTTAACGTCCTGATTTCATACGTATGTTCTTATATACATGTCCTGGGATTACGGGGTGTAACACTACACTTTGTTCCTACATAAGAATTATTTTGACCATTAAATCTTGAGTTTTTATTGCCTACATGGGTGAAGTGACCAAGCTTTCAAATACGTAATTTGAAGATTTGACTTAGCAACTGTTGAGGATCTGGATATATATATATTCATTAGTACATCATTAGTATACATATACAATGTTAGTAGTGGTTATTTATGCAAGGATCATTTCTGCAAGATTAGTTGTTATTATAAATAGTTGTAATAATGTTCAGTTAGAGTAAGAGATTGAATACAAAGATGAGCGTATTTTGCTCCCCAAAAACATCTCGGCGTCTTCCTCATCTCTCTTTCATCTTATACTGTTTTCCTTCTCTGTTTTCTCATCTGGTTCAGAATTTAACATGGTATCAGAGCCAAATGTTGTATAGATCGATCCAATCGCAATAAGAAATTCGAAAATTCAAAAATCGCTGAAATTAAATCGCGAAGGAACATAATCGCGATTTTCTTCTGAAAAATCAAAAATTGCGGAGGAACTGGACATCAGATGAGTTGATCGAGTATACTGGGGAGGAATTAAACATCACGAAGGGACTGAAAATCAGAATCGCGACGCAATATTGAAGAAATTGACGGATTGAAGGAACCGCGATCAAAGGATCCAAAGGAGTCGATCTCACATGCAGTAAAGGAATCAAAATTAGTGAAAGAGTTGATAGAACATATTGAGGTGAAAATCAGAAGCGATTGAAAACTGGGAAAAAATCGAAAACTGAAAAAATCGAAGTTGCGATTGAAAATTGAAATCGTGATTCTCTTCTGAAAATCAGAGAATCGAAGATCGATTCATCCTATTTGTTCCGCGCTGGAGATGCTATCATTTTCTGTGGATACACTTCGCCTTTGGATATCTTTGCGACGTCGAAGATCGCCGCGAATGTGTGTACGTCTGAGGTATGTTAGCCGGAATTTCGGACTGGAAATTCAATTTCATTTTCGAATTGGTTCTGTGTTGGTGAATCAATTTTGTGTTGTTAAGTTGAATCTATATCGTTAAAGCTGAATTTGTGTTGACGAATTAGAGAAAAATGTCGAGTTCATCGTTGTTGTGTTGGTTAGTTATCGAAAATGTTTCTCATAAAGCAGAAACTGCTGTTTGGCTTGTTATTGCTGTTTCTACTATGGCTACTAATGTGGCTTGTTGTTGATAGTTGTTGTTATGTTAGTTTCTATTCGTGTGTTGGTATTATTGGTGTTGTTCTGAAGCAGATAATATGTTTCAGTCGTTAGAGAGTGATGATGGTCTGAAAGGATGTATTCAGGAGGTACTGTCATCACATTTAGAAGTCGGTTGTGCTGTTAAAGTTAAGGAATATGGAAAATGTTATGAAGCTAGGAACATATGTTCTCTGTCATTAATGCAAAATGAATTGTTTAAAATTTTGAGCGAGTTGTTGTTGTTATAGTGTTCATGTCTAATGAATTAATTTGCAGCCTGTTATGAAACAACAGGCAACGTGATGCCCAATTATGTGGCAATAAATTTCTACATGAGAATTGATTGAAGGATCGAGGAGTTCGTAGCGACAAATAGACTAAGAATTGAGGGATACTTCGTCGAAGACAATATGGATTGAGTTGAAGCTCAATTGTTGAAGCTCAATTCAAAGAGTTATTCACATGTCGATCAAGTGTTAGATTGCCTGTTTTTATATATGTAGCTCGGGATAGGAGAATAGAAGGATTTCTAACCGGAATTGGACTAGAAATCGAGGGAGACTCCACTGCATATCCGAGCTTATTATGATAGCTTGCGTGATGAGAATCGAGGGATTATCTAGGTTCGAATGAGACTAGAGAACGAGAGGTTCTTGTCGTCTAGCTTGCGTGATGAGAATCGAGGGATTCTCTAGTCCGAATGAGACTAGAGAACGAGGGGTTCTTCATTATTGTTGTGGGAGTTGAAGCTCTTGCTTGATGCAGCTGTGTTGCTGCTTTTACCTACTATATTGCTGCTTAAGATCAGTGGTTCTTATGAGGTGAAGAAAAGGATCAGTGGGATCTAATTCCTGCAATTTTGATGTCTGTTGTGGCTGCTGGTATTTCCTGCTCTGTTGAGCATGTTGTGGCTACTGCAGCTGATAATGAAACAACTGATGGTGTTGCAAATACACCAAAATCTGATGGGGTTCATGTTGACCCCTCTGCTGCTGTTTGCTGCTGGTATTTCCTGCTGCTGCAGGACTAATTTTTGGGACTGATTTTTTGTGTTGGCATTATTGTTGATGGGTTTTCACCATTTTCTGGTGTAGTACATGCTGTTGATGGTCGTGCAGCAACCGAGGGACATGAAATCAAAGCAGCGACTGATACAAAAAATTGTGCTGCTGCGACTTTGCTGGTTGATGGATATAATGTTGATATAGTGGATGAGTATAGAAGACAGCTGAAGATGAAAGCATCTTGCAGATTCAACTTCTTACTACATTGAAGAATTTTGTAGTTGCTCTCGGTTATGAGTTTCCTAAATCGTACGACATGTTATTGCCAATTTTGCAAAGTGGAATTAACGTAACCAACCCTGATGAACTTCTAGAAGACTGCCTGCAGTTATTGTACAAATCATGGAGAGTTAACACGACTCAGTAACTTGGTAAACAACTTGACGGGAGCATGCATTTGCGGCTGCACTTTTGGGAGACAATGTACTTATGGAGAAAGCATGGCAAGAAACTGGAATGCTTGCTGGTGCTTCAACTATTTTTTTTTTGCCTTCATTTGTTAGTTTCTGCAAGTTATTGTTGGTTTAGTACCCTATTTGCTATTGTTTCCAAGCTAGGACTGAAAACTCTATTTTTCGTGCCTATCTTGAGAGGGGGTGTTGAGGATCTGGATATATATATTCACTAGTATATCATTAGTATACATATACAATGTTACTAGTGGTTATTTCTGCAAGAGTCATTTCTGCAAGATTAGTTGTTATTATAAATAGTTGTAATAATGTTCATTTAGAGTAAGAGATTGAATACACAGAAGAGCGTATTTTGCTCCCCAAAAACATCTCGACGTCTTCCTCATCTCTCTTTCATCTTCTACTGTTTTCCTTCTCTGTTTTCTCCTCTGGTTCAGAATTTAACAGCAACTGAGGTCAAAATTGAAACTTAATCACGAAATTGAACTAACAAGTGTATGAGTAGCCTGTTCATATAATTAATTTGTAGATTTGATCGAGTGGACCAAGGATTGACTTTAGAAGGGTTAACATGGTCAAAATGAAGTATGACATATTGGCACTTCCCGAGTTTTATTAATTCAAACAAATCACCATCTAATTAATTATGTTGGGTTTGGACACCTTATAAACTAAATAATGCATAAATTAACTTCGTGTTGTGATTTATTAACTTAATAGACTTTATGTATGAGTTCTAAATAATTCTAAGAGGAAGGTGTTAAGAATTTCTTATAAATTTATTATGTATGGTTAACCTGTCAAAACTTAGATTATTGTAGAGTTTTAATAAAAAAAATAGTATTTAAAATGTTTGATAAGATCTAATGAAGTAATTCATAGGATGTCAACGGGGTGGGCAAGGGGAAGGGTACCCATACCCGTACCCGTCATCTAAAACCACCCACACCCGCCCTACACCCATCACATATAGTAATTCTTTCACCCGTACCTGCCTGGTGGGTATAGGATTACACATGCCCCTGCATCGAAATGCTATCATTAGTGCGCTTGACAAGATCTCCTAGGTCCTTGAGCTTAGCCCCAAGACGCCACTTACCCGGCGGGTACCCATTACCCCCCTAACCACTCATTGGGTACCCGTCTCACCTACCCACCTAAAATATTCAACTAATCAATGTATGTTCTACACTTCTACACCACTTGTATCAATAAAATTAATAAAGCTCAAATCCTGCATCAGTTAACTCTTCAACATTTGATTAAAACATTCTACACTGATTGATACCACAATGTACCAAATTTCATTTAACAAATCAACTAAAAAAACAGATCTCACAATTTTTTTAAAGCAACTAAAAAAACAAACATTCTACATTGATACAACTCTTCAGCTGTCGAAGTTCAACATTTGCATCAAGGACTTCTTCAATGAATCCTTATCATAGAATGTTTATTTATTTTTTCACTTTTTTCACTTTTAAATCATATTTGGACTTTGGGTTAAGAAAACAAGTTGCAAGCCCATTATTTAGGCAGTGCGGGTACGAGCGATGCGGGTACGGACGATGCGGTAGTGGGTGCGGTGCAGGTCTTATATGAAATTCATCCCTGCCCCACTACCCATAGCGAATTACACTTTTGATACACATACCCGCTTCACCACCCTCCAAACTATCCCATACCCGATCCAACTGGAGTGGGTGCGGGGTACTCGGATTTGCCCGCCCCACTCCACTGACATCCTAGTAATTCATAACTAAGCATTACTTGTAGACTAGATGATCTATCAATTTAAAAACGAAATTTGTTTTTGTTTTTTTAAATAAGATTAATATGTGTATTAATTAGCTATAACCAAAGGGAGCAAAATTATATTTTGTAAACAATAAGGGGTAAAATTGGAATAAAAGTGTCCAATGAATTGTTACTATACTAGTTAGAATTTGAGAACGGCAACGGAAAGTGGATCCATTGGAAGAAATGGATGGACCACCAGAGAATGATGTTTGTTCTATATGCCATGCCACTTTCCATGTCCCTTGTCAAGCTAATTGTTCCCATTGGTTTTGTGGTGAGTTTTAATATCTCTTTTATTTGTGTAGAGTCGAACCAAAAATTGGGAAGCAGTTCTTGTATTGTGTCATGGAAATTTTTACATATTGTTACCATGGCCTTTCATTCATTTTCAATTTGGAATATATCTTGATTCAGAAATCCCAATTGGGAAATTAAGCAGTTTCTCTTTGGACATTGTTGTCTTGGGTTTTGTTTGAGAATCCATTTTCTATGTGTGTGTGTGTGTGTATATAAATAATTGAGGGCACCTCAACTCATAAATGGATATAAACGCATAATTAGTGTCAAGCTAATCGTGCTCTGTCCCAACACCCGTATCGACCCTCGAGTCCATGCTTAAAATTTATGTAATGAAGAATCCTACCTCTAGATCCACTCATGTAACGGAGTCCGAGCAACATTGGTCAATCCTTGTTTGATAGACATGTGAAACTAAACAACTTTGTGCAGTAGCTGCACTTTGCTGTAAGTTTATGCTTCAGTTTTGTTAGGAAATCACCTGTTGCTTATATATGACCACAGAGAACTTGTATGCATTTAGTCTATGTTTTTGTAGTTATCCTCTTGGAATGAGAGTGTGGTAACAAGTTCTTGTACTTCCTGTTGGCTTGTATGTGGATGATTGACATATCTCCTGCTGGTGCAAATGCCTCTTTTATAACTTCACATTTCCTAAAAAGATGACTATTTTTTCCAATTGAGTGGAATTTGACTTAGTTTAACTAAATTTTCATTATCAACAGAAAACTGTCTTGGAACTGTTGCTTGCATCTTGGGTAAATATGAATTATCTGTCCGTCAAAATTAAGCTCATTATCTTATTGAGTGCATATTTACCTATCTAAGTTGATATCACTGAATTGAGAGATTTGAGGTGGATGAACAGTGAGGCTGGAACATGCGCGAACTTTGCAAGTTATGCAATAAGACTTGTGACCCTTTATCCTGTCAGAAATAAAAGGCAGCCCGGTGCACTAAGCTCCCGCTATGCGTGGGGTCCGGGGAGGGTCTATTGTACGTAACCTTACCTTGCATTTCTGTCAGAGGCGGTTTCCACAACTTGAATCCATGGTCACATGACAACAACTTTACCTGTTACTCCAAGGCTCAAATCTATCCTGTCATAAATAAGTTAAAAAATCTTGCCAGTATCCTTTCCTTATTATATGTTCTTTGATAACCATGGTGTCCGGACCAGCTTGTGCGCATCTCAACTAATTCCACAGGATACCTGTCACCTCCCACCAGCAACAGGTACCAGATAACTCTATCCACCAAGGATAGAAGAGATGGAAAGAAATCACCTAGTGTTTTGCCAGTATCCTTCCTTATTCCAGTGATTTTTATAGGAATAAGGTGAAAAGATAATGGGCTATTAAGATGGCACATTTCTGCTTATTAAATATAAACCAAGTTAGAAAATCTTTGCAGTGGTGCAGTGTATTTCTTGCCAGTAACTAAAGCGGGCTATAAAGTAGAAAAGAATGAGATGTTAAAGTCGTATCACATTTCATGGATTAGTCGGATTGTATCAGAATCTAAATTCTTGGGTTGGGTTATGTCAGTGGAGACTGGAGAGGGCATGTGACTTGGGGAAATCTCTGGTTTATCCAGTTACAAAAATATTAAATGCATTAATCTGTCTTATCATACTTAAAAGATAATAAGGTGAAATAATGTGTGAGGCATGAAATACAAACTCTCCCCTTCTCCCAAAAATTTGACACTTGATTGGAGAGTGTGTCAAAATTTACCAATCTTTGAGTTTCAGTTTTAAAAGATCATCTGACCTTGAGCAACATTTCTAGATTAAGATCTAGCCATTACTTGAGAATATCATGGTGAAAGTAAAATTTTTGGCTTTTTTTATAGCAAATCGGTCAAGTTTCCTGGATTGAGGGAATAACTGTTAGTTGCCAGCATTATGAACATTATTTAATGTAACCGGAATTCTAAGAGGTGGAGCAGGAAAAACCTAATTGGCTATTTTAGTAGGCCACTAGATGACTAGAACTACAAATCTTTGTTTTTAGTACTGTAACTGCATGGAGGTTTGCTGCTTACAAAATATAGTACTTGAAACTGTTGGCTTTCTTCTCTAATGTATCTCTTTTAACTTCCCCTTAAAATACTTCAACCTATAAATGATTATCAAGTTTCTAAATGTTACCTAATTATAGCTTGTTCTTCTTGGCCTGAAATGGTTTGAAGCTGTTTTTGTTTTTCCTCCTCTTCTCTTCCTTTGATTTTGCTTTGTCAAGAGTTACACTCTAGTTGAAGAGTATGTTTTTCCTCCTTTCTAGCTAGCTGTATTCTACAAGTTTGGGATCATGGATCTGCCCTTCAAGCATGTAAATGTCCATTATGCCGCCGTCCGATTACCTTGTTGGTTCCTAGTGATTCTGCATCAAGGTTGTATCGTGATCCTGAAGTTCCTGAGGTTCTACGAAGAGTTGAACAATATAACCGCCATTTTGGCCAACATGCCGATGGCCTTCTCCAGGTACTTCGTTTATTACCTATGCATGTCTTTCCGTTGACATGATTCACTGCCACACTCTTTATCAGCAACTACTTTTCTGTTCAGGAACTTTTCCATTCTCTTTTTGTTCATTTTCACTTTTGTCAGGGGATGGGGTGAATCTTATTTGTTCTATTGGGTTTACTCAGTCATGAAACTGTACCTAAAATTGTTCGTTGATTCTTGAACAATTTGAGGCCGGTACAGGTTGAAATTTAGGAGTATTTACTTGGGAACTGGTTTTCAGTGTGAGTTTGTGTTGTGGACCATTGTACCAGACTATTAGTATATTCGGCTAATAATTTGTTTATGTTCTGCTCCAGCTCTATATTCATGTATGTGAAGATCTATCAACAAATTTGCAGTGCTTAAAGCATAGCTATTTTTTGTCTCCTTTGAAGAATAATGCACTGGTCACTGCTGAGCTTAGTGGCGTAGGCTTGTTACCCAAGAAGGGGCATTAAAGTGATGGGACAAAAAGATAATGCACTGGTTGCTATTAATTTTTCGATTTGGTTGGAGTTAGCTGCAGGTTTAGGGCCCATAGATTCTAATTCTATTCTCCGCACAACTTTCCTGAAATATGCTATATATATATAAGGAAGAGAACTATTCTCCATTAAGGGGTTTCGTATTCTCTAGCACTTCTTTTCACTCCATGTACATCTTACCTGAAATATGTTGTGTCTATAGCCCATGTAGTTTACCTTTCTGTTAAGAATTAAAATTCATTAGTCCTTGGGTATTTATTAACATGTAAATTGACAATAAAGGTTGAATTCAGTTGAAAGATTATGATCATTGTTTTGACAGAGAATGCAAGATCTTCCTTTTCTCCTCCGGAGATTACTGCGAGATATGACAGATCCTCAAAGATCTCTTCCGTTTGTCATCAGGGCACGTGTCTATTTGGCAGTTAAGTACTCAATTATGCACCATCTATTGGATCATATTCTAGTTCTCTTCTCTGTTATACTTCTTTATTTAGTTTCCTTTTCTAGAGAGGTAGCTGATCTATCCATGTAGAGCAGTTCCATTTGATCTCAATTTATTTTCTTACTCAAAACATTTTGATCTTCACAGTTAACAGCAAGATCTATGCTTTTGTTGCAAGATCTAAGATATAGCAAGGCATTACTGTACATTGTCATTCAGATTTAATCTGTTTGCTTTCCCTCAAGCATTTCTGGCAAAGAGAAGGTTGCGAACATCTCTGCTGTCTGCGTGCCACATCATTACAGAATGATGATGTAGATACTAGTTGGAAACATTGAGGGAGTTGTGTAATAGAATTAGATGTGCAAGATATGAGGTATATGTGATTTCAGTTGTCTCGTTCAAATTAGATTAAGCTGAAATGGATGTTTATTATAGTCGACCACAAACCTTCTCTTGTAAAATGCTTAAACTTCCTAAATGATGTGTAATAGAAATCTGAAGGTGACAGATCTGGTTTTCATGAGGTTCTGAAAGTGGCAGACTATTGATATATTTTGATAACAAATTCATAAATTGCCACTTTATTAAACACTAGAAGAACAGTGTATGTTGACCAATCTTCTTAGGAGTCGACAGTTGTTTGAGTTTTATGAAAACTAGGGCCCTTACCGTGTATCCTCCCCTGAGTGTTAGACTAGAATGGAACCCTTTTATAGTAGTCGGCTTGAATTTAATTCCCTAAGCAACTTGGCACTGTTAAAACTTCTAATTGGGGATAAGTATGCATGAATTTAATCGAACCCTATGCTGAGGGGTGGAAGTCATAAACATTCATCTTTTTCCGACTCTTTCTTACATAGATTGTCTAAAAAGCTTTTATTTTGCAGGTATTTTTAAGTGGTGTATACGTCCTTAGCCCCGTGGACCTAATCCCAGAAGGTAATGGTTGGATATTCTCTCTAATAATGTCTATCATGTTGTTCAGTTTATTACAACTCTTCTCTTTTTGCAGGGATTTTGGGTATTATAGGTTTACTAGATGATCTGATTATCATGTTCATCTGTTTCCTGCATGTTGCTGCTCTGTATAGATCAGTTCTTCTGTTTCGCCACGGAGGTTCTTAAACGATTGCATCATACAACTGAAAAAAATGACGAAGCGACAAATCATGCTAGAGATGACAAACATTTTCTTGTTTCGTTTATTTTACTCATTCAATCGGTGTTTAGGAGGGGGTGTTCACTGGAAAATCTGTACTTTTAGGTTTCACATGATTGAGCTGGTGTACTTGTACAATTGCAAATATAACTCGTTTATCTCGATGATGCTGTGTCATACTTGGAGCAATCAGAAATTGTATTTCTGGCATCTAACCAAGCTTCTTCCCCCCGTCTTCTTATTCCTTTTTATTTTTCCTTTCTATCATAAATGTTTTGCTGCTTCTGTTTTTGCTTCCTGTAGTGCTCAACAGGATATGTTATATCACATGTAGGATTGTTTTTTTTTTTTTTTTTTTTTTAGGTAAATGCAAATATTATTACTAATAACGGGAAGAAAAGTGGCTACAATCAGTCATTGAGGGTTCTCAATCCTCAACGTAATGAAAAGAAGAAATGGGGGACGGGGGTGGTCACTCAAAGGTGCCATTACAAGAGGGGATAAAGTCATAGAGAACTCTATAAGATGTTGTTTTAATCCTTATAATGACCTCTTCTGCCGGTAAACTTGTGCCTTCAAAGAGTAGTGTGTTTCTTGTCCTCCAAATCTCATAGACCACTATGCAAAGGGCAAGCAAGGTAGCTTTGGCTCGGATGCTTGTCCCGCGGTGGTCTTTCTTAATCCACTTGAGAGAGCTTTCAACAGTTGTCATTTCTCTCCTAATACCCAACCAATCTCTTATGCTCTTCCAAATCAAGCGGGTGTAAAGGTGTAAAGAAGAGGTGCTCCCTTGTCTCATTAGCTTGCTTGCAGAACCCGCAAGACTTATCCTCCAAGTTTAGATAGGAAAGAGTGTCCTTTGTAGCTAGCCGCTTTCTACAATTAAGCCACATGGTGAACGAAAACTTAGGGGGAATGAACCCTTTCCAAATTTGGGACATCCAAGGCTTTTTATCTTGTGTAGTGCGCAAGATATCATAGATGAGGCTTGAATCAAATTTACCATTGGTACAACACTTTTCCAATCCCAAGAATCGACTGCTACCGTAGATGGAAACAAGTTTGTCACGATTCCGCAAATCTTTTGAATAAAGTGAGTCCTCAGACGCACTACATATTCCCAAAAAGAATCTCCTCTCAAATAAAAGTTGATCCATCGACCCATAGTGAACTGCCTCATCGCTGGTTTGCCAAATAGTCCGATAGCAGGCATGGTTCCATTCCTCGATGTTCATGCGCCCAAGCCCCTTCTCGACGAGGCAAGCAAATAACATCCCAAGCGACTTCGTGGTTTCTCCCCATAAGAATCGAATACACGCAGACCGCACTTGTTGAGGATCGTATGAATAGAAGTGCGAACCAAAAGCTCTCAACCCTCGACGACCGACCGATAAGTTCTAGCTTACCCGCATATGAAAGCGAGCGTGCCCCATTTCGAATGTAATTCAAATTGCACTAGTGAAAGGAGCAAATTGATCTACCGAGATCAAATCGGGGACAAAGGAATCCCCAAGCACTGCATCGAAAGCTACCGATGCCGAATCCCACTCGACAAGATCAAGTCGCGAACAAGATCCCCGCACTCCCGCTAAGTAGACGGAGGATTTGGATGGGTTAAGAGTTAACCCCGAGACAACCTCCGCCTCCGCATAATTCATAAGAGTCCCAATCAAGATACATCACCTTTGGCAAAGAGCATGAGGTCATCCGCAAAGGCAAGATTGAGTAATACCCAACCTTTACACTTTGATAATAAGAGAAAGCTCTTGCCGAGCCTTCAAATTAAGCATCCTTGAAAGGTATTCCATACACAAGATAAAGAGCGAAGGGACATGGATCACCTTGTCTTAGGCCGCGCTTACCCTCAAGTAACCATGTAGCTCACCGCTGATAGAAAGAGAGAAGGAGGTCGAGCAAACACATTCCATGATCCATCTAACAAATCTGTTCGAAAGTCGAGGCCTCTTAATACCGAATCAAGGAAACTCCAAGAGACCGTGTCAAAAGCTTTCCAAGATCTACCATAAGCATACACCTCGTGAGACTGCGCTCTATTAAATCCCTCACAAGCTCTTGTGCTATATAGACATTGTCCATCATGTTTCGCTTTCACAAAAGCCCTCGTGATTTGTCAACGAGTAAGGAAGAACCCTTGCCATTCTGTTAGCTAGAATCTTTGTAATGATCTTATAGACCACATTAGTTAATCCAATAGCCTAAAATCGCTACCTTAGATCCCGATCTGTCTTGGGTAGCAAGACAATGATGGTATGATTCACTTGCTTCAAAAGAACCCCAGAGAGAAGAACTTCAACACTTCTTACTACGCCATGTCCCACATCTTTCCATATATTCTTGAAGGCGTATGAATAACCATCCTGGTCCGTGAGCCTTGTCATTTCCTATATCGAAAGAGCTTCCCAAATCTCATTTGGGGATATGAAATGCAAAAGATGAACATCGCCCTCTTCACTTATCTTCGCCAAAGTTGCATACTTCAGATCGAAGTTCGATGTGGATCGACGCCTAAAAGATCTTTGTAGAACTCCACAAGTAGCTCCCTTACTTCCCCGGGTGATGTAGTGATAGCACCATTGGTTTTGACAAGAAAGTTGATGGAGTTTTTGACATTACTTCTCTTGATCAAGCTATGGAAGTATTTGGAGCATTTATCACTTCCAATCAAGTGTTTCGCCGACTTTTGCCTTATGAAGGTCTCTGGCCCATTAAGGTGTTAGCTTTAACTCTTGAGGACTTAACCTTGGCTTTAAATTCCTCATCAAAAGGATCTTCCATGTGCGCATTGATAGCCTCCTTAAACTCCATGTTAGCCTCCTTAAACTCCATGTTAGCCTCCTTTGCTCTTTGATCAATACTACCAAATTCACTTATATTCAATGCCCTCAGTGGTTGTTTCAAGGCTTTCAATTTTGAGGCTAGGACGAATTGAGCTGTTCCCAATATGTCTTGTCTCCAGCATGAAGTGCCGCTTCCCAACATTATAGGATGCAATAACCGTAGCCACATATTCATGAACTTGAAGGGCCGCTTCCCAACATTATAGGATGCAATAACCGTAGCCATCACGGGACACTGGTCCGAGACAGGTTCCATAGGCAAGAAATTGGCCGGGCATTCTAAGGTCAAATCACTCCAATTTTGATTCATCATTACTCTATCAAGCTTGGACCAAATCGAACCATTGGTCCATGTGTAGAATGAACCGGAAGAAGGAGTGTCTTCTAGTCCATGAGCATTCCTGAAATCACCAAGGTCCTTAAGTGCATAAGGCGTTAGTGGAGGACCCCCCGCCTTATCATGAGGGTAGCAATAAGTGTTGAAATCTCCCATAATGTAGGATTAACTACATTATCATAAGAGAATTGAAGTACTGCAGATATTAGTAATTGGAAAATTTTCTATTTCGAGCTAAAGGTAGTTTTCCCAAATAATTGTGCCAAACTGAATTTGTTGGTATTGTTATTTTCTCAGTAACGCCTTGCTCTCATACATTGGTATTTTTTTGCTAATTGGTGCATTTCATTGATATAAGAAAGGAAATTACATAGTACTGGAAATGAAACTATTGCAATTGCTCTGCATATGGCTCCACTAGTTGTAATGGATCATTAATATAGTACTAGTCGATTCCGTAGCCTCATGTGATTCTTCAAAATTCAAGAAAGTCGCAGTTTCGGATTCAGAGTGTGAATAATATAATTAACGAAACATAAATATTTATTTTCTCTATAAATACTTATTTCGCATCTCCTTAATGTTTTAAGATTAGAATTTAATAAATGATGTTAATCAGATTATAAGTCGAAACTATGAACATTAATGGATCAAGAACTGAATAACAATCAGAAAGGGAAAAAATAGGAAATGAAGATGGATTAGTGTGAGAGAAGAGAAAGATTGAAAGAGTAGAATGTGTATTGATTCTCATTAATTGTTACGTTACAAATGTAGAGTACATGAGACATATATACACAAAGATCTTAGCTACTAATCTCATTCTTAGCTCAAGTAACTACTTAGGTTATAACTAACAAATCAACTAACTACCTAACTTCTTGAAACTACACTTAGACCCTTTAAATCTTCAATTGTTTAGCTTAACACTCCCCCTCAAGTTAGGTGGGATGGAAAATATCTAGGACACCTAACTTAGACTTCAAATACCATGTTGAACTCTTGATAATCCTTTGGTAAAGATGTCTGGTGGTTGATCACTGTTATGAACATACTGAGTAGTAATCAATCATTTTTGTATTTTTTCCCTTATGAAATGACAATCAATTTCAATATGTTTTGTCCTTTCATGATACACAAGATTGACAACTATTTGTAATGCTGCCTTGATGGCACTAAAGATTGTAACTGGTTGCTTCACTTCAACACCAATCTCTTTCAGAATTCTCAGTAGCCATGTCAACTTAGCCACCACAGTTGCTAAACATCTGTATTCTTCTTCTGCAGAACTTTTAGTCATTACTGTTTGTTTATTTGATTTCCATTAAACTAAAGACTCCAAACTTAATCATAAATTCAGTAACAAATTTCCTTGTAGTTGGACAAGCAACTCAGTTTGCATCACAAAAGGTTGTGACTTCATTCTTTAAGTCTTGGCCTCGTTGGAGCTTGATGTATCTGATAATCCTTAAAGCTGCATCTAGATGAGATCTATTTGGATCTTGTAGAAACTGACTTAATGTTTGCACTGCATAAGAGATATCAGATCTATTTATAATTTTACATCATTGTTAACTGCTTCAATATTTAAATTGTTCTTTTACTAGAATCATTTATTTTCTCTTCGTAACTCTATTTTGAATGCTCCTATCTACATACACAGAAAAAGAAATTGAAAGCTATTTTTAAAGTGATTCTTTAACAAGCGTTTAAGTTAGAAACAAAAGATACTTCACATTCTAATTTTTATACCAGACTTTCTTTTACATTTGCCTGTTTCAATATATAATAAAAACGATTTTTATCTTTTAATTAAACACAAAATTAACTACAATCAATTTAAAAGGTTTATATTTCAAATTAAATTTAAAATATAAAACGCTCAATTAAAAAAATAATTGCACTCCATGTTATTCCATAGTAAAAAGACTGAGTGGTGCATGCTGAGTTTAATTTCTGAAGATCATGGTATCAAGCCCAATTTGTTACACTATAAATTTTTTATTTTATCCTAAAACAATGATGCACCCTAGGAGTGCTTATTGTTCGGTTCAGTTTGGTTTTCTGAATTACCGTTTTAATGAATCAGTTTTCAATTTGTAAATATACTAAACGAAAATCAAATATTCGCTCCTGGTTTTCGGTTTATCGATTTTTGGTCCTGAACGGTTCAGTTTTTGATTTAATCAATAGAAAAAATGCTCCGCTAGATTTTCTTGCTTTCTCTTGTTTTCAAATGTTCATATATACACGGCCTTCATGCATAAAGTCTATTCAATTTACAAGACAAAAACTATAAAATGTCATGATAGCAATTTTTAAAAAACAAAAAAAGGCTAGTTCATGAATAAGGCCAACCCCATTTGTTCATTTGAGAAATGACGGGAGGCAGATACAGAAAGGCATCGCAAGTCGTAGTTTTGTATGAGAATTGAGACTGAGACAGAATAAGCGTGTTGCGGTAAAGTAACTTATAAAAAGGTTTGTATCTAAAAATTAAAATTTAAAGCAATTAATATATAGTTAGGGATAAAAGGTAATTTTAATATAAATTTAATCATTAACTAAATAACCGAACCGATAACCCAGTAAAAAAATTTACAAAACCATATACAAATCGTTAACTCAATAACTCAATATCGATAAACCAGTAGAATATCATCTTCTTAAAATCCTGAATTCGTCTCTAATTGCGGTCCATTAATATTGTCCAAATTTTGACATGTGATTTAGACACCAAAATTGTAAAGGTGAATTTTAAAACAGACAAATATAATACGTAGTTAGTTGAAAACTGTAACAAATCCAATTTCACGATAAAACACTAATATATTATAATTAATAGAATATTATTTTCATAATAACTGTATATCTTCTATATTAGGCAGAATAACATTCTCACTATAATTAAGATTGATTAGTAGCCTTCACAGTTTTCAATATTAAATCCCATGTTTCCATCACTCTTGAGATGAAAAACGTCTATTATGCAACATGGGCTGAACTATTCAAGATTCACTGCCGATCCTACCGGGTTATTCATCACATAATTCTGCCGAAAAAAGCAAGGAGGAGGTGCCGAAAACCGACGACGAAAGAGAATTATGATTAACCCTCGATGCAACAGTTCTTCAGTGGATTTATGCCACTATTTCTAGCGATTTGCAGCATACAATCATTGAATCTGACTCCACAGCGATGGAAGCTTGGGATTGCTTACGCGATATATTCCAAGACAATAAAAATTTCCGAGTCGTTACTCTTGAGCATGAATTCTCCACTACCAACATGGAGAATTTTCCCAATGCATCCGCAAATTGTCAACGACTCAAGGTATTGTGGGACTAACTTAAGAACGTCGGTGCACCGGTAACTAACAATCGGCTTATCTTACAACAAGTGACTAGCCTCACCGACGCATATAGTGGAGTGAGTACGCTCATCCGCCAAAGAAATCCTCTTCTACCTTTTACCAAGCCCGCTCTATGTTTATTCTCGAAGAAACAACTTTTGCGAAGAAGACAACTACCATGTCAAATTTCTCCTTGGTTGCCGCTCCGTCCGATGAGAGTTCGTCATAATTTGAAAGTTTGCCGCCAAATCGTGGCCAGAAGGGAGAGCAAATACCACGATGGCAACTGTCGTAGTGGTGGTAAAGACAGTGTCAACCACCGCGGAGGAGGTGGCGGCAAGAGAGGCAACCAACAACACCCACCAGCTCAGTGACAGTCGAGGGTACCTTAGGGCAGTGGGCCAACACCATGGCCCTGACAGTGACCTTGGGCGTCGCCGCCTATCCACCACCGGATAGTAATTGGGCGGGCCAGTCTAGCTAATAACCCAATAGCCTGTGTCTAGCCAAGAACCCAACAGCCCAAAACGGCGGAGACTTCAGGCCCTACAGAGCCGATGGCGTGCACTACTTGGCAGTGGCGACCCCGACAAATATCGAGACTGTGATAAAGACTCTTAGGCTTACTCCGCCTGACACAAATTGGAACATGGACACCAATGCAACGTCTCACATGACGTCTTCACAAGGTAGTCACTCGTCCTATTTTAATTTGAGCAATAATCGTGGTATAATTATCGAAAATGGTCATTCAATTTCAATTCGTGGTTATGGTACTACAAACTTGTTTCCCCCGAACACACCGTTAATTTTTAAAAATGTCCTTCACGCACCTAATTAATTAAAAACTTGATTTAAGTCAAAAATTTTACCACTGATAATTGGTTTCTGTTGAATTTGATCCTTTTGAGTTTTCCGTGAGGAATTTTTGGACGGGATGCATCTAATGAGATGTGATAGTCGGTGTGAGATTTATTCAATCACCACAACCACACATCAAGCCAATTTACCATCCACTTTTGCAGCTTTAGCTCATTCCTTATGACATAAACGTTTGAGTCATCTGGGAGCACCTGTTTTTACTTCCCTTAAATAAAATAAATTCATTGAGTGTACTAAACCTCGTAATTCTCATGTTCGTCGCTCTTGTTCTATTGAAAAACATGTTAAGTTATCTTTTGATATTATTCATAGTGATATTTGGACATCTCATGTTTTGAGCTCTTCGGACCATCGATATTATCTTATGTTGTTGGATGATTGCTCTAATTTTTGTGGACGTTTCCATTGTCTAAGTCACAAGTTTTTTCCACATTTCCTTTCTTTAGAGCATACATCCGCACTCAATTTGAACGACATATTAAAAATATTCAGTGTGACAATGGTAGATAATTTGATAATGGGCCTTTTTGAATTTTTTGCAAAACTATATCGTTTCGTCTCTCGTGTCAACATACACATCTCAAAATGGAAAAGTAGAAAGAAAAATTTAAACCATTAACAATATTGTTAGAACCTTACTTACCCATGCATCTATACCACCATCATTTTGGCTTTATGCGTTACAAATGGCTACCTATCTTTTGAACATACTTCCGAGCAAAAAAATAGCCTACGAATCCCCACTCAAAATTTATACATAAGGGACCCATCATATTCTAACTTACGAATTTTTGAGTGCTTATGATATCCTATCTTTCCTTTTACTACCATGAATAAACTTCTACCATGATCCACTTCGTGTGTTTTTGTGATATCCATCAAATCATCTTGGTTATAAATGTTTCGACTTTTCCTCTAATAAAATCATCGTAAGTTGTCATGTAATTTTTGATAAAATAAATTTTCCTTTTTCTAAATTACATTATTCTGGGCCTTCTACCTATGAATTTCGTGACGAAAGCATACTCATAAATTTTATTCATAAATTAACCTCCCAAATAGACCCAACATGTCCCGTGTCTCGGCCCTATTACCGAGCCCCACAACTACTGGCCTAGCTGAGCCTCTCGCTGGCAGCCCACTGTCGAGAGGCCGAGTGGCGGGCGGTCCGCTGGGTTACAGCCTACATAGTCCAACATCCCCTGGCCCACTGCCTTGTAGTCCAGTCACTGCCGGCCCACTGCCGGGCAGTCCGCCAGTCTCATCCGACCCAACTCCAAGTCCGGCCAAACGACGTATCACTTGTAGTCACCAAAGGATCTTTAAGCCAAACAAAAAATACGGTCCTCACACCCATGTTTCCAGGTCACCATTGCTCCATAATCATGTGTCTGCCCTTAATGATTCGAATTGAAAAATGGCTATGGATTATGAATTTAATGTTTTTATTAATAATAGGACGTGGGATTTGGTGCCCCGTCCCCCTGATGTTAATGTGATTCAGTCTATGTGGATTTTTAGTCATAAAGAAAAATATAATGATATATTTGAGAGGCACAAAGCCCATCTTATAGGTGATGGTAAGACTCAATAAGTTGGTGTGAATTGCGGTGAGACTCCCGGTGGTCAAATCGACAACTATCAGAACTGTCCTCAGTCTGGCTTTTTCGAAGGCATGACCGCTTCATCAGCTTGATGTAAAAATGCATTCCTACATGGTGACCTCAATGAAACAGTGTGTATGTATCAGACCGTGGGTTACATAGACCCTACTTATCCTAATCATGTGTACCTACTAAGGAATTGTATTTGCTCAAACAAGCTGCTAGGGCCTGGTACAAGAGGTTTGCAGATCAACTTTCACATATTGGGTTTTCTAACAGCAGGTCCGATCATTCTCAATTCATATACCTTCAGGGTATTACTTACATTATCTTGTATGTAGATGATATTATATTAACTGCCTCATCTGATGCTCTTCACAAGTCTATCATGTCACTGCTTGGCTTTGAGTTTGAAATCAAGGATCTAGGGCCAGGGCCACTGAGTTACTACTTAGGGATAGTTGTGACAAGTCATGCAGGTGGTTTATTTTATCCCAAAAGAAGTGTGGACAGAGATTGTTGAAGGAGCTGTCATGTCATTAAGTAGGACGTCCGCTACTCCGGTTGATACTAAATCAAAGTTGAGCTTCGTCAAGTAAACCATATGTCGATCCATCACATTATCGCATCCTTTCAGGGCCCCCGTAGTATCTCATATTCACGAGGCCCGACATCTCTTATGTTGTTCAACAAGTTTGTCTATTCATGCATAACTCGATGGAGGATCACATGCATACTCTCAAACACTGTGTGTTATATTCAGGGTACTCTCGATCATGGATTGCATTTATATCCATCTTTGAGAACCACTCTTATTTCATACACAGATGTCATAACCCAAACTGGAGGGCCATGATGGGCACCATGACCTTACTTGTCGAGCACCACCAATCATATATTTACCACCTAAACGTAATTAAGAATAGTCACGAGGGCCGCCACGAGGTAACTTGCTGGCACATAGAAATAATAGACTGGAAATGAGCTATGTAAAATCCTACAATAGAAGAACCCAACATATACACATATAGATACTAAGGTCGACAAGGCCATACATGACTACTATACACTTGACAACTGTCTACAAGTCTCTAAAGAGTACATGACATCATAAGGTTGGGACAGGCCCTCGCCATACCCCTACGCATATAAAAAAATATTGTACCACGACTAGACTGCAACTTTGGAACAAGTAGAGTGCTCCTATATCAGCTGAACCAACAACCTACCAGTGCAGATCATCACCCTATCTACCTGAGCATGTGGGCATGAAACACAAGCGTCATCTGACAAAAGAGACGTTAGTACGAATGATGTACCGTGTATGTCAGGCATGAAGAATAACATACTAGAGACCTGAAGTAACATGAGACAAGAAACAACCAACCAGTAGAGAATACCTCTGAGGGCTATAATATGCATAAGTATCATGTCTGTGCAGAATGCCTCGGAGGTCCATAATATGCCTAAGTGTCATGCATAATACGATCATATATATATATTCGTATATAACGCCATCAAGCCTTTGTGGGCATCCCATCATATCATACATGCCTCTATGGGCATAACCATCATCATATACCAGTTGCAGGTGGTGGTGCATATATAACGCCTTCCCTTTTCCCATCCCCATACATATTTAATGTATACATATAGTAGCGTATATAACGCCTTTGAGGTCAAGGTATATACATGAATATAATGCATGAATGATACTAAGTCACTCTGAGTTTATTAGAGTGACGTAATGCCGCTGCACCTCCGATTAACATTATGAATATTAATATCTTTCTCATATACCTCAATAGGGATTTAGGAACATATTTAAACATGCTCTGAAAATAGGATTGAATAACATGAACATCCTTAACTACTAAGAGTTGAATCATCTATGGGACAGACAGACAGTATTACGTTTATGTTTTATACTTAGAACACGTCAAAAGAAGAAAAGAGTAGCCTTAACATACCTTTATTGGTCTTCTTAACAATCCAACAATCCAATCAACCCAGCTCATCCAACACCTCAACCTTATTTGCCAAGAACTCCTCATCCTCCACCTTACTTTACTTTGAAGAAATTCCGAATTCAATAACACGACAAATAGAACAATAAGATCGAAGCAGTGAGCAAACCCCGTATGTTGCTCTTGAGAAACTTTATATGTTGTTGTGTCACGTTACTTATTATACAACTCAGGTTTCTTCTTCTAATACTAAATTTGCATTGTACACATTTGCTTAAGTGAGCTATAAAAAATGAGATTTCTATATTGCCTATGTTTCTCACGAGAAAGGTGGATGTCCATATCTTTTATTTTGCCAATTTTCCAACTAAAGTGATTACATCTCAATTCTTTTATGGTGGGTGGTGGGGTCCACATAAATAATACTATTGATTACACTACACACGAAAATGTGCCACCCATTACATAGATTACATAGATTACATAGTCACATGTTGCTCACTCCTATGATTGCCACGTGAATGAATGGTTGGCACCTAACATTATCCAATAACGGATTATTAATTCCTTTATCCTCACTATAATTCAATATCTAATCAATTAGACACATAATTAATTTCTTGATGTCAATTCACTTAAATATTAATCATATCTAGCACACTTTATATACACATTATTATAGTCATGTGATGTAACACTAGTCTATAACTTTTTTCAGTACACATAAAATATTATCTCTAGTCATCGTTGTCACACTTTTAAAATCTTAAATTATTTAGGGACCACATCTTTTTATATACTAAGCTCTTTATTAGCATACGTGAATATGACATAAATCTTCCAAGGCTCGGGTATACTTGCATACGTTAGTTTCTCAAACCATCGCCCGAAAGTACGGAATGTTATATTTTTTCCCCCTTAGAAACATTCGTCCTCGAATGTTGATGTTTCCACGTCTAGATTTCTCATGATCACACTTGTCCTCATACAACCGCTCGTTACCTATGGACCAACCAATGGCTACTACTTCCATTTCGATATTCGATTCTTTTAATTTAAACCTAGGTAATTTATTATAGTCTTAATATCTTTAAATCAGGCTCCTTCTTGGCGCTCAACGTGAAATTTATCTCTTGTCTTTTTATATGCACCTAATCCATAACTTACCCTAAATCAGCCACTCTAGTCACCTCTAGACTCCTCGTCTGGATTGCTGACTCTATTTGTCTCTGTTATGATTACACAAAATATTATTATAACTTCTCCCGTAACGAGTTAAACAACGCATATAACCTACCCCCAACTAGTTAATCAACATAAGGTGAGTCTGGGGTTTCTGAATACAAGATCACAAGGGTTCAAATCACATATTAATCATCCATTGGTGAAATATCATATCTTATTAGTCTGCTAGAACAATGTTGTGGTCCTGTTACTTCTACTTTGGTCTCTTCTTTACAATCTCGGCCCATTGCTACTAGAATACAATTCATTCCCTTATAATAAATAATAAGTTGGTTAAGGATATTTGTGCTTCATCTCCTCTTCCGCATTCCATGTCATCTCTCCTACATTCTTATTCTACCGTAGAACTTTTACGGAGGCTACTTCTTTAGTCCTCAACTCACGTACTTAAAGATCTAAGATAACAATATGAACCTCTTCATATGATAAGTCCTCTGTAACCTTCACATCGTCAATTGGAATAATTTGGGAAGGATACCCAACACACGTTCTCAACATAGAAACACGAAAAACCGGATGAAAAAACTCTAATTCCAAAGGCAAGTCTAATTCGTAAGCCACTTGGACGATTCGTCGAATTATGAGATATGACCAAATGTACCTTGGATTGAGTTGTCCCTTTCTCCCAAACCTCATTACACCCTTCATAGGAGAGATCGTAAAAAAGACCCAATCATCCACTTGGAACTCTAAGTCTTGCCTCCGCACATCTGAATACAACTTCTGATGAGTTTAAGCGGTTAACAACCGTTCTTGGATAAGCTTTACTTTTTTTATGGCATGGTGTACTAGGTAAGGCCCAAATAATACTAATTTGTCTACTTCAAACCATATGATAGAAGATCTATATTTCTGTCCATACAAAGATTCATATTAGAGCAATGATCATTCCAACTTCCCTTAAAGTATAATACACCAGCTCGTAACATGTCTTTGATCGTTTCAATAGTATGCTTGGCATGTCCATTTGTCTGAGGGTGGGAAGTTGTGCTAAGATTAACTTGAGTGCCCACACCTTTTTGAAATGATCTCCTGAATTTAGCTATGAACTGCGCACCTCAGTCAGATATAATAAACCTAGGCATACCATGAAGACAAACAATCTCTTTAACGTACAACTTTGCATAGTCCTCGGTTGTGTAAGTAGTTTTGACTGCCAGGAATAAAGCTTATTTGATCAGTCTATCAACAATCACCAAAATAGAATAAACTTATGATAAGAGCGAGGTAAACCCGCAATGAAATCCATATTAATCATTTTCCATTTCCACACCGGAATCTCAATGTTTGAGTCAAGCCACCGGGCTTTTGGTGCTATACTTTTACTTGCTGACAATTAAGACATTGTGCTACAAACTCCGCAATACTTATTTTCATGTCGTTCCACCAATACATACCTTTGAGATCATGATACATCTTAATAGATCCAAGGTGAATGAAATATTGTGAGTAATAGACCTCCGTTATAATCTTGTCTCGTAATCCTACTATATTAGGAATACACAAATGAACCTTCCATATGGGGGTCCATCTCCTATTATTCTCAAAGGTTTCGGTTCTTTTTTTTAGATATCATTCATGATCTTCCGTAAAAATGGGATCTTCATCATGATGTTCCTTTTCTTCCAGTATGAGGGATGACCCTGATGTATTCTGAGTCATAGGGCTATCACTATCTGAATCATCCAATTGGACTCCCACTTAGCTAACTGATGTGTTTCCTCATGTAAAATTCTCTCCTTAGTCCTCACATTAGTCAAGCCGCTTGTGGGTGAATGATTCTATTATCAACTTAGATTTGTTTACTAACTGGTGTGCTGAAAACTCTTATATTTGCAGTATCTCAATTGTGAACACTTTATGGACAATGTCATTCGAATCTTAAGTGTGCGTATCATCACATTTAACTCTCAATCATGATCTGAAAGGAATTTATTTTTTTGTACCTTCTCACTACTCGTAATTATAAACAACTTCTTTTATATACTTTTTTTGACACTTGTTCACTCATTTTCTTACTTGTTGTACTTTTATTTATTCTAAAATATTTTGGTATACATACTTAATCTCAAACATTGCTCTTGATTCTAATCTTTGGAGTTACTACCCCTTAAAGGATGAGTTATTAATTTATTCCCTTATTCAGTACGTTGAATATTCTGAAGAATTTGCATTACATGACGTTCCTACTATATCCAAACTGGTCATTATACTTAGATTTAAATTCCTTCACTTGACTCATGGCTAATACTTTCTGTCAATGGCTCTTTGGGAAAAAAATTCCTTGATCTCGTTAAGCTGTAACCCATTACTTTATCTATCTCGTATAACCTTTGGTCAGTTCAAAAATGCTCATAGACATCTGTATTTTCCTGACATTTTATCTTCATTATAATGTCATTATCTCTTGACATATATCTTTAATGTCTACCTTGTATCCATAGGCGTCATTGACCCCTTTTCACATGTTTAGGTTCTGAGCTTGAGCTTTACTTACTGTTACATCCGTTTACATACTTTCTGAGAGGTACGACTGCATATGTTGTGGAATCGATGCTTCGTATGTTTGGATCAAATTCACGATGTTACATGATCCAATGACTTGTCAAGCTCTCTTGTCTTATCATTATTAGATCTCCTATCGACCGAGTGCTCATTCATCTTACCTTTACATTTACATTTCAGGTTTCCTTGGGGGGTCTCTTATCTCAAAGTATTTCTCATACTATCTTCTTGAACATCAGAGGTTTGTCACCTTTGGCCGAAGAGTTCTTACTGTCTCTCATCTACCATTGGTCCTTAAGCTATTCTGGGGTAATCATACCTTTGTGAAACCTGCATAACTATAATCTCATTCACCTTTATCTTTCTTGTCGTAATCCTTCATTCTACTCATCATTAAGCGAAAAACATTTATTCCTTGATACTTGATCAAACCATTCCATTCATACCTATTAATCGTTTTCATTTTCTTACAATCATTCTTTGATTGTTCCATATTTCTCGTCCTCAATTGCCCCAAACAAGCTATTGTTATCACGAGGTTATTAAAAATTGTAACATGCTGCACAATGAAGCCGAAGACCTTACCAGTCCAATACTTATAATGTTACACCCCATAAATCTAGGACATGTGCAGGAGAATAGACGTGAGAACACAAGACTTAAAAATCTGAACGAAAGAAAGAATTATTTTCCGAAGGAAAAATCTTCCGAACCTCGGAAAAGAGAAATGTTTGTTAATGAGAATTAAGTTCTCGAATTTGTTATTTAAGATTTTTAAGAGTTTATCGAAATCATGGAATTTTATTTTGAGAATTGGATACGTGGGGCCACCCGAGAGATTTTACGTTTTTTGTGGGGCCCACGAGGTTTCTGATATTTTGACCAATTATGAAAATTTCGGGAAACGAAATATTATGGACCAATGAGAGGGCGACACGTGTCACCCTCCACATGATTCATCTTGGACGAAAATGCTAAGAAGAGAATAGCCACGTAGCTTGATAAAATGGACCAAGTTAAAGGGCAAGTTGAAACTTGATTTAATTGACCAATCTTAGCCATACATTTGGTTTCATCCAAGCCCTTGGTGGTGCTATAAATACATACTACTACTAGTAGCAAGACAAGCTCTAAACACTTAGAAAAATTTCACAATCTTCTTGCTCTTAAAGAGCTCTCGGCAACAAGGCTTCTCCCACACAATTTTTTTGCAATTGTTGTTCATAATTCACAATACTTCAACCCAAGGTTCCTAAGGGTATTACAAGGATATATCAATAGAAAGATCCCGGAAAAACTACGTTTTCACGTTAGTCGCAAGGTGAAAACCTAAGGTGTTCTTCAACTTTGAAGTTGGAAATTGAAGAGAAGTTGGTTATGAGCTTCTAAGGGTTGCTTGGAGTGGAGTGGAACGTCAAGAAGAGGAACTAAAGTTGCTAAGGATCGACTTGAAGTCTTGGATAGTATTTGGGCTTATTTGAGGTATAAATCTTCGTCTTACTATTGTAATTGAAGATTCCATGTTATTATAAGTTAGAAATGATCATGTGATATATATTATGAAGATTGATAAGTGTTATGGAATTTTTGGAAGCCTAAAATCCGAAATTAGCATGAATTGCCTTTAAGATTGTAATTCAATTTAGTTATTAGTTTTAGTCGTCGCATGTTATATAAAGAGGAGATTATAGTTGTTAAAGTTGGTTGCGACTATATAACATGTTGGAATGACAATATGGATTGAAATAGAATTGGAATACACTTTGCATTGTTGCTCATATTAGCCGAGAATGGCATTGACTATTGGACTGTTTTGTATATATTGTGGGGCAGAATTTTACATGTATTGTAAGGCGTGTAATCCCCTTTGGTTAGCTAAATTGTTGAGCCTTAAATGTGGCATGTTTGGTTATTGAATTCGGGCCTTGAAAAAGGTGGAAAAGTACGTAGAAACAAAGGAAGTGCTGCCCGATTTTCCGTAGAATTAAGAGTCCTTATACTTAGGAATATTCTACGTTGAAAGCTAGTAGTTGATGGACGTATTATGGTCATTATAGGTTGACATTCTACGTGCGGCGTATTCAACTTGGCAAGTGGATTAAGTCGAAGAGGTATGTGGAACTTTCTTATCTCTTGAGCATGAGTAGTTGTAAATGTATAGTACGGTAGACGTACGAGATTTAAATGAATTCAGTTCATTTGATATCCTTGACTTGTTTTAAGAATTTCTAAGTTGGTTGAGTTAGAGAATTAATTAACTTGTTTTTAAAGGATAGAGATGCCTTAGTTTCAAAAGCATAAAGTTGGTTATAATAACTTTATGGAAAGTAAAAAGAATGGTTTATTCTAATAAGGTAAACAAAGATTTCTTGACTTGAAAATGTATAGAATACTTGAGTTGGAAAGTATTGATTACTTGAACTATTCTAAAGTTAAGAAACTTGATTTCTAAAGTTAAGAGACTTGAAGTATTCGGAAAGTTATGTAACTTGATTTGAAAGTATACGATACTTGGTTTTCGAAAGTATAAGTCTCTTGGTTATAAAAAGAATGTATTTGTCTAAAACATAAAGAGTTATAACTGCTTTATGGGAAGTTAGTTATAACGGCTTTATGGAAAGTTAAGAGAGTGTCTACTTGATTTATAGGCACAAGTTGCCTAGGTTGTGAAAAAAAGAAGTTACTTGGTTTTAAAGCCTTGAAATGAATTTCTAAAGGTGAAGTAACTTGATTTGAAAGATAGACATGCCTTGATACTACGGGTGTTAGTATCTTGGAGTTTTTATATAAAAATGGTTCTTTTTAAAGGAACGGAAGTTCATAGTACTTTGGGTTAAATTCTCGGATTTTATAATGACATGTTAGTGCCTTAAGTAAACTAAAATGAGAGTGTATATAAATAAGGCTAATAAGAAGTTAAGGGATTTCTTAACTTGTTTATGTTATGTATGATAAGTCGGTGGTTCTTATGTTATGTATGATAGCCGGTTGTGCTAGGTTATGTTATTCTGGCGGGGTAAACCCCCGGGTTACTACTTATTCCATGAATTTGCTACCCATGATGCGAGTGCGGCGTTTGTACTCATTGCGGGTCCACCGGGCCCATGCGGGTGAAATAGTCTCATGCGAGGCGGATGACCTCATTGCGGGTCCACAAGACCTATGCGGGTGAAATAGTCTCAGGAGTAGGATTGCTTAATGATACTATGGGCGGGTGGCCCTAATTTGATCATGAGCCTCCTATTTTTATACAGTAAAGTATACTCTTATTTACTCTCATTGTTAGTAAGGCACAATGTACTGTTAATGTGGTTATCATACATGTCCCCAGCTTTATTTTAGACTATTATGATTTCATTACAAGATTTCTGGCCACATACTTGGTATCTGTTGTCGACCTCCTTCTGGGATGCGTCATGCCGCAGTAGAGTTATACTGAGGTCGATCCTCACTCTTAGGATCACTATTCAGCTGTTGAGAAGCTCTATTACTCCGGAGGCTTATCTTTGGTTTAGATCCCTGGTATTATCGGTTGTTGTACATTCAGGGGTATGGCGGGGCCCTGTCCCGTCACAGTTGTTATGTAAAAATTCTTAGAGGTCTGTAGTCATATCTTGTAGATTGGGTTGTAAGAACAAAGATGTATATTTTTCGGAAGGTGGCCTTATCGGCTAGCCTGTTGATATTTACTGTCTAGTATTTTATGAATTTATGTATGTTCCGTTCCAGGTAGGGCACCAATCGCGGGCCCAGGGTCGGGTCGTAACAAAAGTGGTATCAGAGCAGTTAGTCCTCGGAAAGTGTCTACAGACCGTGTCTAGTAGAGTCTTGATTATCGGTGTGTTGTGCACCACATCTATAATCAGGAGGCTGAAGGACATTTAGGATTGATTTCCATTCTTCTCACTCTGAGATGGTGCGATAGAGCTGTGTTGTTAGGGTCGTCTCTCCCTAACGAGTTATGTTGATTGCATCTACGAGAAAGGCAACAGTGACCCATGGAAGATTAAGTGGATTGCAAATCCAGGTTGGTAATAATTGTAGTATAGTTGGTATTATGACATACATCTATACAGAGTTATGTATGAGGGCCAGATGCGTGTTGCCTAGAATGATTTTGGGATTACCAAGAATTGGTAAGGACTAAATAGATACCGGAAGAGTATGGAACAGTTTAATGAATTCTCATCAAAGTTTTGCGTGCTAATTTGAAAAATTAGGAGATGATGAGCTGTATGAGGAGGTAATGAACCCTTAAGAAGTTATGATTAAGGGACTTAATGGAAGACTATGTTAATAGATTAAGCTATGTAGTATGCTTAAGAGAATTGTACGGATGGGATCCGTATTGAGTAAGTATGGTTGTTATGATTAAGACAACACGATTAAGAGCTTATGAGAAACTATCTTACCCGTATGCGGGGAAGGATAATGTAGGCTTGGGGCATGGAAATTGTGAGCCTTAGAACATTGATAGCCGCCGAGTCGGGTTATGGGCCTATTACGGGTCGACCCATAGCCTGTAATGAAGCAGGTTCGGTTGAGGTTGTTCGCTATGCGACAGTCACGGCGTGCAAGGCCCAAGTCTAGTTAATCATTTTACGGGTTCGTGGACGCGTTCCACCGGAACCGGGTCGTGAGAATCGGAAATGGCCTTAAAAAATGTTCGATATAGTAACTCCAAAGATTGGAGGCCATAATTAGTATAGAAGTTATGTACGTATAATAGTATAAGTTTGGAAGTACGGGAAGAGTACAACCAGTAAGGAAGAGAGCAAACAAGTGTAAAAGAATAGAGTCGGAGTCCATAAGAACCTTTCGAGGTAGCTACACTAGTGGGTGATTGGGTTGTAGCTGAGCGGGTACATAAGGATTGCCCGGTGATGATATACCATTGACAGACCTTAGCAGACTTTGTTTTAGTAAGTCTATGTGACTTGTTCATTTGAAGTAAATAAATTGATGTTGGAAGTATGTAGTTTTGAAGGCTAAGAGACGGAGATAAGAACGTACGATCATTTAAGGATTTTATGTTAAGTGCCCTTGGAGGTACTTGGAGTTGTTTAGTGTGGCGGTCAGGGCCATGACTTTCCGAATGATTTCAGGAAAATGCGCAAAGCAAGAATAAGATAAGTACGAGTGCCGTCTGCGGAGAACAAAAGATATCATTGATAGGTCTTAAAAATCTATACGATTATAAGGTGGCGCTTGATGATTAAGATTATTAAAGAGTGATAAGCTCTCTCCCCCGCGTAACAGGATAGTTTTACGTATTATTGAGGGTTATGCGTACCCATATTATTTAAGCCATAGATATGGGACTGGTAAAGTCCCCGGCCTCGTTATGCAATAGGTTACAATAACCGTGGGAAAAGTTTTGTGTTGGGGTAATTGAGAACGACATTAGGAAATGATCGAGGATGTGTCTTAAGGATATATATATTGGTAATAAGCATAAATGGAAATGTATAACCCAGGAGCGAGGTAGAAATATTTTGGGTTAGTAATTGGTATGATGAAGGGTTATGACCAGAATAATAAGGAGAATGCAACTATGGTTATGTAAGTTGCACGAGATATGATTACCCCAGACTAGTGTAAAGACCATTAGTGAATGATGGGCAGTAAGAACACCTCGAAGGAAGGTGGCAAGATCTGTACTGACGAAAAAAGTAGTAGGAAAAATACGGGGAGGTAAGAGACCCCAGGGCAACTTGAAATGAAAAATAAAGGTAAGACGAGTAGACACTCGAAAAAAATAATATCTTGGCAAGCCATTAGATTATGTAATACCATGAATTGAGGTTGAACACCTGAATATAAGCTCTATGAGCTGGAAGAGAATAATAGGATTACTACTTGACGAGATCAAGGAAATCTTCCCCTAAAAGTGCGATTGGCAGGAAATATTAGCCATACGACAAGCGAAGGAATTGAATCTGAGTATAGCGACCAAGTCTGGTTGCAACAGATAATTAGAAACAGGAACCATAATTGAGACTATATCCCCAAATATTTCGAAAGTATGAGAAGGGCTTCCAGTTATTGGAAGATAAGCTGACTACGACTGCAGTTCTAACCCCTCACGAGGCCTGAGGGACTAGAGGGTTAGGTTATTATGGTAACACTTTGAGTGTTTGACTGGGTTGTGTGCGGATGCAACACGATAAGGTAACAACCTATATTTCCCGGTAGCTACGGGAGCATGATAGTGGAGCTCAGATTCGAGAGGTTGCCGAGTCTTCCCTCATTGAGGAGGTGAAGAGGCGACATTATAAGGATCCAATTCTAGTGCGGAATTGAGATACGACTCTCCAAGAGGAGACAGACCTGTTGGGGTAGCACCGGATAAAGTGCTGTGATATGAGGATATATTGTGTGTGCCCGGTGCTGTAGGACTTGTCAACAGGTTTTAGGGGAGGCACACAGTGCTTATTGCTCTATTTGTTCGAGGTTGACTAAGATGTATCATGACCTCAGATGTATGTATTGGTAAGATGGCCTGAAGAGGGACGTAACAGAGTTTGTTGCTCAGTGTTCGAATTATCAGCAGGTCAAGGTTGAGCACCAGAAGCCCGATGGGCTATTGCAGGCGATTGATATTCCGACATGGAAGTGGGAGGTGATCAACATGGATTTTGTTACAGGGTTACCTCGTACTCAAAGGAAGTGTGATTCCATTTGGGTTATTGTAGACAGGCTGACGAAATCATCACATGTTCTTCCGGTCATGGCCACTTACTCGGCCGAGGATTATGCTAGATTATATAGCAGGGAGATTGTGAGACTGCACGGGGTTCCTACATTTATGATGTCAGACGGATGAGCTCAGTTTATGGATAACCTCTGGAGGTTTTTTCTAGAGGGGATTAGGGACACAAGTGAGTCCCAGTGTTGCATTTCACCCTCAGACCGACGGACAGGCAGAGCGTACTATCCAGGCACTTGAGGATAAGTTGCGGGCCTGTGTTATTGATTTCAGAGATAGCTGGGAGGATTATTTGACTATTGTTGAGTTACATACGATAACAGATACCCTTCCAGTATTAATATGGCCCTGTATGGGACTTTGTATGAAAGGAAGCGTAGATCGCCGATTGGTTGGTTCGACGTAGGCGAGGTTCGGTTAATTAGCCCAAACTTGATTCAACGGGCTGTTGATAAGGAGAAGCTTATCCAGGAAAGATTATTAGTAAGCTCAGAGTCAGCAGAAGCTGTATGCAGATAACCGACGTCGATACTTGGAGTCCAAGTTGGCGATATTTGTTATTTAAGACTTTTAAGAGTTTATCGGAATCATGGAATTTTATTTTGATAATTGGATACGTGGGGCCACCCGAGAGATTTTACGTTTTTGTGGGGCCCACGAGGTTTCCGATATTTTAACCAATTATGAAAATTTCGGGAAACGAAATATTATGGACCAATGGGAGGGAGACACGTGTCACCCTCCACATGATTCATCTTGGACAAAAATGCTAAGAAGAGAATAGCCATGTAGCTTGATAAAATGGACCAAGTCAAAGGGCAAGTTTTTTTTTTTTTAGGTAAATGCAAATTTTTATTACTAGAAACAGAAAGAAAAGTGGCTACAATCAATCATTGAGGGTTCTCAGTCCTCAACGTAATGCAAAGAAGAAGCAGGGGAGTAAGGAGTTGTCACTCGAAGGTGCCATTACAAGAAGGGATAAAATCATAGAGTACTCTATAAGATGTTGTTTTAATCTTATTAATAACCTCTTACACGGTAAGCTTGTGCCTTCAAAGAGCATTGTGTTCCTTGTCCTCCAAATCTCATAGACCATAATGCAGAAGGAAATTAAGGTTGCTTTTGCTCGGATGCCTGTCCCGCGGTGATCTTTTTTAATCCATTTGAGAGAACTTTCATGTCAAAGGGCAAGTTGAAGCTTGATTTAATTGACCAATCTTAGCCATACATTTGGTTAAATCCAATCCCTTGGTGGTGCTATAAATACATACTACTACTAGTAGCAAGACAAGCTCTAAACACTTAGAAAAAATTTCACAATCTTCTTGCTCTTAAAGAGCTCTCGGCAACAAGGCTTCTCCCACACAAAATTTTTGCAATTGTTGTTCATAATTCACAATACTTCAACCCAAGGTTCCTAAGGGTATTACAAGGATATCTCAATAGAAAGATCCCGGAAAAACTACGTTTTCACGTTAGTCGCAAGGTGAAACCCTAAGGTGTTCTTCAACTTTGAAGTTGGAAATTGAAGAGAAGTTGGTTATGAGCTTCTAAGGGTCGCTTGGAGTGGAGTGGAACGTCAAGAAGAGGAACTAAAGTTGCTAAGGATCGACTTGAAGTCTTGGATAATATTTGGGTTTATTTGAGGTATAAATCTTCGTCTTACTATTGTAATTGAAGATTCCATGTTATTATAAGTTAGAAATGATCATGTGATATATATTATGAAGATGGATAAGTGTTATGTAATTTTTGGAAGCCTAAAATCCGAAACTAGCATGAATTGCTTTTAAGATTGTAATTCAATTTAGTTATTAGTTTTAGTCGTCGCATGTTATATAAAGAGGAGATTATAGTTGTTAAAGTTGGTTGCGACTATATAACATGTTGGAACGATAATATGGATTGAAATAGAATTGGAATAGACTTTGCATTGTTGCTCATATTAGCCGAGAATGGCATTGACTATTGGACTGTTTTGTATATATTGTGGGGCAGAATTTTACACGTATTGTAAGGCGTGTAATCCCCTTTGGTTAGCTAAATTGTTGAGCCTTAAATGTGGCATGTTTGGTTATTGAATTCGGGCCTTGAAAAAGTTGGAAAAGTACGTAGAAACAAAGGAAGTGTTGCCCGATTTTCCGTAGAATTAAGAGTCCTTATACTTAGGAATATTCTACGTTGAAAGCTAGTAGTTGATGGACGTATTATGGTAATTATAGGTTGACATTCTACGTGCGGCGTATTCAACTTGGCAAGTGGATTAAGTCGAAGAGGTATGTGGAACTTTCTTATCTCTTGAGCATGCATAGTTGTAAATTTATAGTACGGTAGACGTACGAGATTTAAATGAATTCAGTTCATTTGATATCCTTGACTTGTTTTAAGAATGTCTAAGTTGGTTGAGTTAGAGAATTAAATCATTTGTTTTTAAATGATAGAAATGCCTTAGTTTCAGAAGCATAAAGTTGGTTATAATAACTTTATGAAAAGTAAAAAGAATGGTTTATTCTAATAAGGTAAACAAAGATTTCTTGACTTGAAAATGTATAGAATACTTGAGTTGGAAAGTATTGATTACTTGAACTATTCTAAAGTTAAGAAACTTGATTTCTAAAGTTAAGAGACTTGAAGTATTCAGAAAGTTATGTAACTTGATTTGAAAGTATACGATACTTGGTTTTCGAAAGTATAAGTCTATTGGTCATAAAAAGACTGTATTTGTCCAAAACATAAAGAGTTATAACGGCTTTATGGGAAGTTAATTATAACGGCTTTATGGAAAGTTAAGAGAGTGTCTACTTGATTTGTAGGCACAAGTTGCCTAGGTTGTGAAAAAAGAAGTTACTTGGTTTTAAAGCCTTGAAATGAATTTATAAAGGTGAAGTAACTTGATTTGAAAGATAGACATGCCTTGATACTACGGGTATTAGTGTCACGACCCGTTCCGGGGCCCGTGACTGGTGCCTTACCCGGGCACCCAAGTAGTCATACATCAGAGTAATCAGCGGAATATAAAAACAAGACATGAAACAGTTGTAAAATGAGACACAGTTTTATGTGAGAAAATGTCGTCTTTCGGCATATATATATAAACATAGTTTTGCAGTTACATCCCAACTGTACAATAGGACTACAGACCTCTAAGAAGATAACAACTATGGCGGGACAGGGCCCCGCCATACCCTGAATGTACAAAACTTATACAACAACAGGGAGATCATACCCAAAAGTAGAGCCTCCGGAGAAGATGGAGCTCCTGACACCAAAGCAAAGAGATCCTAAGGATGTGGATCTAGCACTGCCGCTTAGTCGCGGCATTGAACGCAGCCCCAAGGAGGTCGATAACAGTACTAAGTATGTGAAAGCAAAGTACTTAAATGAAATCATATCATTTTAAAACCAATTTTACAAACATGCACGAAACAACCAATGTAAATCGCACATAGTGCACATCATAAACAAGAGCAACAATGGGTAAATCGTAATGGTCTTTTCTAGGCCGCGAATGATCGAGCGGCCAATCGCCCATAGTATCATTATGCAAGCCTAATCTCGTACTCAGTAGCCGCATAGGCCACTCACATAGCCCACATGGGTATAACCCGCATCGGCGTGTAGCTACTCGGCATCGCCCCGACTCGTAGTCCGCACGGCCACATGCATCGCATGAGGTATAACCCCGCACACTAACACGGAACTCTCGTAGCTCCGCGTAGGTCCTGGACCCGCGTGAGGTATCCTCGCATCATAGTCACACTGCATCGCTGAGGTATACCCGCGTGGAGGGCAACTTAACCCCGTATCATGTAGGTGAGTGATATAATACTAACATAACACTTATCGTTAAACAACATAAGCACAACAAGAATACCTTTTACACAAACGTTACAAGACACTAACACCCATAGTATTATATCAAACCATCTTATTATGCTTTCCGTAAATCAATATAAGTCTTTTATAAACACATAAGTAAACTTCCTTTTATCTTTCTTAAGTTGTTATACCTAACTTCCCATAAAGCTAGTATAACTCTTAAGCTTTTTGTTTAAAACCAATTAGTTCTCTTACTTAAAAATGATTCGAGATTCTTTGAAATGCATCAAGATTCTTATTATTCGTGCTTAAGTCAAAAGACATTGCCGTAATTATTATTCGAGCTTAAGTCAAAAGACATTGCCGTAATTATTATTCGATTAACACACGTACGCGTCACCGCATATATATATATATACATATTTTAAAATATCATGCTTAGGAAGAATCACATACCTTCTCGAAATCCACCGCCAAGTCGAATATGTCGCGCAGAATCAACCTATAATAGTCGACACGCCTATCAACGCCCGCACTACTCAGAAACGATCTAAGCGTAGGGTTCTCTATCCTACGGAAAATTGGGCGTCTTCCCTACCCTAAGCTACCCAAGTTCATCAGAAAAACAAATTCTATGTAAGTACAGTTCAATTATTCTTCATTTATACCCTTCTACTGTGATAACAGTTCAATTCTATTCTTTAATATCCTTCAGTGTATCTTATACTCAAGTCTATACTATTCTTATATGTAATATCCAATTACAATAGAAGGATAAGAGTTTTTACCTCGATAAGCCTAAAATTATCCAAGTTAAATGTCGCTCCTGAGCAAGGTTTAGCTCCTAATTTGTACGCTCCGATAGCTCCAAGAAACCCTTAGAAGTTCTACACAACTTCTACTAAAATACTCTGAGGATTTGGGCTAGGGTATTTTGGAATAGTAACTATAAGACAACTTTTCTACCAAGGGAGGGTGTTTCGGCTAGGGCTAGAGGGTTGTTTCGCTAAGCTTCACTCAAGTGGGGAGAGGAGGCTTGACGAAACACAACAAGAGAGGGGAAGGATTTTCAAGACTTGGAGAATGGATTTGTGGATGAAGAAAACCTTGAGTTAGAGCGGTATTTATAGGTCAAGCAAAGGCCAACCAATGGCAAGATGAAGCCAAGTGCTATGCAAGTGTAGGGTGAGGATTTAGGCAAGTGTCCTTATCCATCTACTACACAAATATCCTACCAACTCCTTGACTTGTGCAAAGGCACAAAAACGTGCCAACTATGCCCATTTTGCCGTCAAATGAGGGTGACAAGTGTCACCCTCCGTTGGTCCAAAATGTTTCGCCTCTCGGAAAAATCCGCAAAATTATAAATGACATAGCCGAATTTACCCTACGCGAGTTTAGTAAAGCGTTTAGTCGAAAACGATTCTTTAAGCGAGTTGTGCACAAACTTTTTCGCCCATAATGCCTAACTAAGGCTAAGCTTTTGCGTACACCCTCACATACATACTGAAATACGGTATAACATTCTCCCTCGCCGAAACATTCGTCGAATGTTCCTTCCCAAACGATTAACGATAAGGTTCTTCATAACTAAAGCAGTTTACAAATGCCACATCTGGCCACAAAACAACACTTAGGCATATATGACAATGAAAATTTACAAGTAGGAAAGTGAATTACCGGAGGTGTAGAATAGGTGAGATACTTCGCCTCATGTCCTCCTCGGCTTCCCACGTCATCTCCTCCCCGAGCTCGTTCCGCCACAAGATTTTGTGGAAGCCACGTCCTTGGTCGCGACGCTAACTCGACGATCGATTATCGCTATGGGAATCTCCTCATACGATAACCCCTCGGTCACTGGACATCGTCAATCGGGTGCACCTAGATGGATCCGATACATCTCGCCGGCATAGAAACATGAAACACCGGATGCACCGCCTCCGGATCGGACGGCAGATCCAACTCATAGCAACCTTGCCTACCGCGGACAATCGATAGGGCCCGATGTACCTTGGTGAGTTTTCCTTTCTTCGAATATCATCACACCGCCGTGGGTGACACGCGAGAAAACCCAATCATCAACGCCGAACTCCGGATCGACGCGGCGATGATCTGCGTATGACTTCGCCGACTCTGAGCCGTCGAACCTCTCTGGATAAGCTTCACCTTATCCACTGCCTGTTGCACTAAATCTGGTCCCACTAACTGCACCTCGCCTACATCAAACCAGCCTATCGGCGATCTGCACTTCCTCACATACAATGCCTCATAAGGCGCCATCGAATCTGGAGTGGTAGCTATTATTATCACGAAACTCAACTGAGGCAAATGATCCTCCGGCTACCCGAAGTCAATAACACGGGCTCATGAGATATCCTCGCAGTGCGGATAGTGCGCTCACTTTGTCCGTCTGCGTGGATGGAATGCGATTACTCGAGCTCACTGCGTCCCTAAACCATTCGGAAAGACCTCCGAAGTTAGCCGTGGGGCTCCTGCATGCGATATGATCGAAATAGGGACTCCATGCGATCGACGATCTCTCGGATGTAAAGTCGGCATAATCCTCGGTAGAAAAAGTCGTCTGACGGGAAGAAAGTGGCTCGATTTCGTCGACTGTCGACGATAACCCAAATAGAATTATGTCTCCTCGAGTGCGAGGTAATCCCGTGATAAAATCCATGTTGATCACCTCCACTTCCGGTCGGGATCTCTATCGTCTGCAACAAACCACGTGCCTCGGTGCTCTACCTTCGCTGCGACAACACGGGCACCGAGCTACGAACTCGCAACGTCCTCTTCAAGCCATCCCACCAATACGGATCTAAGGTCGTGGTACATCTTGGTCGACCACGGATGGATAGAAACGCTGCGTTGTGTGCTTCCCCAGAACCTGCTGCCAAGTCACGAAACATCTGGAACACACACGCCCCTCAAACCTTAGCACCCATCGTGCTACCTCAAAGGACCCTTGCCCTCACGAAGAGTCAGACGCGATACGAATCAAAAGCCGGATCCTCAAGCTGTTGCCTCTTCTCGCCGGCGATGGAAGACTCGGCAACCTCTCGAACTCGAACCATCTGCTACGGAATCAATCAAGCGGACACAAGGCTCGCTAATCGATGCAAATCACGAACCGTGCCTCTCTCTCCTTGCACATCCGATAGACTCCCATCGACTACGACTAAGCATACGCCATAACATTGGCCTTCCCGGGTGGTACGGGATGTCAACATCATAATCCTTGGCGGCTCTAACCACGTCTGCTGTGGTAAGTTCATTTCCTCTGGTGAAGATATCTTGGAGGCTCTTGTGGTCTGTATAAATATCCACATGAACCCCATACAAATAGTGCCTCCAGATCTTCAAGGCGTGAATCACCGCTGCCAACTCCAAATCGTGGGTGGGGTAGTTCCTCTTGTGTTTCTTAAGCTGTCGGGATGCATACACTATAACCTTGCCTTGCTGCATCAACACACATCCCAACCCGATGCCTGACGCATCACAATACATGACATAGCCGTCTGGACCCTCTGGAAGAGTAAGAACGGGGGCGGTCGTCAGTCTCTTTCAAAGAATCGAAACCCCGCTCCTGACATCGGTCCATTGAAACTTAGTCGCCTTACGAGTCGGCTAGTCAATGATGCAGAGATAAAGCAAACTTCTCTGAACCGCGATAATAACTGCGAGGCCTAGAAAGCTGCGAACCTGCTGTCGGAGTAGTAGGTCGAGGCCAACTCTGCGCTTCGATCTTGGCGTATCCACTGAATACCATCGGCCCCGACACTATGCCCAAGAAAAGCCACCGAAGCTAACCAAAACTCACATTTGGAAAACTTGGCGTATAACTGCTGGTCCTGGAGAAGCGTCGGCCTGATCGCCAAATGCTCTGCGTGCTCTGCTCCCGAGTGAGAATAAACCAAGATATCATCGATGAACACTATCACAAGCGTGTCCAAAATGGTTTGAACACTCGGTTCATCAAATCCATGAACACGCGGAGTATTGGTCAATCCAAAGACATGACCACGAACTCATAATGCGTCTGGGTCGAATGCGATCTAGGGACATCCGCCTCTCGACTCGTGCACGATGATAGCGATCGCGGTCAATCTTGGAGAAACATCTCGCACCTGCGGTGGTCGAGCAGATCATCAATCACAGGAAGGGGGTATGTTCTTAATGGCCACCTTGTTCACCGCTGTAATCAACACATGCGCGGCGTCCGTCCTTCTTCTTCACGAACAATCTGGCGCTCCCGAGGGAGAAACACTAGGTCGATGAAGCCGCTTCTCCAACAAATCTCTCGGTGGTCCTTGACTCTCTCAACTCGGCGGTGCCATTACGTATGGAGGAATGGAAATAGGGTAGAGTGTCCGCAAAGACATCAACACAAAACTCTATCTCCTCTCGGGAGGATCAGGGAGGTCGTCTGAAACACGTCTGGGAACTCTGCGACTACTTGAACGGATGAAAATCTGGTACATGACCTCGGTATCAAACACCCAAATGAGATGGTAGATATACCCCTGCACTATCTTCCTAGCCTCGAGGTAGGAAATAAACCTACCCTCGGCGTCTGGTGTTCCTCCCACTCGATAACCGCTCCCGAAATGGAACCGTACCACTCTCTCCTGCGGTCTACATTGGCATAGCAAGAAGCTAGCCAATCCATTCCGTGATCATGTCGAAATCGGTCATGTCGGCTCTATCAAGTCTGCTAGGTCGACGATCGCATAAAGTCACGGACAAGCTCTAAATACCGCCGAGCTACCACCGAATCACCATCTGGCGTAGCTACCTCGAAAGGTCTATGGACTCGGGCTCTATCCATCCTACTAGCAACAAGGGAGATATATGGGATGCAGTAGAACCGGATCTATCAAGGCATACACATCATGTCGGAGGCGATAAGGTACCGTGGCGACATCGGTGAGGCCTCCCGTCCTGCTTGGTGGACAAGGCATAAATGTGGTTACGAGGACCGCGAATCGGGACCACGCCACGACCTTTGTCGCGACCTGCTGGCCCATGAGTACCATGCCCTCCGGGGCGAGTAACTGTAGGAGATGATGAGCGAACCGCAATGCACCGTAGCCGAGCCCTACCACCCACGCCGCCCGGGACATGCCCTCGCAAAATGACCCGATCGCCGCAATCAGAACAAACTCTGAGAGTACCACAATTCCGAAATGGGATCTACCGACGGCCACACCGGCGGGGTGGTCCCGACCGCCACACTCTGCCACTGAAAGTCCAAGTCACGGGGCCCCGACCTTCCTCGAATACTGGGCCGTGGCCGAGGACGGTGCAGGAGTGCTCTGGGCCGTGGTGCGAATCTAGATCGCCGGTGCCGTCCACCCTGATAACTACCAAAGGACCCTGCCGTCCTGGTCCTCTTCTGCTGCTGTCTGTCAACCCGTCGGCCTCGACGCTCCTCGCATCCCAGTGCATGAGCCTGCATACGGGTAATATCCATGCCTGGCTGAAGAGCCACACCCGCACAAGACTCGGCCATATAATCATCTAGCCCGGTGACGTAGCGATGCACCCTGTCCTCCATATCTGCTACCAATGCAGGGACATATCGAGCCAACGAATCAAACTCAACGTTGTACTCCCAATCAGTGCGTCCTCTCGCCTCGGTAACAAAAATCTGCCGGCCGTGCCTCTCATCCGCGAGGCAAGAAGTGAGTGAGAAAGGCCTCCGAGAACTCGTCCCAAGTAGCTGGGGACGCATTCTCTCCCCGGGATAACTCCCACGAATCAAACCAATCGACTGCGGTATCACGCAGCCGATGCGAACCGAAGATCACGGACTCGGTCTCTGAGGCTTTGACCACTCGCATGATCCTCTTCAGAATCGACGGATGAACTCGCGGATCATCCTCGTGTCTCGACCGTAGAACTCTGCGGCAACTCGAGAAAATCCCGTAGTGGCCCATGCGATCTCGGGTGAACTACAGTCTTTGAACTGAATCTGCAAAGATTCGGCCTATCTCCTCGTGCGCCACGATCTCGGGCGAATCGGGCCATCTCTGAACCGTCTCATCCGCTCCAGCCGTGGGGCAGGTACATGTATCGTGGCCTCTGCTGGGGCCGACGGCGTCATGGAACTCGCCGTCTCGGGTATAGGCGGGCACGAGCCTCGTAACTCGGTGTCTACTAGCGACTCCCTACGCCTTGCCCTTCTGGGCGGGTTGCCTTACGTGGAGGCATAACTATTACGTAGAAAGGAATACGTTAGAGGTCCAACTTATAACACGCCTCTAAGGCACGATCTCAGAGTGAGAAGAATGGAAACCAATCCTAAATATCCTATAGCCTCACGATTATTGGTGTGGTGCACAACACACCGATAATCAAGACTTACTAGATACGGTGCGTAGACACTTTCCGAGGATTAATCGCTTCGATACCACTTTTGTCACGACCCGGTTCGTGGATCGTGCCTTACCCGCACCCAAGTAGTCATACATCGAGTAATCGGAATATAAAAACAAGACATGAAACAGCTTGTAAAATGAGACACGCTTTATGTGAGAAAATGTCGTCTTTCGCATATATATATAAACATAGTTTTGCGATTACATCCCAACTGCATAATAGGACTACGACCTAAGAAGATAACAACTATGGCGGGACAGGGCCCCGCCATACCCTGAATGTACAAAACTATATAAAACAACAGGGAGATCATACCCAAAAGTAGAGCCTCCGGAGAAGATGAAGCTCCTGACACCAAAGCAAAGAGATCCTAAGGATGTGGATCTAGCACCTGCTTGCCCTTACCTGCGGCATGAACGCAGCCCAAGGAGGTCGACAACAGTACTAAGTATGTGAAATCAGAAAGTACTTAAATGAAATCATATCATTTTAAAACCAATTTTACAAATATGCACGAAACAACGATATGCAGTACATAGTGCCACATCATAAACAAGAACAACAATGGGTAAGCTGTATGAGTCTTTTCTAGTGCGAATGATCGAGCGGGGCCAATCGCCCATGTATCATTATGCAAGCCTAATCTTGGACTCCGTAGCGCGTATGCCACTCACATAGGCGCGTAGGGTATAACCCGCATCGAGGGTAGCTACTCCTCGGCATCGTCTGGACTCGTAGTCCGCGTAGGCCACATAGACCGCGTGAGGTATAACCCGCACACTAACTCGGAACTCTCGTAGCTCGCATAGGTCTCCTGGACCCGCGTAGGTATCCTCGCATCATAGTCACACGCATCGCACGAGGTATACCCGCGTCGGAGGCGCCTTAACCCCGTATCATGTAGGTGAGTGATATAATACTAACATAACGACTTATCGTTAAACAACATAAGCACAACAAGAATACCTTTTACACAAACGCTATGTTACACCCATAGTATTATATCAAACCATCTTATTATGCTTTCCAGAAATCAATATAAGTCTTTTATAAACACATAAGTAAACCGTTCCTTTTATCTTTCTTAAGTTGTTATACCTAACTTCCCATAAAGCTAGTATAACTCTTAAGTTTTTTGTTTAAAAACCAATTAGTTCTCTTCTGTTAAAAATGATTCAGTATTCTTTTGAAATGCATCAAGATTCTTATTATTGGGCTTAAGTCAAAAGACATTGCCGTAATTATTATTCAGCTTAAGTCAAAAGACATTGCCGTAATTATTATTCGATTAACACGTATGCGTCACCGCATATATATATATACATATTTTAAAATATCATGCTTAGGAAGAATCACATACCTTCTGAAATCCACCGCCAAGTCGAATATGTCGCGCGAGAATCAACCTATAATAGTCGACACGTCTATCAACGCCCGCACTACTCGTAAACAGATTCTAGCGTAGGGTTCTCTATCCTACGGAAAATTGGCGTCTTCCCTACCCTAAGCTACCCAAGTCTCATCAGAAAACAGTCCTATGTAAGTACAGTTTAATTATTCTTCATTTATACCCTTCTACGTGATAACATTCAATTCTATTCTTTAATATCCTTCAGGTGTATCTTATACTCAAGTCTATACTATTCTTATATGTAATATCCAATTACAATAGAAGGATAAGAGTTTTTACCTCGATAAGCCCAAAATTATCCAAGTTAAATCGCTCCCGAGCAAGGTTTAGCTCCTAATTTGTATGCGCTCCGATAGCTCCAAGAAACCCTTAGAAGTTCTACACAACTTCTACTAAAATACTACTGAGGATTTGGGCTAGGTATTTTGGAATAGTAACTATACTTGGAAGACAACTTTTCTACCAAGGGAGGGGGTGTTTCGGCTAGAGGCTAGAGGGTTGTTTAGCTAAGCTTCACTCGAGGGGAGGAGAGGAGGCTTGGACGAAACACAACAAGAGAGGAAGGATTTTCAAGACTTGGAGAATGGATTTGTGGATGAAGAAAACCTTGAGTTAGAGGGGTATTTATAGGTCAAGCAAAGGCCAACCAATGGCCAAGATGAAGCCAAGTGCTATGCAAGTGTAGGGTGAGGATTTAGGCAAGTGTCCTTATCCATCTACTACACAAATATCCTACCAACTCCTTGACTTGTGCAAAGGCACAAAAAACGTGCCAACTATGCCCATTTTTGTCGTCCAATGAGGGTGACAAGTGTCACCCTCCCGTTGGTCCAAAATGTTTCGTCTCTCGGAAAAATCCGCAAAAATTATAAATGACATAGCCGGAATTTACCCTACGCGAGTTTAGTAAAACGTTTCGTCGAAAAACGATTCTTTAAGCGAGTTGTGCACAAACTTTTTCGTCCATAATGCCTAACTAAGGCTAAGCTTTTGTATGTACACTCTCACGTACATACTCTGGAAATACGGGGTATAACAATTAGTATCTTGGAGTTTTTATTTAAAAGGGGTTCTTTTTAAAGGAACGGAAGTACATAGTACTTTGGGTTAAATTCCCGGATTTTATAATGACATGTTAGTGCCTTAAGTAAACTAAAATGAGAGTGTATATAAATAAGGCTAATAAGAAGTTAGGGGGTTTCTTAACTTGCTTATGTTATGTATGATAAGTCGGTGGTGCTTATGTTATGTATGATAGCCGGTTGTGCTAGGTTATTTTATTCAGGCGGGGTAAACCCCCGGGTTACTACTTATTCCATGGATTTGCTACCCATGATGTGAGTGCGACGTTTGTACTCATTGCGGGTCCACCGGACCCATGCGGGTGAAATAGTCCTATGCGGGTGAAATAGTCCCATGCGAGGCGGATGACCTCATTGCGGGTCCACAAAACCTATGCGGGTGAAATAGTCCCAGGAGTAGGATTGCTTAATGATACTACGGGCGGGTGGCCCTAATTTGATCATGAGCCTCCTATTTTTATGCAGTAAAGTATACTCTTGTTTACTCTCACTGTTAGTAAGACACAATGTACTGTTAATGTGGTTATCATACATGTCCCCAGCTTTATTTTAGACTATTATGATTTCATTACAGTACTTTCAGTTTCACATACTTGGTACCTGTTGTACTGACCTCCTTCGGGGGACTGCGTTCATGCCGCAGGTAGAGTTATACAGGTTGCTGATCCTTACTCTTAGGATCACTATTCAGCTGTTGAGAAGCTCCATTACTCCGGAGGCTTATCTTTGGTTCAGATCCCTGGTATTGTCGGTTGTTGTACATTTAGGGGTATGGTGGGGTCCTGTCCTGTCACAGTTGTTATGTAAAAATTCTTAGTGGTTTGTAGTCATATCTTGTGGATTGGGTTGTAAGAACAAAGATGTATATTTTTCGGAAGGTGGCCTTATCGGCTAGCCTGTTGATATTTACTGTCTAATATTTTATGAGTTTATGTATGTTCCGCTGATATTCTCTGATGTATACCTGTAAGAGGTGCCCATGTAGGGCACCAGTCGCGGGCCCGGGGTCGGGTCGTGACATATAACATGCCTTAGCCTACTAACACTGATACATGTAATTCTCAATAATACGCAGTATGACCATTTACGCACGGATGAGAGGCTTATGTCCCCTTCCACTAGCGTGGATAACTCGATCCTTATATATGGCTTGGGCTCTCTATTCTGGGTACGTCACTTTCTGTGGTCTTCTTAAATTTACTGATGGTCACTCCTCATATGATTCGATTGTGGCAATCCATTCTCGTTAATGATATCCTTGGACAATTCCCAATCTATTCTATGTAATACATTACAATTTATGTCACACGTACATAACATATTCCCTCATTCTAATCAACAAAAGTCATTATAAAACGTGTAGATTTTCATAACCTACTAAACCTTCCAATGATGTCTTCTTCTTTTCATCTATACAACTCATAATCATCCTATCCTTACATTTGCGCATCAACCTGGGACACTTCGGAACATGGTGGCCATGTCTGCCACACTAAATCAACCCCATGTACCTTTGCGACATACTCCAGCATGCGTGTCACGACCCGAACCCCGGACCCGTGACTGGTGCCCTACCTGAGCACCCTTCTACCAAAACGTCATAAGTAAACCGCGGAACTAAATAACACCTCATTTTTAAAATAAAAAAAAACTAATCAACGAACATGCAAAGGCAAAGCCGACAAGGCTGCCATATAATATACATAATAAAAAGGCATTACACTGTACACGAGTCCAATCCCACATATGAATACATATCTCTAAGAGTTTTACTGAACTATGACGGGACAAGACCCCGCCGTACCCATAACTGTACAAAAGCCTGTAATGAAGGATCTATACCAAAATGATAAACTCCTGAACAGATGGAGCTATCCAAAAACTCTGAGCAAGGGTCATACACTTGCAGATCACCGAACTGTGTACCTAAACCTGCGGCATGAACGCAGCCCCCCGGAGAAAGGGGGTCAGTACGAAGAATATACCAAGTATATGAAGCAATAAGTACTGTAAAGGAGATCACACAGTCCACATATAACAGGAAACAAGTATGATAACTCAAAACAACAGTACACTGAACCTTGCAAACATGAGAGTAATGCAATCATTTTTACCTTTTAAGTTATGCCTTTAACAATGAGATTAACTGTTCCACTTTAAGTCATAAACACACTGCACCCTTTCATTAATGAAATCACTACCGTTTCAAAACATGAAGGCCGTGCCAGTGCCAGGGTCAACCACCATCTGTATTATAATGCAACCTATCATAGGACTATTTCACCCGCAAGAGACTATTTCACCCGCATAGGTCACATGGACCCGCAATGAGTCATCGGTACACGATACTCGCATCACGAATAGCTAATCCATGACTTATATATCCCGGGAATTTAACCCGCCCGAGTCTATCCGACCCGCCGTGAGTGTGTACCACTAACACCATGGGGAGCTACTCCATGATATCTCTTTAACCAAGTTTCCGACCCTTTATTGAGGGACGCGGAGATGTGGAAATATGACACTTGCACGAATGTCTATATGAGCAACCCATATGCAAGCAAACCATTCTTGACCTTTATTTATAAAATGAATAAACCATCATTTTAGCAAACCAAGACAATAACATGCCTTTCCTTTTTACACAAACCATGACAATATCATGCCTTTCCTTTTTACACAAACCAAGACAATTACCATGCCTTCCTTTTTACATAAACCAAGACAATTACCATGCCTTCCTTTTTACACAAAGAAAGACAATTACAATGCCTTCCTTTTTAACAAACTAAGAGTAATTCTCATTTAAGCAAGCCAAAGTACTACGTACGTCCATTCTTTTCAAAAGACTCTTTTTTATATAAAACCCCAAGATACTAACACCCGTAGTATCAAGGCATGTCTATTTTTCAAATTAAGTTACTACACCTTTAGAAATTCATTTCAAGGCTTTGAAACAAAGTAACTTCTAATTTCACAATCTAGGCAACTCATGCCTATCAATCAAATAGACCACTCTCTTAACCTTTCATAAAGCCGTTATAACTAACTTTCCATAAAGCCGTTATAATTCTTTAGGTATTAGACAAATTCATTCTTTTTATAACCAAGAGACTTATACTTTTAAAACCAAGTATCATATACTTTCAAATCAAGTTTCTTAACTTTAGAAATCAAGTCTCTTAACTTTAGAAATCAAGTAGCTTATACTTTTAAATCCCAAGTAACTCACACCTTTAAAACAAGTTACTTCTCTTTAAATCATGTCATTTCTCCTCTTTTAAATCAATTAAGTAAATCACTCCTTTGACTCCCCTAAAACCGTTATAACAAACTTTCCATAAAACCATTATAACAACCTTTAGGTTTTGAAACTAAGGCACTATCCAAGAGATTAGGAAACCACTTCCTTTTTAAGACTCTAAGTACTTCAAGTAAAACAACTTTCACTTTTGAAAATCCAAATATTATCAAGGGAATGGATTATAACAACTTCTAATTTAAACATCCAAAGTACCGTCAAGGAAGTATATAGAACAACTTCTATATTAGGCAATCCAAGTACAATCAAGGAAGTATATAGAACAACTTCTATATTAGGAAATTCAAGTACAATCAAGGAGTAGATCATTTAAGGAGCAAGATTTACTTTCTTTACCATAAGGAATCATGCTAGAAGAAGAGGAGATGGTTCACATACCTTTTCGGCTTAATTCACAAGCTAAGTCGAATACGCCGCACGTAGAATTGTCAACCTATAATGGCCACAACACGACTATCAACTTCCAGTTTCTAACGTACAATGATACTAAGTATACGGTCTCTTATTCTACGGAAAATTGGGCAGCACTTCCTTTGTTTATACGTACTTTTCCACCTTTTTCAAGGCCCGAAATCAATAACCAATATGCCACATTTAAGGCTTAACTCATCAATCAATCAAAAGGGATTACACGCCTTACAATACGTGTAAAATTCTGCCCCACAATTCATACCAAGTAGTTCAATAGCCAATGCCATTCTCGGCTAACATAAACCACAATGTAAAGTCCTTTCCAATTCTTTTTCAATCCAAGTTGTTAATTCTAACATGTTATATAGTCGTAAACAACTTTAACAACTATAATTCCTTCTTTATATAACATGCGACAACTAAAATAATAACCAAATTGAATTACAATTTCAAGGGCTAAACATGCTAGTTTCAGATTAGTGGTTCCAATATCCATAACACTTATCAAACTTCAATATATATATCTCATGCTTGTTTATATCCATAACTACAACAATAAGTAATCTTTAATCACTAAAACGACAAGATTGTTACCTTGATAAGCCCTTATATAACTCCAAGATTTAAAGTCGCTCCTTAGAAATCTTAGCTCCTTTCCTTCACGCTCCAATCAGCTATTTGAAGCCCTTAGAAGTTCACAAACACTTCCCTTCACTTTCCAATCAAAACTTATGAAAACAACTTAGGTTTTCATCTTGCGACTAATGTGAAAACGTCGTTTTTCCGGGATCTTTCTATTGAGATATCCTTATAATACCCTTAGGGACCTTGGGTTAAAGTATTGTGAATTATGATCCACGATTGCAAAATTTTTGTGTGGAAATGTGGACAAAGCCGAGAGCACCTCAAGTCTAGCTCAAGTTTCTCTAAATTTTTTCTAAGTGTGGAGACTTGTCTTGCAACTAGTGTGCATATATAAAACAATGGAGGGCCTAGATTAAAACATTTGTGTGGCTTGGATGAAGAAATCTAAATATCTAGTTAAGTGGGCAAGTTGACTTAGTCAATTATCTCAAGCTTGTTTTCAAGACTTGATCTTCCTTCTCTTGGTCAAATGACCTCTTTGCCCTTGGCTAATATCGAACAAGCTCATGTGGGGTGGGGGGGATGGGTGACACGTGTCTCCCTCCCATTCGTCCATAAAATTTCGTAACCCTCGTGGGCCCCACAAAATGTAAAATTTCTCGGGTGGGCCCTACGTGACCAAATCCTTAAATAAATTTCCACAATGATAATAAATTGCATACTCCTCAAATAATGCATTTTGAGAATCTAATTCTCATTAACGAACATTTTTCCTTTCCGAAGTTCGAAAGGTTTTCCTTCGGAAAAACAATTCTTTCTTTCGTACCAAATTAGAGTCCTGATTCCTTACGTACATTCTCTTAAACATGTCCTTAGATTACGGGGTGTAACATTCTTTCCCCCTTAGAAACATTCGTCCCCTAATGTTCTTAGTCGGTTTTCAAGCTATACAAACTCCGGCATAGTGTTCTTACTATGCCTATCACTCAATACTCCACAAGACCAACGATGCCACACATGACCACCATATATCATATGCATACATATCCATGGACCTTCCATCTGCGGTCCCTTCTCACAAAACTCGAAGGTTACAGTCTTCAAAACGGGATCTTTAGAGGTTTTTTTCTTTTCCCCGTATAAAGGGATGGCCCTGTCGTATTCTATGTCATGGGACTAACACTATCTGAACCCTTCAGTCGGACTACCACTCAGCTAACTGATGTTTTCCCCCATGCTACTTCCCTTCTCTGTCTCACTTAGTCAAATTACTAGTTGGGGCATGATCCTATAATCTGCCTAGTTTAGTTTACCAACCGGTGTAAACTCTAATACTAGTAGCATCTCAATCACAAGCACCTATGGACAGTGTTACTGAACCTAAGGCGTGTGTATCATCACAATTAACCTCCACTCATGGCCTAAAAAGGATTCTCTTTACGCACCTTCATTACTCATAACTATAACCACTATAGTTCTTTTAACCCTTGTTCCTTCCTTTTATTACTTGTCATACTTTTCTCGTACTTCCAAACTTATTTTAGCACCCGTACAAAATTTCAAATATTGTTTTTGTTCTCCAATCCTTGGAGTTACTATCCAAACTTGGCCATTATGCTGCTTGAATTTCCGTTAAGGCTCTTCTCGGCCCTCACGACCTGGTTCTGGTGGAACGTGTCCACGAACTCGTACAACGATTAACTATACTTGGGCCTTGCATCCTTGTGACCCTATCACATAGCAGGACCATATCCAACTGGCATCACCCCATTCCATACTACCAGTTGACCCGAAATGGGTCCACAACCCGGCCCATCGTCACACTTAACTCTTATTCTTAGTCTGAAATAAATCTCTCTCTTATCTCAAGGTACTTCTCACCCTATCCTCCCATTCACTAGAGGTTCGTCACTTAGGCCGAAGTATTTCTACTGTACATCCTCCACTATCGGTCTTTACACTGTTATGGGGTAATTACAACTTGTGAACCCTACACAACTATAGTCTCAGTTCACTTTATCATTCTTGTCAACATTCTTCACTCTTCACCTTACTAATCAAAGTATCTCTACTTCTGGTGGTGCTATCAATTTACAACTACTAGCAACAAAGGGAAATATATACGTTAGGGCGGAATCTGAATCCATCAATGCATGTATGATTCAAAAGAATCGAAATATACATGTAACCCCATGCGATGTTGCCTCTTGATCCTGCACAGTAGCCACGTCATCTATACGGTTCGAAGGACCGCCAGAACTATAAACTCCACCCTGACCTCTACCACGGCTGGCTAACATCTGAATACCCTGCCATGGGGGGCGCACATCTGTAGATGAAAAGAAACCAACCACCGGCCTCATAGGCTGAGCCACCTCACCAATGCTCTTTCTAAAAGGACATTCCCTCAACATATGGCGCGGACGGCCACAATAAAAACAAACACCTGTGCCATAATGACATTTCCCCATATGACGCTTACTACATTGGAAACACTGAGGAATAAGTGGCCTCGACTGAGAAAATCCTCTGCTCCTCTGAAAACCTCGAACCCTGGAGCTCGGACCGAATCCTAAATACCTTGTGGGGTCCAATCTCCCACATGTGAGCTGCGGGGGTATGTCCTGGGTAGGCTGGGACGAATATCTCACTCGTTGCTGAGGCTGCTCGTCCAAAACTTCACCGGGATAACCAACCGGTCTAGCCCTCTTACGCTGATTTCCGCGTTGGCTCTCTACCCTCAGACACCTGTGCATCGGCCGAATAACCTCCTGTGATGAAATTATATCACCGCTATCTTGGTCAATAACATAATCGCTTCCCTTATGACCTATAGTCTTCCCCTGAGAAACGGAGGCTCGTGTCGGGCCTCAAAACTGGCGCAAGAACTCGCCGCTGCGGCACAATATCCAGATATCCTGGCATGAGCCCTATCAACTCTCTGAGTCACCGTAGCTCCTGCTCTTGCTTTACCCATTCGGGCATCGTTTCCCTCCTTGGAGGCATAGCTGTAATACAATAATATGTCAGAGAGTGATTATCTTAATAACACATCTCTATGGCACGATCTCAGAGTGAGAAGAATAGAAACCAACTCCTAAATGTCATGTAGCCTCCTGTTTATGGGTGTGGCGCGCAACACACCGATAATCAAGACTCTACTAGACACGGTCTGTAGACATTCCGAGGACTGACTGATCTGATACCACTCTGTCACGATTCGAACCCCGGGCCCGTGACTGGTGCCCTACCTGGGCACCCTTCTACCAAAACGTCATAAGTAAACCGCGGAACTAAATAACACCTCATTGTTTTTTAAAAACTAATCAACGAACATGCAAAGGCAAAGCCGACAAGGCTGCCATATAATATACATAATAAAAAGACACTACACTGTACACGAGTCCAATCCCACATATGAATACAGACCTCTAAGAGTTTTACTGAACTATGATGGGACAAGGCCCCGCCGTACCCATAACTGTACAAAGCCTGTAATGAAGGATCTATACCAAAATGATAAACTCCTGAACAGATGGAGCTATCCAAAAACTCTGAGCAAGAGTCATACATTTGCAGATCACCGAACTGTGTACCTAAACCTGCGGCATGAACGCAGCCCCCGGAAAAGGGGGTCAGTAAGAAGAATGTACCAAGTATATGAAGCAATAAGTACTGTAAAGGAGATCACACAGTCCACATATAACAGGAAGCAATTATGATAACTCAAAATAATAGTACACTGAACCTTGCAAACATGAGAGTAATGCAATCATTTTTACCTTTTAAGTTATGCCTTTAACAATGAGATTAATTGTTCCACTTTGAGTCATAAACACACATCACCCTTTCATTAATGAAATCACTACCGTTTCAAAACATGAAGGCCGTGCCAGTGTCAGGGTCAACGACCCTCTGTATTATAATGCAACCTATCATAGGACTATTTCACCCGCAAGGGACTATTTCACCCGCATAGGTCACGTGGACCCGCAATGAGTCATCGATACACGATACTCGCATCACGGATAGTTAATCCATGACTTATATATCCCGGGAATTTAACCCGCCCGAGTCTATCCGACCCGCCGTGAGTGTGTACCACTCACACCATGGGGAGCTACTCCATGATATCTCTTTAACCAAGTTGTCGGCCCTTTATGGAGGGACGCGGAGATGTGGAAATATGACACTTGCACGAATGTCTATATGAGCAACCCATATGCAAACAAACCATTCTTGACCTTTATTTATAAAATGAATAAACCATCATTTTAGCAAACCAAGACAATAACATGCCTTTCCTTTTTACACAAACCAAGACAATACCATGTCTTTCCTTTTTACACAAACCAAGACAATTACCATGCCTTCCTTTTTACATAAACCAAGACAATTACCATGCCTTCCTTTTTACACAAACCAAGACAATTACCATGTCTTCCTTTTTAACAAACAAAGAGTAATTCTCATTTAAGCAAGCCAAAGTACTACGTACGTCCATTCTTTTCAAAAGACTTCTTTTTATATAAAACCCCAAGATACTAACACCCGTAGTATCAAGGCATGTCTATTTTTCAAATTAAGTTACTACACCTTTAGAAATTCATTTCAAGGCTTTGAAACCAAGTAACTTCTAATTTCACAACCTAGGCAACTCATGCCTATCAATCAAATAGACCACTCTCTTAATCTTTCATAAAGCCGTTATAATAACTTTCCATAAAGTCGTTATAATTCTTTATGTATTAGACAAATTCATTCTTTTTATAACCAAGAGACTTATACTTTTAAAACCAAGTATCATATACTTTCAAATCAAGTTTCTTAACTTTAGAAATCAAGTCTCTTCTTGCCTGACCCTGTCTCGGTAGCTCTAGCCGTTGCTAGAAAGGTGTATGGATTCTGACTTTGACCAATGGATTGGCGATCTATGACCTCTGAAAAAAGATCCTAATCCTCTTAACTTTGGAAATCAAGTAACTTATACTTTTAAATCCCAAGTAACTCACACCTTTAAAACAAGTTACTTATCTTTAAATCATGTCATTTCTCCTCTTTTAAATCAATTAAGTAAATCACTCCTTTGACTCCCCTAAAACCGTTATAACAAACTTCCCATAAAGCCATTATAAGAACCTTTAGGTTTTGGAACTAAGGCACTATCCAAGAGATTAGGAAACCACTTCCTTTTTAAGACTCTAAGTACTTCAAGTAAAACAACTTTCACTTTTGAAAATCCAAATATTATCAAGGGAATGGATTATAACAACTTCTAATTTAAACATCCAAAGTACCGTCAAGGAAGTATATAGAACAACTTCTATATTAGGCAATCCAAGTACAATCAAGGAAGTATATAGAACAACTTCTATATTAGGAAATCCAAGTACAATCAAGGAGTAGATCATTTAAGGAGTAGGATTTACTTTCTTTACCATAAGGAATCATGCTAGAAGAAGAGGAGATGATTCACATACCTTTTCGGCTTAATCCACAAGCTAAGTCGAATACGCCGCACGTAGAATTGTCAACCTATAATGGCCACAACACGACTATCAACTTCTAGTTTCTAACGTAGAATGATACTAAGTATACGGTTTCTTATTCTACGGAAAATTGGGCAGCACTTCCTTTGTTTCTACGTACTTTTCCACCTTTTTCAAGGCCCGAAATCAATAACCAATATCCCACATTTAAGGCTTAACATATCAACCAATCAAAGGGGATTACACGCCTTACAATACGTGTAAAATTCTGCCCCACAATTCATACCAAGTAGTTCAATAGCCAATGCAATTCTCGGCTAACATACACCACAATGTAAAGTCCTTTCCAATTCTTTTTCAATCCAAGTTGATAAGTCTAACATGTTATATAGTTGTAAACAACTTTAACAACTATAATTCCTTCTTTATATAACATGCGACGACTAAACTAATAACCAAATTGAATTAGAATTTCAAGGGCTAAACATACTAGTTTCGGATTAGTGGTTCCAATATCCATAACACTTATCAAACTTCAATATATATATCTCATGCTTGTTTATATCCATAACTACAACAATAAGTAATCTTTAATCACTAAAACGACAAGATTGTTACCTTGATAAGCCCTTATATAACTCCAAGATTTAAAGTCGCTCCTTAGAAATCTTAGCTCATTTCCTTCACGCTCCAATCCGCTATTTGAAGCCTTTAGAAGTTCACAAACACTTCCCTTCACTTTCCAATCAAAACTTATGAAAACAACTTACGTTTTCATCTTGCGACTAACGTGAAAACGTCATTTTTTCGAGATCTTTCTATTGAGATATCCTTATAATACCCTTAGGGACCTTGAGTTAAAGTATTGTGAATTATGATCCACAATTGCAAAAAATCTGTGTGGAAATGTGGACAAAGCCGAGAGCACCTCAAGTCTAGCTCAAGTTTCTCTAAAAATTTTCTAAGTGTGGAGACTTGTCTTGCAACTAGTGTGCATATATAAAACAATGGAGGGCCTAGATTAAAACATTTGCGTGGCTTGCTTTGGTCTCTGGTTTGATGGTTGTACGTTGGATGAAGAAATCTAAATATCTAGTAAGTGGGCAAGTTGACTTAGTCAATTATCTCAAGCTTGTCTTCAAGACTTGATCATCCTTCTCTTGGTCAAATGACCTCTTTGCCCTTGGCTAATATCGAACAATCCCATGTGGGGGGGGGGGGTGACACATGTCGCTCTCCCATTCGTCCATAAAATTTCGTAACCCTCGTGGGCCCTACAAAACGTAAAATTTCTCGGGTGGGCCCTACGCGACCAAATCCGTAAATAAATTTCCACAATGATAATAAATTCCATACTCCTCAAATAGTGCATTTTGAGAATATAATTCTCATCAACGAACATTTTTCCTTTCCGAAGTTCGAAAGATTTTCCTTCGGAAAAACAATTCTTTCTTTCGTACCAAATTAGAGTCCTGATTCCTTACGTACATTCTCTTAAACACGTCCTTGGATTACGGGGTGTAACAATGCGCTTGACCATATTGACTACAAGATGGTCAGGGCGGTCTCACTCGACCTTTACAATTTTGACCCTGAGATATTGGCATCTTTGATCCCTTTAAATATCGACGATCACTGACTAATAAATTTCCTAGGTTATGAACTCCCTAACCCCTCAAGGGGCCTATCACTGTCAGATGCTCTAGGATGAAGTCGTGCATAGGAATCAACCAATTAATTCAATACCTACACCGCTCACCTTACATCCTTATCAGATGGAGCCGGTGGTAGGACTGATGATATAAGAGCTTCCATCAACTCCTCTGGTACTACTAAATTCGTTGATACTTGGGAAAGCAACTTACTCATATCCTCTGACGGATCTGTCTCAATAGAGATCATACTACTTGCATTGACATTCAATCCAACCTCAATCTCCCTACTAATCATAACCCTATTGGAAGAATACATTGCTATAATCATAAACACGATAAGGTTTACAGAGAGAATTATTACAATTCAGCTCTATAACACGATTCTGGATCAAGAAGAAAGGTAACCATTATCCTAGATGCCCTATAGCCTCTTGTATATAAGTTTGGTGCACAACACACTGATAAATAAGACTCTAATACACACGAATTATAGGCTCTCTAGGACAGACCTGCTCTAATACCAAAATTTTCACGACCCAAACCGGATGGACATGATGGGTACTCGGACCTTACTTATCGAGCACCACTAATCATATATTTACCACCTAACCATAATTAAGCATGTGCCATGAAGGCAGCCACGAGGTAACCTGTTGACATATAAAAATAATAGACTATAAAAGAGCTACATATAATCCTGCAACAGAAGAACCCAACATATACATATACATACTAAGGCCGACAAGGTCATGCATGCCTAATATACACATGACAACTGCCTACAAGCTTCTAAGGAGTATGTGATATCATAAGGTCGGGATAGGGCCACACTATACCCTTATGCATATAAAAAAATCATACCGCGACTAGACTGCAACTCTGGAATAAGTAGAGTGCTCCAATATTAGTTGAACCAACAACCTACTAGTGCAGACCGCCGCCCTGTCTACTTGAGTCTGCGGGCATGAAACACATCATCAATCGACAAAAGAGACGTTAACACTACTGATTTACCGAGTATGTCAGACATGAAGAATAGCATACTAGAGATCTGAAGGTAACATGAGACAAGAAACAACCAACCAGTAGAGAATGCCTCTGAGAGCCATAATATGCATAAGTATCATGTATGTGCAGAATGCCTATGAGGGTCATAATATGCCTAAGTGTCATGCACAATTCGGTCATACATATATATATATATATATATATATATATATATGCATATATATCGCCATCAAGCCTCTGTGGGCATCCCATCATACCATACATGCATCTGTGGGCATAATCATCATCATATACCAGTTGCAGGTGATGGTGCGTATATAACACCTTCTTTTTTTCCATCCCCATACATATATAATGTATACATATAGTAGCGTATATAACACATTTGAGGTCAAGTTATATACATGAATATAATGTATGGATGATACTAAGACACTCTGAGTTTATCGGAGTGACGTAATGTCGCTTGACCTTCGATTAACATTATAACATTATGAATATTAATATCTTTCCCATATACCTCAATAGGGATTTAGGAACATATTTAAACATGCTCTAAAAATAGGATTGAATAACATGAACATCCTTAACTACTAAGAGTTGAATCATTTATGGGACAATATTACGTTTGTGTTTCATACTTAGAACATGTCAAAAAAAGAAAAGAGTAGCCTTAACATACCTTTATTGGTCTTCTTAACCATCCAATCAACCCAGCTCATCTAGCACCTCAACCTTATTTTCCAAGAACTCCTCATCCTCCACCTTACTTACTTTGAAGAAATCCCGAATTCAATAACACGACAAATAGAACAACAAGATCGAAGCAGTGGGCAAACCCCATATGTTGCTCTTGAGAAACTTTATATGTTGCTGCGTCACATTACTTATTCTACAACTCAGGTTTCTTCTTCTAATACTAAATTTGCATTGTACACATTTGCTTAAGTGAGATATAAAAGATGAGATTTCTATATTGCCTATGTTTCTCACGAGAACGGTGGTTGTCCATATCTTTTATTTTGCCAATTTTCAACTTAAGTGATTACATCTCAATTCTTTTAGGGTGGGTTGCGAGGTCCACATAAATATTACTACTGATTACACTACACACCAAAATGTGTCACCAATTACATAGATTACATAGTCACATGTTGCTCACTCCTATGATTGCCACGTGAATGAATGGTTGGCACCTAACATTATCCAATAGCATATTATTAATTCCTTTATCCCCACTATAATCCAATATATATCTAATCAATTAGACACATAATTAATTTCTTGATTTCAATTCACTTAAATATTAATCATATCTAGCATACTTTATATGCACATTATCATAGTCATGTAATGTAACACTAGTCCATAGCCTTTTTCGGTACGCATAAAATACTATCTATAGTCATCGTTGTCACACTTTTAAAATCTTAAATTATCTAGGGACCGTATCCTTTTATATACTAAGCTCTTTATTAGCATACGTGAATATGACATAAATATTTCAAGGCTTGGGTCTACTTGCATACGTCTAGTTGCTCAAACCATCGCTCGAAAGTATGAGGTGTTACAATAGATGTCGATTGAGGTGGTTTTCCAGATACCAGATGCTCCACGTCTGGTTATTGTGTATTTCTTGGTGATAATTTGGTCTCTTGGTCCTCAAAATGACAAGCAACCTTGTCTAGATCCAGTGTCGAAGCAGAATACCGAATAATTGCCAATGTGGTGTCTGAATCTTGTTGGTTACAGAACCTTCTTTTAGAGCTCCACTGTCCGGTTACGAAGGCGACATTGGTTTATTTTGATAATGTTAGTGCAATTTATCTCTCAGGAAATACAGTTCATCACCAATGCACTAGACATATTGAGCTGTATATTCACTTTGTTCGCAAAAATATTGCTCGTGGACAAATACATGTCTTACATGTGCCATCACGTTATCAGATTGCCGACATATTTACAAAAGGTCTTCCGGTGGTTTTATTTGAAGACTTTCGGGACAGTCTCAGCATACGCCGACCTCCCGCTTTGACTATGGGGTGTAATAGAATATTATTTCCATAATAATTGTACATCTCCTAATAGAATATTAAAGAAAAATATTTCTTACAATAATCACTAAATTCAGAATTACAATAGGGAATGTAACTAATAGTAAAAACCGATTGGTAAAACGAAGAAGAAAACTATGGAAGAAGAAGATAAGTAGAATGGAGATGAGAAGTTTAGATCATGTGAAAGAGAATGAGAGGACTAGACACTTTTCTCAACAATACCCATAAGTCTATTTTGCTTTCAACATGTCGCTATTTATCAACCCAAATCTCAAACATAGCCACTTAATCCGATGTTGGGCTGCTTTGACAATAGTGGTCCAGACCCATTCATAAAAATACCTTTGTCCCCAATAAGAACCTTGTTATCAAGCCTTACATCAACAAGATCATTGTCAAAAACCCATAGCGGAAAATAGTCAAAGGACTTCCTCTCATGCTTTGAATTTGTGACAGACTTTGCGACACTACTTGGTATTCTAAGAATCTCTTTAGTTATATCCTACAAAACAATTCCATAAGAAGAGTCTCATAGTCTGCTAGTGCTACAACATTGGCTCCAGTAGCCTCACAGAGAGTTGTAAATGCTTGCATAATTGTGTCAATCTCTTGATGGACACATTGTAGTATTCCTACATGTAAAGGCAGAATATTTGACTCTCTTTCCTATGTTCCCTTACTGCCAGGCCATATAGTCTATTGCGAATACGCTCATGGATAGTATTAGGGAAGTGAAGTAATATTTGTAACCTCGAAAACAAAATCCGCAATCAACTTACGCATAGCTACTCAAAGGCACCATTAAATAGTACGTTGGGCCTACCATAAACATTTGTTTTGCAAGGTACAAAGTGATCGAATTGTGTGTTGACTAACTGCTTCGTTTGTTGCCTATGTCCTTCATGATCAGTCTTGTCGGTACTTGAAGAATTCCGGAAGTTTCTCCATACAGGAAGCAAACTAAGTACCCCAAACAAGTGCCACAGAAGAAGAAAATCTCCCACGGGCTATACAAGGAGCCAACTATCACTTATTCATGGGAGGTAGCATCTTGTGTGAGATAGCACTCCTTTGGGCGATCAAGGAATGATGTCTTAAACAATTTCATAAATAAACAACTCCATCTTTTGTTAATTGCGTCAAACAGTAGTGGTTCCTTCGCAATTTCTATGGAACTTGTTACAATCATGAACTCAGAATGAATTCCTGGATCCCAAACAAGATTCATCTCAGTTTGGTGAGCCAGTAAATAACAATAAGCTGTTCTTGGTCACTGAAACATAATGTTTCTACAATGTGAAGAATCAGGGAAATGAGTTTGTGGTCACAACTAGACATATTTTTCTCAGTTCCACCGCAGTAGCAACTTATCCAGTCAAAAAGATTTTGATCTTCACCCAATTCACACAAAACATAGTAATCCCAGCTTGCTAAGTCCATAAGAGGCAAGAACCTTTCCAGTAGATGCACAAGTAACATGCTCAATGAGTGACTTGATGGTATAAAGTCATCAGATTTTGATACATTTACCGGTGAATCAACATTGTTACCCTTAATTGCCTGCAGTAATATATCACTAATATCTACACCAACAAATTTATGTTCAATTATCCCACTAATATCGAAATTCACACACCATAGCCATCCGGGATCCCATACTGCAGTCATAGAGTAAGAGTACGCAAATCAGCAAATTAACTCACCAAGTCCTAGTTTGTAGCATATATCTCTATTGACAAGAAAAAGGTATCTAGGACGTGGCTCACCAACATGTCGAGTAGCAAACTGTGAGCAGGCCCTTCCCAAGGTGTGTTTAAGCTGAGATGTATGTTCTCCAGTGTCAAACCAATAGCAAGTGGGTAAGCCATTTGTCATGCTCCCACACAGTGCTAGATCCCCAAAATCATCAAGCACCAAGGGCAAAGAGCGTTGGTTGAATAGGCAATGGAAAAACTCGGCAATTGCAGCATCTTCGATAGGAATGATAAGTGAAGCCTCTTCCTCATCGTCGTCAAAGTCAGCATGCAAAAGTTCATGGGAAATGGACTTTCCAGTCTTAGGAAGCGCTAGATGTGGAAATTGGCATTGTAGCAGAGTTTCATTAAGTTGGAGAATTTTATCAACACTATGTCCGCAATATTTTCGAGATGGTCCTCTTCCTTATCAGCGGATTCCTTTGGTTGTGTAGCAGCGTGAAAATCAATTGCAGTGCATGGAGTAGGTTCACTAATAACCTCATGAGTTACCTGTAAAGGCAACGCCTCTGAATCATCCGCTACCACGTCAAAAGCAGTGTCAAATCCATGAACTGAGTTTTCAGCCTGGTGAGAACTTTCATCGAACACTTGGTCCACATGGATTGAATGTTCATCTTCCTGAGCAAAATATGTCCCGGCCAGAGGGAGGTTTGTGTCGATCGAAGAGTCAAACGTCCAGAATTATCCGTCGTGCTTGATTTTCATCGGGCAAAGCAGAAGCAAACTCTCCGTGAACGACCGTAGCAGCACTAATGGGTTCATCCTCTACTGTAACCGCTGAATACTTTTCCTGCATCTTCTATAGCAAAGCAAGAATACGGTTAATATGAATGTCCGCCGTAGGAGATTCTGCATAGGATTGTTTCGGAAAACGCAAGGCTAACTTCTCCATGAAGTGCTTCCAATAAAAAAATTGTTTATTGCAATTACGGGCGTCAGATAGGTCGTTTGAGCTGAAGTTGGGCGGGTCAAAATAGACTGAAGTTGTAGATAGGTCAATGACTAACCCGCCCAAAACTTATCTGGACTAAGATGGACGGATCAAGATGAACTTAAATGATGGGTCATAATCCATATTGTTTAACTTGACCCATTACTTTTACAAAATTCAAACTTACATTCTATGATGTTATTTTATTTTGTATGATATTTGATTTTTTCATATCTTTATTTTTAAAATAAGAATAATATTTTTAAGAATTTTTTTATTTTTTATAAAAGCAAAAAAAATATGAAATAGAAATTTGAGGATGTGGTGGATCATAGGGATGGACAGGGATAGGTGTGGATAGGTGCGGAGGTAAGAAAAAAATTCATATTTTTTTATAAATAATTTATAAAAGTAAAAAAATATAAAATAGAAATTTGAGAATCTCGTAGGGCGGGAGGTGGGGTAGGGAGGGGGTGGGGGTAGAAGTGGAGGTAAGAAAAAAATTCATATTTTTTATAAATTATTTATAAAAGTAAAAAAAATATAAAATAGAAATTTGAGAATGTGGTAGGGCGGGGGGAGGGTAGAGCGAGAGGTGGGGGTAGGGCGAGGGGGGGTGGAGGTAAGAAAAAATTCATATTTTTTATAAATTATTTATAAAAGTAAAAAAGTATAAAATAGAAATTTAAAATGGGGTGGAGTGGGGGAGGGCAGAGAGGGGTAAGAAAAAATTTCTTAATTTTTATAAATTATTTATAAAAATAAAAAAATAAAAAATAAAAATTTGAGAATATGGTAGAGCGGTGGGTTGAGAGGGAGGTAGGGTAGGGCGGGGGTAGAGGGAGGTACACATTTTTTTTATATTTTTTATTTTTTATAAAAGTAACAAAAAATATTAAATAGAAATTTGAGGAGGTGGGGTTAGGGCAGAGAGGGGTAAAACAAATCATATTTTTTTATAAATTGTTTATAAAAGTAAAGAAATATAAAATAGAAATTTGAGAATGTGGTAAGACGGGTAAAACGGAAGGTGGGGGTAGGTCGAGGGGTAAGGGAGGTACGAAAGAAATTCATATATATATATATTTTATAAAAGTAACAAAAAATATGAAATAAAAATTTGAGGATGGATGTGGGTTGAGGGGGTAAGTGTGGGTAGGGTGGAGGGGGTAGGTGTGGATATGAGGTAAGAAAAAGTTCATATTTTTATAAATTATTTATAAAACTAAAAAAAATATAAAATAAAAGTTTGAGATTGGGGTAGGGTGGGGGTAAGATAAAATTTCATATTTTAAATATTTTTTTTTATAAAAATAACAAATATATGAAATAGAAATTTGTGGATAGGGCGGGGGTAGGTGGGGTTAGGGCGGTAGGGGGAGTAAGGAAAAAATCCATAATTTTTATAAAAGTAAAAGAAAATATGAAATCGAAATCTGAGGATAGGGTGAGAGTTGTAGGGGTAGGTGTGGGGTAGGGTAGGGGGTGGAGGTAAGAAAAAAATTCAAATTTTTTATAAAAATAAAATAGAAATTTGGGAATGTGGTAGGGAGGGAGGGTATGGCGGGAGGTCGTGGTAGGTAATAAATTTGAGGATGGGGTGGAGGGGGTAGGGGGAGGAGGTAAGGAAAAAAATCATATTTTTAATAATTCTTTTATAAAAGTAAAAAAAATTAAATAGAAGACTTGGGTAAACAATAAAATAGTAGATGTGTTACTTTGGGCTAATGTAATAGACTGATTTGAGTTGTTCAAGATGAATGAGTTAAGTTGGACTAACCCAAACTTATCCCATTTAATAGTATGTCATTGCCCAAACCCATTAAAATCTGGGCAGATTGAGCGGGTCAATTGGGCTTGAGTTCAATTTGACACCCCTAGTTGCAATATATCCAACGAAACCTGTCGAGTCCATCACCATCAAAATAGAGGGAAAGAAGAGGTAGCTAGAACTTCTTGTTAACATAATTGTCCCACATCGGACAAGACTTATCATTTGTTTGTTATTTCCCCTTATATAAAGGGATGTAGTTGCTTTTTTTACTTACCAATTCACTATCAATAATAGTCGTATTCTCTTTTCTTTACTCTTGTTATTGCCTTACAAGAATTCATAAATAATATGAATTCTAACATGGTATCAGAGAGAATAAAATAATATTAATTTTAAATTATTGGTCGGTTCTACCGCCTATTATATAAATTCTCGCATTATGATATTGGTTGGTTCTGCCGCCTATTACATAGATTATTGCATTATAATATTGGCTGGTTCTACCGCCTATCTTGTTAGTTCTTGTTAGATTTCACAATTTGTGTTCGTTCTTATTAAATTTGAGTTCTTGTTCTGATCGGTTCCACCACTTCAGCATTTTGATTGGTTATATTGAAATTGTTGCTTGTTATTTGGGATTTTTTTCCTGATTAAAATTCATAATGGCTGGAGGTGATGATTCTTTGCAATCTATTGGCGTTCGGTTAAATGGAAAAAAATATTCTTATTGGAGCTATGTCATGGTAAATTTTTTGAAGAGAAAGGAATTTTGAGATTATATGTCTGAAAAAGTCAAATGCCCTAAAATTGGAGATGAAAATTTTGATGAAGTATTTAAGACTTGGGAGACCAATAATTCAAAGATTATTACTTGGATTAATAATTTTGTTGAACAAAGAATTGGTGTTCAATTGGCTAAATTCAAAAATGCTAAAGAGATTTGAGACTATTTGTCAAGATTGTTTGTACAGAATAATTTTGCTGTTAAATATTAGTTAACATCTGAAATTTGTGCACTAGTACAAAATGATTTGGGCATTCAAGATTATTTATGTGCAATGACCACTTGGTGGGATCAATTAGCTATGACGGAATCTACTAAATTGCAAGCATGTGATGCTTATATTAAATGCAGAGATGAATACCGTCTTGTTCAACTTTTGATGGGTCTTCGGTCAGAATTTGAGAATTGTCGTTCAGGCTTGTTGCACCGCAAACCCTTACCATCTGTTGAAGATGTGGTAAATGAACTTATGGCTGAAGAAACATGTTTGAAAACTCTAAAAGGGGTACATAAGACTTCTACTTCCATATTGGAAGCTCCTTCATCTGCATCAGTCATTGCAGCCCTACACACCAGTATAAAACATCTGTCATGGGTAATTGTAATTATTGCATGAAACCAGGACACTGGAAGAATCAATGTCCTGAGCTGCGGAAGACGTTAGGTTCTAAACCTCCATATTCGGGACAAGGACAGAAGCCTTCTCAACAGTAGCCATATTCTGGGGGTCAATTCCAGAACTCGTATCCACCGACTCAGGCTGCCTTTGTGCCCTCTCTTGATCACCCAACTTCAGGAGCCTCTGTGAGTCACAATATCGATTCGTATGGTGACGATTTCGTAAGTTCATTGCCTTCCAACAATTTCAAACGAATTCTCAGTCTTATGCTCTTTCTACTCCTTCCGGCTCATCACCATCTATTGGTTCAGGTATCATTTCGTCTTCTTGGATCTTAGACTCTGGAACTGGAAATCATATGTCTCCTGATTCTTATGTCTTTGTATCTATGTCTTCTGACCCCTCCTTCCACTTATGTTGTGACTGCTGATGACACACCTATGCGATTGACACCATTTATACATCTACTATATCATTACCTGATGTTTATTGCATTCCAAAATTACATATGAATCTTGCTTCTGCTGGTCAAATATGTGACTCTGGATGCTTTATTGGACTTTTCCCTAATTCTTGTTATGTGCAAGATCTAAAATCCAAGAGAGTGATTGGGACCAGGCGTAGAAAGGGGAGAGGTCTCTATGTTTTGGATGATCTGCATCTTTCTACTCATGCAGCAGCTATTCCTGTTAATTTATCTTCTTTTCATTTAACATGTTCCTCTTCGAAGTTTTATTTGTGGCACTCTAGACTTGGTCATGTATCAGGCTCTAGTCTGCGCTTTATGTGTAGTACTGGTGTTCTTGGTGATTTACAATCCAATGATATTTCTGACTGTAGTGGATGTAAACTTAAAAAAATTCTGCTTTGCCTTTTAATCTTAGTAGTTCTACTTCTTCTGCACCATTTGATCTAGTTCATTCAGATGTTTGGGGGCCAACACCTATCCCTACTAGGGGAGGCTCCAAATATTATGTTTCATTTATTGATGATTATACTCGTTATTGTTGGGTTTATTTGTTGAAAAAACGTTATGATTTTGTTCTTACTTATGTTGAATTTCAAACCTATGTGAAAACTCAATATTCTGCCATTATTAAATGTTTTCGGGCTGATTTAGGAGGTGAATACACTAGTGGGGATCTTTCTGGTATTTTCAAAGCTGATGGTACAATATATCAATCTTCTTGTACTGATACACCACAACAAAATGGGGTAGCCGAGAGAAATCATAGGCATATTATTGAGACCGCTAGATCTATGCTTTTGTCTGCTAGTGTACCTAGTGAATTTTGGGGAGATGCTGTCCTTACATCTGTTTATCTTATTAATAGGATCCCTACCTCTCATAATTCTGGGATTTCTCCGTATGCTAGACTATTTGGTCACACCCCACTATATTCCCATTTAAAAGTTTTTGGTTCTACATGTTTTGTTCTACGTCCACATGCAGAGCGTACTAAGTTGTCTTCTCGTGTCGCCATTTGTGTTTTTATTGGATATGAGGTTGGGCAGAAAGGTTATCGTTGTCATGATCCAGTCTCTGGAAAATTGTATGTGTCTCGTAATGTTTCATTTATTGAGCATGCTCCTTTATTTTCCATCCCACCTACCTCACATGGCATGATAAAATATGACCTTATTGATATTGATCTATTTGATGTTGATTGCCCATTAGATTCTACATCTATATCATATGTTCCTTCTCAGTCTTCTGGCAGGTTCCATGACATTGATACTCAGCCCCCTCTTACGCCTATTTCAAAACCTCTTGTGGTTGCATATCCATATCAACCTCGCTATCCTAAACGCACTCTACGATCTACTCAGGTATCCGATTTTGATTATTCTTGTTATGCTCCATCATTCGCTTCCTTTATAGTTTCTATTAATTCTCTCTGTGAGCCTACCTCCTACTCTGAGACAACTCATGATCATCTTTGGCAAGAAGCTATGAATGAGGAACTGGCTGCTTTGAACAAAACTGGTACTTGGGATTTGATTTCTCTACCGACTGGTAAGAAAACTATTGGTTCTCGATGGGTATACAAGATTAAGACCAAGTCTGATGGTTCTATTGAGCGATATAAAGCTCGTTTGGTTGCAAAGAGTTTGCTCAAGAATATGGTATAGATTATGAAGAGACTTTTGCACCTGTTGCAAAGATGACATCAGTTCGGGTTCTTATTGCAGTGGCCTCTGTTCGTCATTGGCATATTTCACAAATGGATGTTAAAAATACATTTTTGAATGGGGATCTTCAAGAAGAAGTCTACATGGTCACTCCACCTGGCGTTTCACATAGTCCAGGACAGGTGTGCAGGCTTAAGAAAACTTTGTATGGTCTCAAACAAGCTCCAAGAGCTTGGTTCGACAAGTACTCCATTGTAGTATCATCTCTTGGGTTTATTTCCAGCTTTCATGATTCAATGTTACCCTCCTTGCGGTTAAGGTAACGACTTCGGGCAAGGCCAACTCCCATAGTGTGACGGGCGGTGTGTACAAGGCCCGTACAGAGGATGAGGGCAATAGCGCTAAAGCCGTTGCGCAATAAGAAACAGTTCACTAGCGCGAAAGCCTTTGCGCAACAAACAGCGGATGAGCTCACTAGCGCGAAAGCCGTTGCGCAACAAGAAGCGGATGAACGCACTAGCGCGAAAGCCGTTGCACGTTAGCTAATGGGAGGCATTCCGATACCATAACATGAACCGAAAAGCAAACTCTTCCTCTAGAAAATGAGCTAGCATAGACCACTTGCTTCAGATCAATTTCACATTGATCAGGGCGAGCGTGATAGTCCCCAGACGACTTTCTTCAACCGCCCGCAGCTACAAATAAAAAAAGAAAAGGTTATTCCCTTCCTCAGCCAATTCCCGACTGCCTTGCTTAGCGCAAGCACTAAGTGTCACGACCCGAACCTCGGGCCCGCGACTGGTGCCCTCCTGGGCACCCACTCTGTTATCCTCACACCCCATATAATACACCGGCCAAAATAAAGTAAGAAAGACAAAACATTATTTCAACTGGCCAACCAAACACATATATAGTAATGTTTCCAGCAACATTACTATATTATTTCATGGGACTAGAACCCGCATGAGTCCTTGGACCCGCATGAACATATATACTTGCTCGCATCATGGATCGCAAGTCCATGGAATAATATAGTAATGTTGCCGGCCCCCTAGTGAGGGACGCGGTGATGTGGTAATATAACACTTGCACAAATATCTATATGAATAACCATATGCAAGTAAATCATCTTTGACTCTCTTTTAAACAAATAGAATGAACTATCATTTTATAAAAACCCAAGGCATTATCATGTCGTTTTATCCTCTTTTAAATCAATAAAGTAAACCACTCTTTTAACTTCCCACAAAGCCGTTATAACTAACTTCCCATAAAACCATTATAACAAACTTTATGTTTAGAAAAACTAAGGCACTTATATCCTTTAAATATCAAATGAGCTTAACTCTTCACTCAAATAAACTTGTACCTTTCAACTCAAGTCAATTTGTACCAACATAAAACCGAATTCATTTAAAACATGTACGTCCACCGTACTATACATTTTATAAGCTTCATGCTCAAGAAAATAGGGAAGGTTCCACATACCTCGTAAGCTATTCCATACGCCAAGTAGAATACGCCAAACGTAGAATATCAACCTATAAGGATAATAATATGTCTATCAACTTCTAGCTTTCTAAGGTAGAATAATACTAAGTAAAAAAGTCTCTTATTCTATGAAAAATTGGGCAGCACTTCCCCTATTCTACGTACTTTTTCACCTTTTTCAAGGTCCGAACTTCAACAACCAACAAGCCACTTTTGAGGCACAACAACCAGTTAACCAAAGGGGATTACACGCCTAACTTGACGTGTAAAATTCTGCCCCTTAATTATATAAAAGCAGTCCATAATTTAGTCCACTAAAATCTGTCCGTAGTCCAATATAAAAACAGTCCTTTAGTCCGCTAAAATAGTCCATTAGTACAGTCCACTAATACAGTCCATTAGTTCAGTCCACTAATACAGTCCATTAGTTGGTGTTCTTGGCCAACTACTACAATCAATATTGTCCAGTTTTCGGCTAGCATGCCAAAACTGTTTCCATAACTTCTTTATAGTCCAACTTATATTCCAATACCTTTATATAAATTTTATTAACTTGTTAACACCAAGATTTTTTCATGTCAACATATAATAGGTAATGTTTTAACAACAATAATAACCAACGAATCCATTAACACCAAAACTGTCTACAATCGGCTAACATGCCAAGATTGTTACATGTATTTCTCATTCTTTATTCCAACATGTTATATTAACTATCAACAACCATAATTCCTTTATTATATAACATGTAACAAGTGATAATACCAATAAGAATGATCAACAATTCCAATGACCAAAGGTGCCATGTCTCGGCCTCAACTTCTAATTAGTCCCTAATACTTTTTAATCTTCATTCTTTATATCACAAGATCATTTATATACTACTACAACATGTAATCTTCCATTACATTAAGAGGACAATTGATCCTTACCTCAATATAGCCCAAAATAAACCAAGTTAAAAGTCGATCCTTAGCATATCATAACTCATATTATTCAAGTTCCAATCCACAATATATAACCCTTAGAAGCTTATAATCAACTCCTCTTCAAGTTCTAACACTCAAAAGTTGAAGAATACCTTAGGGTTTCACTACCCCTAGTTTCGGCCAAGAGACTTTTTGGGGGTTAAGGATGTTTAATCATGGCTAATACTTGGTTAGGGACCTTAAGCTTGTGTTAGGGAATTAAACTTGGAAGATTTAATAATTTGGTTCATCACAAATGGCCCTTGGCCGAGAGCTCTTAAGGGAGGGAGATATATTTGTGTAGTGAAAATATGGCTAAGTGTATATGAAGTCTTGCACCCTCTATGTATATATAATGTATCCCATGTAGTGAGATTAAGACAAATGTAGGGACAAGAGTAGAGACAAGTGTGTGTGAGATCCATGTCCACTTGTCCACAAAATATCTCAAAGTCCAAGTCTTGCAAGATCAAGACAAGGGGGGGGGGGGTGTGCCACGTGTCACCCTCCAATTCTTCTAAAAAATTTCATCACCCAAAATATCCATATTTGGTCAAAATATTTTGAAAACTAGTGGGCCCCACAAAAACGTAAAATTCTCCGGTGGGCCCCACATGACCCAATCCGAGACTTGAAAATCCAAATCTTTAATAAATTCTATGAATCCCAAATACTAAATTTGAGAATCAAATTTCAATTAATTAACCTTTTTCCTTCACGAGGTTCGGAAGATTTTCCTTAGGAAAATGAAATCTTTCTTTCGTTCCAATTCTAACGTCTTATTTTCTTACGTACGCTCTCATATACATGTCTTGGAACTACGGGGTGTAACATTCTTCTCCCTTTAGAAACATTCGTCCCAAATTTTCTTACCAAGTTCAATCTAAACAGATATCGACATATTCCCCCCTTATAATATACCCATCCAAATCAAATATGCCACACACGCCATTAATATAATCGCTACGCCCAACCTCGGGCGTGATCGTGCCCTACCTGGGCACCCTTCTACCTTAACAACATAAGTAAACTGCGGAACTTAAATAACGCCTCATATTTTTTTTTAACCAACGTACGTACAAGGGCAAAGCCGACAAGGCTCCCATATAATATACATAAACAAAAGACACTACACTGTACACGAGTCCAATCCCACATATGAATCTGCACTTCTAAGAGTTATATCAACTATGACGGACAAGGCCCCGCCAGCATCCATAATCTGCATAAAAGCACATCGAAAGAACTTATACCAAAAGATAAACTCCCAATGTATGAGCTATCCAAAACTCGATCGTGGTCCTACACTGCCGATCACCAAACAACAGACCTAAACATGCGGATGAAAGCAACCCCGGGCGAGGTCAAGACGAAGAATGTACCAAGTATGTGAAATGATAGCATCAGAATGAAATCATAACAGCCTAAACAAAACAGAGACATGAATGATAGCCAACCTACAAGATACACAATACATAAGCCATATCAAGTCGTGGACGCGCCCTCAAAGTCATTACTAAAATATAACCACGGGTCTCACGCCCATAATATCAATCATGCCCGTGGAATCCTTCTCATCACGGCGATCCATGATATAATATAACATCAATAAGCATACATGAACACCAAGTCCCACTGTGTCCTAAAATCAGACGGGCAGTAGGAAAACGAACCACCGGATCCAACTCAGATTATAAAATCGACGGGAAAGTACGAAGCCAACTACGGATTCAACTCGCTAACAATCGACGGGGCAAGTACGTAAAGCTAACTACCGATCCAACTCGCGTGCCACGAGATATGACCGGCAAGTGCGCAAGGTATCTACCGAGCTATCGTACTAAATCGTAATAGCACCGACGGGGCAAGTACGAAGCCAACTACGAGCTATCTCGCTACCACCGACGGGGCAAGTACGAAAGCTATCTACCGCACTCCATCCTACGCCACTACTCCTCACGGGCTAATCCATGGAATAACAATATCCCACGGTCGCACGCCTTAATCCCACATCGTATAAGCACGACTCACGGGTAATACAAACAAATCTCGAATCTAACCCGCCTCCCGGTCACGCCTAATCCCACATCGTATAAGCATATCCAAGAGTAACACAAATAATGGAAGCATACCCGGAATCCCACATCACCGCTTCAGACGCCCAAGTAAACTTACAACAAGACATGTACCACCTCCAACCGAGAGTCGCGACAACGTAATAAAACACAATACTTGCACTCAAAAGCTATCACCAGCACACATAGGCAAGTTCATAAAATCTTTAGACTTTCATTTTATAAACTCAAGGCACTTATAGAATAATTCTCAACTAAACAAGCCAAAGTACTTATCAAGGCACACATAGAATAATTCTCAATTAAACAAGCCAAAGTACTTATCAAGGCACACATAGAATAATTCTCAATTAAACAAGACAAAGTACTACGTACGTACATTCTTTTCAAAAGACTCATTTTTATGTAAACCCCAAGATACTAACACCCGTAGTATCAAGGTGTGTCTATTTTTCAAAGTAAGTTACTACACTCTTAGAAAACTCATTTCAAAGCTTGAAATCAAGTAACGTCAAATTTTCACAATCTAGGCAACTTATGCCCATTAATCAAAATAGACAACTTTCTTAACCTTCCATAAAGCCGTTATAACCAACTTCCCATAAAGCTGTTATAACCCTTTATGGTTTTAGACATATTCATTCCTTTTATAACCAAGAGACTTATACTTTTAAAACCAAGTATCAATACTTACAAATCAAGTTCTTAACTTTCCAAAATACTTCAAGTCTCTTAATATTTAGAAAACAATTTTCTTCTACTTTTAAACCTCAAGTAACTCACACCTTTAAAACAAGTTACTTCTCTTAAATCATGTCATTTCTCCTCTTTTAAAACAATTAAGTAAATCACTCATTTGACTCCCCTAAAGTCATTATAACAACCCTTAGGTTTTGGAACTAAGGCACTAGCCAAAAGATTTGGAAACCCCTTCCTTTTCAAGACTCTATGTACTTTAAGAAAAATACTTTCACTCTTAAGAATCCAAACTCCACTAAGGCAATGGATTATACAACTTACAATTTAAACATCAAAGTACAATCAAGGAAGTACATAGAACAAATTCTATTTTAGGCAATCCAAATATAACCAAGGAATGGATCATTTAAGGAGTAGGACATACTTTCTTTATCTTAAGGAATCATGCTAGAAGAGGAGATAGTTCACATACCTTTTTGGTTAAATCCACAAGCTAAGCCGAATACGCCGCACGTAGAAGTGTCAACCTATAATGGTCACAACATGACTATCAACTTCTAGTTTCTAACGTAGAATAATACTAAGTATATGGTCTCTTATTCTACGGAAAATCGGGCAGCACTTCCTTTGTTTCTACATACTTTGCCACCTTTTTCAAGGCCGAATACAATAACCAAACATGCCACATTTAAGGCTCAACATACCAACCAATCAAAGGGGATTACACACCTTACAATACGTGTAAAATTCCGCCCCACAATTCATACCAAGTAGTTTAAAATCCAAGCCATTCTCGGCCAACTTATAACCAACAACTCAAAGTCTTTTCCAATTCTTTTCCAATTCCAAGTTCTAAGGTCTAACATGTTATATAGTCATAAACAAATTCAACAACTATAATTTCCTTCTTTATACAACATGCGACGACTTAAACTAATAATCAACTTGAATTGAAATCTTAAGGCTAAACATGCTAGTTTTCGGATTAGGGTTCCAATAGCCAATACACTTATCAAACTTCATAACATATACCTCATTCTTGCTAATATCCATAGCTACAACAAAAAGTAAACTTTAATTGCTAAAACGACAAGATTTATACCTTTATAAGCCCTTAAAATTTCCAAGATTCAAAGTCGCGCCTTAGCAATTCTTAGCTCCTTTCCTTTACGCTCCAATCCACTATTTGAAGCCTTTAGAAATTCACAACCAACTTCTCTTCCATTTTCAATCCAAAACTAGGAAAACTACTTAGGTTTTCTCCTTGCGACTAACGTGAAAACGTCGTTTTTCCGCAATCTTTCTATTGAGATATCCTTACAATATACTTAGGGACCTTGGGTTAAAGTCTTGTGAAAAATGGATCAAAACTACAAAATTTTTGTGTGGACTTGACCTTGAACCCGAGAGCACAATTGAAGAACAAGTGTTGTGAAATTTTTCTAAGTGTGGAAGACCTTGTCTTGCACTAGTAGTATGCTTATATAACACATTGGATGGCTTAGATTAATACACTTGTGGGCTAGGATGAGGATCATTAATTAAATAGCCAAGTGGACAAGTTGACCTTGGTCAACAATCTCAAGCTTTGAAGACTTATCTTCCTTGATGGTCAATGACCATTCTACCCTTGCTAAAAACGTCCAAGACCATATGTGGGGGTGCCACTTGTCGCCCTCTCATTCGTCCATAAAAAATCCATAACCCTCGTGGCCCCCACCAAACGTAAAATTCCTCGGGTGGGCCCCACGTGACCAAATCCGTAAAAATAAATTTCCATAATGTTAATAAGTTCCATAATCTTCAAATAATGCATTTTGAGAATCCAATTCTCAACAACGAACATTTTTCCTTTTCGATGCTCGAAAGATTTTCTGTCGGAAAAACAATTCTTCCCTTCGTACCAATTTTCAAATCTTGATTCCTTACGTACATTCTCTTATACATGTCCTGGACTTATGGGGTGTAACATTCTTCCCCCCTTAGAAACATTCGTCCCTGAATGTTCTTAGTCGGTTTTCAAGCAATACACACTCCGGCACAATCTCTATACTATGCCTATCAATCAATACTCCACAAGACTAACGATGCCACACATGGCCACCACATAACAAACGTAAACATATCAATGGACCTTCCGCCCGCGACCCATTCTCACAAAACTCGAAGGTTATAGCCTTATCACAAACAAGATCTTTAGAGGTTACTTTCTTTTCTTACTTGTCATACTTTCTCGTACTTCCAAACTTATTTAGTACACGTACAAAATCAACTAGACTTGGGCCTTACATCCTCGTGACCCTATCACATAGCAGGACCATTACCAACTGACATCACCCGATTCCATACTATCGGTTGACCCGAAATGAGTCCATAACCCGACCCATCGTCACACTTAACTTCTCATTCTTAGTCTGGAATAAATCTTTCTCTTATCTCAAGGTACTTCTCACCCTATCCCCCTATTCACTAGAGGTTCGTCACATAAGCCAAAGTATTTCTACTGCACACTTTTTCCTATTGGTCTTACACTTATTATGGGGTAACTACAACTTGTGAACTCTACACAACTATAGTCTCAGTTCACTTACCATTCTTGTCAACATTCTTAACTTTTCATTTTACTAATCAAAGTATTCCTACCTCTGGGGGTACTATCACTTACAACTGCTAGAAACAAAGGGAAAACATATATGCTAGTAAATCAATCTATCAACGCACGATGATCCAAAAGAATCGAGATATACCGTAACCCCACGCGATGTCGCCTCTTGATCCCGCCCGCTAGGGTGCACAATTTTCGGTCCGATCAAAATCGGACCGACGGACCTCTTTGATCGACCGAACCGACCGAGATTATCGGCCCGGTTTCTGGCCCTTTAAAAATCTTGGTTCGGTTTCGGTCCGGTCCAGGTCGGTCCTATCGATCGAATTTTTATTTTTATTTTTTATAATATATATAATTTATATAATTCCTAATATATATAATATATTTAATATATATAATTCCTAATATATATAATATATATAATATATATAATTCCTAATTTTCTAAATTCCTTCCTAATATATATAATTCATAATTTTCTAAATTCTAATATATATAATATATATAATTCCTAATATATATAATTCCTAATATATATAATATATATAATTCTAATTTTCTAAATTCCTAATATATAATATATATATATAATCTGCCTGCCCGGCCCGTTTTTTTTAAAAGTTGAATTACCAATACTTAAATTGACATTCTTGACACGGTGCCACGAAATTTTTACGTTGAAATATATTGTACATCGCAAGATATTTAGATTTGAAAATGGGAAAACGTAACGATTTGGGGGAAAAGAGAAATTGAGGCAAGACGGACGTTTTTGGAGAATCGGACGAATCAAACCGCTTATGCAGTTTGGCCACCCCGTGACGAAAAATACGCGAAATCAAAACAATTAGGTAAAACGGACGTCCGAGCGCAGTTATGACCAGATAAAGTTTGATCAATTTACAACCTATATTTCATATGTCAATACGTCCGGGCCGGCAAGTGGCGGAGGCCGGGGCATGGAAATGGGGTCGTGGGGGGAGAATCACCGGTCCAATCGGTCCAAAACCCGACCGACCGGAATGATTGACCGGACCGACCGAGAAATTCGTCCGGCTTTCGTCCGATAATCCCGCAGCGGCTCTCGGTCCGTCCGGTTCGGTCCGGCCTCGACCTTTGTGCACCCTATGTCCGATGGTCACATCATCTACGCGGTTCGGGCGACCGCCGAACCATAAACTACACCGTGACCCTACCACGATCGGGCCGACATCCAACACCCCGCCTGGGTACGCACAATCGCGAGGAAAGGAACCAACCATCGGCCTCATAGCCGAGCCACCACCTGCGTTCTTTCTAAAAGGACATACTCCGTATATGGCCCGGACGCCACAACAATAACAAACACTGTGCCATAACGCATTTCCCAAATGACACTTACTACATCTAAACATCGAGGAAAAAGTGGCCTCGATCGAGAAAATCCTCGCTTCCTTTGAGAACCTCGACCGCAGCTGACCGGCTCAAATACCTTGTGGTCAAATCTCCCACCGTGGATCTGCGGGGTATGTACTGGGTAGGCCGACGAATATCTCACTCGCCGAGGTCGCTCGTCCATAAACTCACCGGATAACTAACCGGTCTAGCCTCTTACGCAGATCTCCGCTACCGCCTCTACTCTCAGACACTGCTTGCATCGGGCCGAATAACCTCCTCGCGATGAAATCAGTAGCACCGCTATCTTGGTCAATAACATAATCGCTTCCTCACGACCCTATAGTCTTCTCCTAACTAAGAAACTGGAGGCTCGTGCCGGGTCTCAAAACCAGTGCAAGAACTCGCCGATCGCGGACAACATCCAGATACCGGGCATAAGCCCTATCAACTCTCGAGTCCGACTAGTAGCTCTCGCTACCTTTGCCCTTCTGGCGGCTTTTGCCTCCTCGAGGCATAATCAGAACACAAAATCACGTCGAGAGGAATTATCTTACTAACACAACTCTATGGCACGATCTTAGAGTGAGAAGAATAGAAATCAACTCCTAAATGTCCCGTAGCCTCCTGTTTATGGGCGTGGCGCGCAACACACCGATAATCAAGACTCTACTAGACACGGTCAGATATTCCGGACCGATCGCTTCGATACCACTGTCACGCCCGAACCCAAGCTGTGGATCGGTGCCCTACCCGCACCTTCTACCTTAACAACACAAGTAAATCATGAACTTAAATAACATCTTTTTTTTTTTTAACCAACGTGACGATGCGGCAAAGCCGACAAGGCTCCCATATAATATACATAAACAAAAGACACTACACCGCAACGCAGTCCAATCCCACATATGAATACAGACTTCTAAGAGTTATATCAACTATGACGACAAGGGCCCGTGCATCCATAATCGCATAAAGTCTCAGACTGAAAGAACTTATACCAAAAAGATAAACTCCCTAACAGAAGGAGCTATCCAAAAACTCTGATCAGGGTTCTACACCTGCCGATCACCAAACAGCGTACCTAAACTCGCAGATGAACGCACTTCGAAGGAGGTCAAGACGAAGAATGTACCAAGTATGTGAAATGTAAGTATCAGAATGAAATCATAACAATCTAAACAAAACAGAGACATGTATGATAGCCAACCTACGAGACACAATACATAAGCAAATATATTAAGTCGTGGCGCATGCCCTCAAAGTCATTACTAAAATATAACCATGGGTCTCACGCCCATAATATCAATCATGCCCGTGGAATCCTTTCATCACCGCATCCATGATATAATATAACACCAATAAGCATACATGAACACAAGTCCCACTGTGTCCTAAACATCAGACGGGCTAAGTAGGAAAACGAACCACCAGATCCAACTCAGATCATAAAGCGACGGGGCAAGTACGAAAGCCAACTACGATTCAACTCGCGCAACAATCGACGAGGGCAAGTACGTAAAGCTAACTACGAGATCCAACTCGTTGCCACGAGATATGACGGGCAAGTCGCAAGCTATCTACCGAGCCTATCGTACCAAATCGCAATAGCACCGACGGCAAGACGAAGCCAACTACGAGCTATCTGCGTCAGCCACCGACGGGGGAAAGTACGAAAGCTATCTACCAGATCCATCCTACGTCACTACTCCTCATGGAGGGCTAATCCATGGAATAACAATATCCCACGTGGTCGCATGCCCCGGAATCCCACATCGTATAAGCATGACCATGGGGTAATACAAATAAATCCGGGAATCTAACCCGCCTCCTGGTCACATGCCCCGGAATCCCACATCGTATAAGCATGTCCAAGGAGTAACACAAATAATGGAAGCATACCCGTGGAATCCCACATCACTGTTGGTACGTCTAAGTAAACTTACAACAAGACAGCCGACCCTCCAACCGAGAGTCGCGGCAACGTAATAAAACACAATACTTGCACTCAAAAGCTATCACCAGCACACATAGGCAAGTTCATAAAATCTTTAGACTTTCATTTTATAAACTCAAGGCACTTATAGAATAATTCTCAACTAAACAAGCCAAAGTACTTATCAAGGCACACATAGAATAATTCTCAATTAAACAAGCCAAAGTACTTATCAAGACACACATAGAATAATTCTCAATTAAACAAGCCAAAGTACTACGTACGTACATTCTTTTCAAAAGACTCCTTTTTATGTAAACCCCAAGATACTAACACCCGTAGTATCAAGGTGTGTCTATTTTTCAAAGTAAGTTACTACACTCTTAGAAAACTCATTTCAAAGCTTGAAATCAAGTAACGTCAAATTTTCACAATCTAGGCAACTTATGCCCATTAATCAAAATAGACCACTTTCTTAACCTTCCATAAAGCCGTTATAACCAACTTCCCATAAAGCCGTTATAACCCTTTATGGTTTTAGACATATTCATTCCTTTTATAACCAAGAGACTTATACTTTTAAAACCAAGTATCAATACTTACAAATCAAGTTCTTAACTTTCCAAAATACTTCAAGTCTCTTAATATTTAGAAAACAATTTTCTTCTACTTTTAAACCTCAAGTAACTCACACCTTTAAAACAAGTTACTTCTCTTAAATCATGTCATTTCTCCTCTTTTAAAACAATTAAGTAAATCACTCCTTTGACTCCCCTAAAGTCATTATATCAACCCTTAGGTTTTGGAACTAAGACACTAGCCAAAAGATTTGGAAACCCCTTCCTTTTCAAGACTCTATGTACTTTAAGAAAAATACTTTCACTCTTAAGAATCCAAACTCCACTAAGGCAATGGATTATACAACTTACAATTTAAACATCAAAGTACAATCAAGGAAGTACATAGAACAAATTCTATTTTAGGCAATCCAAATATAACCAAGGAATGGATCATTTAAGGAGTAGGACATACTTTCTTTATCTTAAGGAATCATGCTAGAAGAGGAGATAGTTCACATACCTTTTCGGTTAAATCCACAAGCTGAATCGCCGCACGTAGAAGTGTCAACCTATAATGGTCACAACATGACTATCAACTTCTAGTTTCTAACGTAGAATAATACTAAGTATATGGTCTATTATTCTACGGAAAATCGGGCAGCACTTCCTTTGTTTCTACATACTTTGCCACCTTTTTCAAGGCCGAATACAATAACCAAACATTCCACATTTAAGGCTCAACATACCAACCAATCAAAGGGTATTACACACCTTACAATACGTGTAAAATTCCGCCCCACAATTCATACCAAGTAGTTTAAAATCCAAGCCATTCTCGGCCAACTTATAACCAACAACTCAAAGTCTTTTCCAATTCTTTTCCAATTCCAAGTTCTAAGGTCTAACATGTTATATAGTCATAAACAACTTCAACAACTACAATTTCCTTCTTTATACAACATGCGACGACTTAAACTAATAATCAACTTGAATTGAAATCTTAAGGCTAAACATGCTAGTTTTCGGATTAGGGTTCCAATAGCCAATACACTTATCAAACTTCATAACATATACCTCATGCTTGCTAATATCCATAGCTACAACAAAAAGTAAACTTTAATTGCTAAAACGACAAGATTTATACCTTTATAAGCCCTTAAAATTTTCAAGATTCAAAGTCGCGCCTTAGCAATTCTTAGATCCTTTCCTTTACGCTCCAATCCGCTATTTGAAGCCTTTAGAAATTCACAACCAACTTCTCTTCCATTTTCAATCCAAAACTAGGAAAACTACTTAGGTTTTCGCCTTGCGACTAACGTGAAAACGTCGTTTTTCCGCAATCTTTCTATTGAGATATCCTTACAATATACTTAGGGACCTTGGGTTAATGTCTTGTGAAAAATGGATCAAAACTACAAATTTTTTGTGTGGACTTGACCTTGAACCCGAGAGCACAATTGAAGAACAAGTGTTGTGAAATTTTTCTAAGTGTGGAAGACCTTGTCTTGCACTAGTAGTATGCTTATATAACACATTGGATGGCTTAGATTAATACACTTGTGGGCTAGGATGAGGATCATTAATTAAATAGCCAAGTGGACAAGTTGACCTTGGTCAACAATCTCAAGCTTTGAAGACTTATCTTCCTTGATGGTCAATGACCATTCTACCCTTGCTAAAAACGTCCAAGACCATATGTGGGGGTGCCACGTGTTGCCCTCTCATTCGTCCATAAAAATTCCGTAACCCTCGTGGCCCCCACAAAACGTAAAATTCCTCGGGTGGGCCCCACGTGACCAAATCCGTAAAAATAAATTTCCATAATGTTAATAAGTTCCATACTCTTCAAATAATGCATTTTGAGAATCCAATTCTCAACAACGAACATTTTTCCATTCCGATGCTCGGAAGATTTTCTGTCGGAAAAATAATTCTTCCCTTCGTACCAATTTCCAAATCTTGATTCCTTACGTTCATTCTCTTATACATGTCCTGGACTTACGGGGTGTAACAATAACACTCATGTATATATGTTAATAAAAAATTTACTAGTAGGGCAACGAATTACCTGTAGGTGTAGGAAACAAGTGAGGATACTTATTCATCATGTCCTCTTCTGCTTCTCAAGTCATCTCTTCTCTATTATCATTCCGCCACATGACCTTGACGGAAGCCACGTCCTTTGTCCGTAACCGTCTGACCTGGCGATCAAGTATAGCTATCAGACTCTCCTCATACGATAACTCCTTTGTCACACGGACATCATTAACTGGGAAGACTCTGGAAGGATCTCTGATACACTTCCGTAACATAAAAACATGGAAGACCGGATGTACCGCTTCCAAATCGGATGGCAGATCTAACTCATAGGCAACCTTGCCTACTCTGCGGACAATCTGGTAAGGCCCAATGTACCTCGGGCTAAGCTTCCCCTTCTTACCAAACCTTATCACACCCTTCATGGGTGATACCTTCAAGAAGACCCAATCGTCAAGCTGAAATTCCAAGTGTCGACGTTGATTATCCGCATAAGACTTCTGTCGACTCTGATATGCTAATAACCTCTCCTGGATAAGCTTCACCTTATCCACCGCTTGCGGAATCAAGTCTGGGCCAACTAACTGAACCTCGCCAATATCGAACCAACCAATCGGCGACCTACACTTCCTCCCATATAAGGCCTCATACGGGGCCATCTGAATACTGGAATGGTAGCTGTTATTATATGCAAACTCTACAAGTGGCAAATGATCTTCCAAGCTACCCCTGAAATCAATCATGCAGGCTCTCAACATATCCTCAAGTTTCTGGATAGTACACTCTGCCTGCCCATCGGTCTGAGGGTGAAATGCAGTACTGAGACTCACTTGTGTCCCCAATACCTTCTGGAAAGACCTCCAGAAGTTAGCCGTAAACTGAGCTCCTCTGTCTGATATAATATATGTAGGAACCCCGTACAGTCTCACAATCTCCCTGATATAAAGTCTAGCATAATCCTCAGCCGAGTAAGTAGTCCTGACCGAAATGAAATAGGCTGATTTTCACACCACAACTATAACCTGGATGGAGTCACTCTTCCTTCCGAGTACGAGGTAAACTCAGAACAAAATCCATGTTTATCACCTCTCACTTCCACGCCGATCTCTATCGCTGCAACAACCCACGTGCTTCGTGCTCAACTTGACTACGACAATTCGACATCGAGCAACAAACCTCGCACGCTCCTTTTCAGGCCATCCCACCAATACATACATCTGAGGTCATGATATATCTTAGTTGACCCCGGATGAATAGAGTAACGAGCATTGTGTGCCTCCCCTAGAACCTGCTGACGAAGTCCTGCAACATCGGGTACACACAATCTACCCTCATACAATAGCACCCCATCGGATAAGATCTCAAATAAAGTCTTCTCCTTTCAGAGATTCGCATCTCGATACCGTACCAGAACCGGATCCTCATACTGTCGCCTCTTCACCTCTTCTACGATGGAAGACTCGACAACCTCTCGAACCCGAACTCCACTATCACTAGAATCAATCAACCGAATCCCAAGGCTCGCTAACTGATGAATCTCACGAACCATGTCCCTTCTATCTGGATGCACATCTGACAGACTACCCAAAGATCTACGACTAAGAGCATCTGCAACCACATTGGCTTTCCCTGGGTGGTATAGAATATCGACATCATAATCCTTCAGCAACTCTAACCACCGTCTCTGCCGCAAGTTCAGCTCCCTCTGTCTGAAGATGTACTCGAGGCTCTTGTGGTCTGTATAAATATTCACATGAACTCCATATAACTAATGCCTCCAAATCTTCAAGGCATGAATAACTGCCGCCAACTCCAAATCATGGGTAGGGTAATTCCTCTCATGCTTCCGAAGTTGTCGGGACGCATAGGCTATAACCTTACCGTGCTGCATCAACACACAACCAAGCCCGATACCCGAAACATCACAATAAGCCACATAACCCTCTAATCCCTCGGGAAGAGTAAGAACTGGAGCCGTCATCAACCTATCCTTCAATAACTGGAAGCCCTTCTCACAAGCATCCGTCCATTAGAACTTAGCCGCTTTCTGAGTCAGCCTAGTCAAAGGCACTGAGATCGAAGCGAACCTTTCCACAAATCTCCGATACTATCCCGCAAGCCCTAAAAAGTTGCGCACCTCAGTCGGTGTAGTAGGCCTAGGCCACGTCTTCACAGCCTCTATCTTCTCCGTATCAACCCGAATACCATCGGCCCTGACAATGTGCCCCAAGAATGACACTGAGGCTAACCAGAACTCACACTTCGAAAACTTGGCATACAACTGCGGCTCTGGAGGACTCCAAGTACCGTCCTCAAATGGTCCGCATGCTCCTGATCTGAGCGAGAATAAACCAGGATGTCATCAATGAATACTATCACAAACGTATCCATAAATGGCTTGAACACTCGGTTCATTAAATCCATGAACACCGCTGGAGCATTAGTCAACCCGAAAAACATCACCTTAAACTCATAGTGCCCATACCGGGTCTTGAATGCAGTCTTCGGGACATCTGCCTCTCTAACTCGCACCTGATGATAATCGGATCGCAGGTCTATCTTGGAGAAACATCTAGCACCCTGCAACTGATCAAACAAATCATCAATCCTGGGAGGGGATACCTATTCTTAATGGTTACCTTGTTTAGCTGCCTGTAGTCAATACACATACGCAACGTCCCATCCTTCTTCTTCACAAACAATACCGGCGCTCCCCAAGGAGAAATACTAGGCTTAATAAAGCCTTTCTCCAGAAAGTCTCTCAGCTGGTCCTTCAACTCCCTCAACTCAACAGGTGCCATTCTGTACGGAGGAATAGATATCGGTCGAGTATCTGACAGAACATCAATACATAACTCTATCTCCCGCTCTGGAAGAATACCTGGGAGATCCTCAGGGAATACATCGGGGAATTCGATAACAACCGGATCGATCAAAATCGGTACCTCGACTTCGTATCGAACACCCGAATAAGGTGATAAATATACCCCTTTCGAACCATCTTCCTAGCCTTGAGGTAAGAAATAAACCTACCCCTCGGCGATGCAGTATTCTCTTTCCACTCGATAACCGGCTCACCGAGAAACTGGAATCGGACCAATCTCTCTCTACAGTCAACGTTGGCATAACAGGAAGCAAACCAATCCATACCCATAATGACATCAAAATCCGTCATATCCAACTCTATCAAGTCTGCTAGGGTCTGACGACTGTATATATAATCACCGGGCAATTCTTATACACCCGCTCAGCTACCACCGAATCGCCTACTGGTGTAGCTACCTCAAAAGGTTCTATAGACTCATGTTCTATTCCTATTCTACCAGCAACAAGAGAAGATATATAGGACAAAGTAGAACCCGGATCTATCAAAGCATAAATGTCACAGCATGAAATCAATAATATACCTGTGACGAGATCCGGCGAAGCCTCCTGATCGTGCCGACTAGCTGATGCGCGATTTATACACACGCTTAACGCAAGTGCACATATCGTGACAAGTAATATAGTCTAGGTAAGACCGAATATCGTCCTCAGGGACTGATTTTCAAGTACCTATTATCTATGCTTTAGTTTCTATTTGGTTAACGTTAATTGAGTTGAAATTCTAAACTAATAATGCAGGAAATAAGCTAATTATGAAAATACTTTGATTTAAATCAGTTATGATGGAGAATTAGGGCTTCCAAGATCATCAACTATCAACTCTATTCAATCCTTAATACAATAAGACTGACTTCTTCTTCTACGTTAAGATAGCAGGTTAACTAGACCGTTTTATACTCCTGTTAAGGTAATATAAACACTCAACCCCAATGGAGAACCCTTCTACCTTTCGGTGACAAGATTGACTACAAAGGAAGATTAAGAACAATAACATATTAAGCTACACAAGTGTCGGGGTACTTTCGTCCACGATTTAAACCTATGTTTATTCAACTATAGCATATTCACAATCTCCCCTTTCGGCTTTCGATTAGAAATCATATAAGTTATGATAATTAGTGATCAATTAATTACCAAGCAATCAAAACAACTATTGAATAAATCTTAAACAAGTGAAGAATAAATCAACTAATTTATTAATTCATGAATAAGAGTTTCAAGAGAATCACAAGGAAAGACCTAACAAAGTAATTAGCTCCTAGCCATAGTCACGCTAAGAACTAATATAATCTCCATACATAAACTGAAATAAACAAAGCAAAAAGAAAGAAAAGAAAATACCCAAGAACAAGTCTCCAAGCCTTCTAGCATCCAAGGATTGTGTTGTGGAATATTTACAAGATGGAATGAAATGGTGGATGGAGAATGGGATGGGTGATGGATTGTGGAATGAAGGATGGTTTCTTCTAATGATGTAGAGACTATTTATAGCCCAAGAATCCTTTAGGTAAAGGGTTAGGGATTATGTAGGTAGGAAAGGTTATTGAATCCTTTTAGGTAAAGGGTTTAGGAAAAGTTATGGAATCCTTTAGGTAAAGGGTTTAAGGAATATTTAGGTAGAAAAAGTTATCCCTTTTGGACTCTGAAAACGTGTCAAATTTGGCCCAAAACTCAGAAATCCCGCGTCGGCGCCACGGCGCCTGAAAATCAGAGAGCTTTGGACAGCTTCAGTGGTCGGCGCCGCGGCGCCGGTGACGGCATTTTTCCGGATTTTTCGTTTCTTCGTCCTTTGTTCGTCCGGTCTTCGTCTGATTTATTATATATTTCCCGGACCTTCTTAAGCTTCATTTCTTGGCCCTTTTAGTGTGAAATTCCATCTCATTTATGCTCATTTCATCTCCTTTTCGCCATTTCTCCATTTCTGACCGCTGTGACACAAAAGAAAGGAAAACAACCCTAATATTATACTAAATATAAATGAAATGAGTAAAATACTAACTAAAAATGACTCAAAAGGTGTATATAAAATACACCGATCACTAGCCAAGGAATAAACGCGGTTCGGAGGACCGCCAGAACTAGGACCTCTGCCACGACCTCTGCCGCGGCCTGCTGGCCCGTGAACACCGTGCCCTCCGGGGCGCATAATCACAGTAGATGATGACCCGGCAACTGACCCTGTAGGCTGAGCCATACTACCCGTGCCGCCTTTGGTCGGACAATCCCTCGCCAAATGGCCCTGACAGCCGCAAGAATAATAGGCGCCCAGAGCAAAATGGCACTCCCCAAAATGGGACCTACCACATCGAACACACTGAGGCAAAGGTGGCCTCATTTGGCTAGCCCCCGTGAATATCTGTGAACCTGCAGCCCTGGAGATCTGACCTGCTCCCGAATACCCCGGACGGTTAAATCTCCGGCCTGCAGACTGTGAAGGAGCACTCTGTGCTGGCTGAGATGCATATCTGGCCTGCTGCCGAGGCGATCCGCCTCAAAAGTCACTCGAAAACCCTGTCGTCCTGGCCCTCTTGGGCTGGTCTCTATCAAGCCGTCGACCTCTATGTCGCTCCTCGACTCCCTGTGCATACGCCTGAATATGGGCAATGTCCATGCCTGGCTGAAAAGCTACACCCATGCACCCATCAGTCAGATATTGGTCTAGTCCCATCACATAGCGGTGCACCCTGTCTGCCATGTCTGCTACTATAATGGGTGAATAACGAGCCAATGAGTCGAACTCTAGGCTATACTCTCTAATAGTCCTCCCATTCTGCCTCAACGTCAGGAACCTGTCAACCCGGGCTCTCCTCATCTCGGAAGGCAAAAAATGATCGAGGAAAGCCCCCTTGAATTCATCCCATGTGGCTGGAGGGGCACCCTCGCCCCTAGACATCTCCCATGACTCAAACCAGTTAACTGCTACATTGCGTAACTGAGTATGAGGCCAATACGACTGACTCGCTCTCCGAGTCCTTAATCACCCTCATCGTCCGCTGAATCTTGCGAATGAACTCCTGAGGATCATCCTCGGACCTCGACCCGTAAAACTCAGCCGATCGCAACCTGAAAGTCCCAACCTCAAACTGCTCGCTCAAGTTAGCACGGCCTCGCCATGAGTCACCGCTATTATCTCTAGCCATCAATCGACCGCTTCTAAGTCCCTATCCTCCGTCCCTGGCTGAGGAACTGAAGGCTCAAGTACCGAAGCCTCTGGAGCTGCAGCTGCTCTAAGCTCATCTGGTGACGACGGCGTAATAGAACTAGATGACTGATACACCGGCTCAGGCATAGACCGAGCTTGTGCCCTAGTAACTCTTCTCGCCCCGCCAAAGAACTCCTGCTGACTTGCCCTTCGCCTGCTTCCTTCTCTGAGGCATAATCATACACAAAAATATGTCAGAGAGGGATCAACCTAATAACACAGCTCTACTGCACGATCTTAGAGTGAGAAGAATGAAAACCAATCCTAAATATCCTGTAGCCTTCTAAGTATAAGTATGGTGCACATATACCCATACCCAAGACTCTACTAGACACGGTCTGTAGACATTCCGAGGACTAACTGCTCTGATTCCACTTTTGTCACGACCCGAACCCCGAGCCCGCGACTGGTGCCCTACCTAGGCATCCCCTCTATTATCCTCACACCCCATATAATACACAGACCAAAATAAAGTAAGAAAGACAAAACAATATTTCAACTGGCCAACCAAACACACACACACACACACACACACATATATATATATATATAACTCACGTAAGTCCAGCCCACATATGAATACAGACCTCTAAGAGTTTGGACAAAACAACTATGACGGGACATGGCCCGTCATACCCCTGAATGTATATAAACCTACAACAACAGGGATTCGTACCAAAAGATAAGCCTCCGAAGTAATGGAGCTTCTAAAAAAAAAGCTGAACAAAGATCCTAAGAGCGAGGATCACCAACCTATGTATCTATACATGCGGCATGAAACGCAGCCCCCTGAGGAAACGGGGTCAGTACGAAAGATGTACCATGTATGTGAAACTGAAAGTACTATAATGAAATCATAATAGTCCAAGTAAAGCAGGAGATAAATATGATAATCAAAATAACAGTACAACTAATGCCTTGTAAAAAATGAAAGAAATGAGAGTCAGTTCTTACCCTTTTCAAAATATGAAAGCCATGTAAACATCAGGGACACCTACCCTCAGAATCATTATGCAGATCCTATTCATGGGACTCGAACCCGCATGGATCTTGTAGACCCGCAATGAGTATATATCTATACCCGCATCATGGAGAGCTAGTCCATGGAATAATATCATGGGGGTCGAACCCGCACGAGTCCTTGGACCAGCATGAACATATATACCTGCTCGCATCATGGATCGCAAGTCCATGGAATAATATAGTAATGTTGCCGGCCCCCTAGTGAGGGACGCGATGATGTGGTAATATAACACTTGCACGGATGTCTATATGAATAACCATATGCAAAATCATCTTTGACTCTCTTTTAAACAAATAGAATGAACTATCATTTTATAAAAATCCAAGACATTATCATGTCGTTTTATCCTCTTTTAAATCAATCAAGTAAACCACACTTTTAACTTCCCATAAAGCCGTTATAACTAACTTCCCATAAAACTATTATAACAAACTTTATGTTTAGAAAAACTAAGACACTTATATCCTTTAAAAATAAAATGAGCTTAACTCTTCACTCAAATAAACTTGTACCTTTCAACTCAAGTCAATTTGTACCAACATAAAACCGAATTCATTAAAAACTGTACGTCCAACGTACTATACATTTTATAAGTTTCATGCTCAAGAAAATAGGGAAGGTTCCACATACCTCGTAAGCTATTCCACACGCCAAGTAGAATACGCCAAATGTAGAATATCAACCTATAAGGATAATAATACGTCTATCAACTTCTAGCTTTCTAAGGTAGAATAATACTAAGTAAAAAGGTCTCTTATTCTATAGAAAATCAAGCAGACTTCTCACGACCGACCCGGTCGCGATCGTGCCTCTACCGGCACCCTGCTCGTGTATACCTCAGAGAATAGCAGCTGAACATACATAACACATAAACCTGTAGATAGTAAACATCACCGGCTAGCCGACAAGACCGCTTCCATGTAATATACTTAATCAAAAGTAAACAAGACAACTTGTTCTTACATCCCAAAACACAAACGTGACTACGCACTCAGGAATAACAATCGCTATGACGGGGCTCGCCATATCCCTGAATGTACATAATACCTATAGCATCGTGGAAAACCGCACTAACAAAACAAGCCTCCGAGGAATGGAGCTTCGACACTGCACTGATCCTAAGAATGAGGATCCACCACCGCTACCCTTACCGCGCAGATGAACGCAGCCCCCGAGGAAGGGGGTCAGTACACAATATGTACTAAGTATGCGAAACTGGGAAATACTGAAAATACCTCATAAGTCTAAAATAACTGGAGACATGTATGATAATCAATTTACAGAACACCGTGCCTTACTAATAATGAGATTATCAAGCATATACTATACTGCATGAAAATAGGAAGCTCATGATCAAAGCAAGGTCACCCACCCGCAGTATTAATAAGCAATCCTACTCCTGGGACTATTTCACCCGCATGGGTCGTGTGGACCCGCATGAGGTATTCATCGCATAGGCTGTACCCGCCCGCATGAGCCTATTTCACCCGCATGAGCCCTACGGACTCGCATGAGGTATTCCTCGCATCATGGGTAGCAAATCCACGGAATATGCAAATGCCACAACCCGGGGAATGACCCCGTAATAAATAATAATATATCACTAGCACAAACCGGCTATCATACATAATATAAGCAAGTTAAGAAATCCCATAACTTCTTATTAGTCTTGTTCACATACATTCTCATTTTAGTTTACTTAAGGCACTAACATGTCTTTATGAAATCTGGGAATTTAACCCAAAGTACTATGTACTTCTACTCTTATAAAACCTTAAGAAATTAATGCCTTAAAAATCAATTTGCCTTTCACAACTTCAAATCATTTATCCGTACTCATTTTACTTAGAGTAAATCTTCCTTTATTAACCTTCCATAAAGCTAATATAACCAACTTCCCATAAAGTCATTATATTAACGTTATACATTAGTCAAATACATTTCTCTAAACCCAATGGACTTACACTTTTTTTTTAAAAAGAACAAGAATCATATACTTAAAACACATCAAGTCCCTTAACTTTGAAAACTCAAGACATCCTTAAAACAAGTAAGGGATATCAAAACCTTGTACGTCTACCGTATTATGTAAGTGCAACTAGTCATGCTCAAGAGATAGGAAAGTTCCACATACCTCTTCGAGTCAATCCACTTGCTAAGTCCAATATACCGCACGTAGTACGTCAACCTATAATGACCATAATACGTTTATTCACTTCTAGCTTCTACGTAGAATATTCCAAGTGTAAAGTCACTAAATTCTACGGAAAATCGGACAGCATTTCCTTTGTTTCTATATACTTTTCCACCTTTTCAAGGTCCGAATTCAACATCCAACGCCACTTTTAAGGCCCAACAATCCAATCAATACAAAGGGGGATTACACACCTAATCTTGGATGTGTAAAATTCTGCCCCACAATGCATATTTAACAAAATCAATAAGCTAAAGGTAATATCTAGGCTATAACATGCTCACATATCATTCTTATCCAATACTTTCATATCCAAACCATATTTCCTATATGCAATGTATCTAAGAGCAATATTTACAACTACAAGTCCTTTCTTCTTCACATGCAACACAATAAACTAGCAAAAGAGAAATGATTGTTACCTTAGAGCTTACCCAAATTAATCCAACAAATTGACTAGCCTCCTTTCCACAATCACCACCAAAAAAACTCCTACAAGCTTGCCAACAAGTTTCCTTCTTGTCACCTTTTTCAGATTTTTCTCAAGCCTTGATTTCCTCTTGATTTTCTAGAGAGAAGGGAGAGCTTTTAATTTTTAGAGAGAGAGGAGAGCTTGAAGAATGACCAAGTCTTCAAGACTTGGTCAATAAATAGGACATGCAAAATCAGAGGGGGGGGGGGGGGACACTTGTCACCCTCCCATGACTTTTTTTAAAACAAAACAGTTCAGATTTTTCCACTCAGCCTCGCAGAACCCGCCTCGGCGCCGCGGCCCTGCAGTCGGCGCCGCGGTGCTGAAACCTCTGCCAACTCTCGGATCTTCCGGCCATGCCCACGTGGCTCACGACCAAATACTTTTCTGTCCGATCACAAGACTGAACTTGTAACCTCCGTAACTTTCTACTCCGATGTCCTATCGACGAACGGTTGGTTGCGTTGGAAACTAGACTCAACGAACTACGTACTAGGCCTTTGAAACACCTAGGAACTCATAATGCAACTGGACATAAACCGCCTCAAAGTTGACTAAAAACCCGTCCGAAAACATTCCGTCAACCTATCTTTCTAAAATTTTAAGTCTTAACCCCTTTCGTGCGTTCTCATACACATGGCCTGAACTACGGGGTATAACATTCTCCCCCCCTTAGAAACATTCGTCCTGAATGTTCCTTCTATGTACAACAATACTTAAGCATAATTGCCAAATTAAAACTAACAAGCAGGAAAGTGGGTTACCTGGAGGTGTAGGGAATAAGTGAGGATACTTCTTCATCATGTCCTCCTCTGCTTCCCACGTCATTTCTTCCTCGCTCGCTCCGCCATAAGACCTGACTAAGCCACATCCTTTGTCCGTAGTCGCTAACTTGACGATCGAGTATCACTATGGGACTCTCTCATATGATAACCCTCTCCACCGGACATCACAAATCGTGTACTACAGATGGATCTCCAATACATTTCCGCAACATAGACACATGAAAAACTGGATGTACTGCCTCCAGATCGGACGACAGATCCAACTCATAGGCAACCTTGCCTACCCTACGGACAATCTGATAAGGCCCAATGTACCTTGGGCTAAGTTTCCCCTTCTTCCCAAATCTCATCACGCCATTCATGGGTGATACCTTCAGGAAGACCCAATCATCTACCTCAAACTCCAAGTGTCGACGCCGATGATCTTCATACGACTTCTGTCGACTCTGAGCTGACAATAATCGCTCCTGGATAAGCTTCACCTTATCCACTGCCTGCTGAATCAAGTCTGGAGCGACTAACTGAACTTCTCCCACCTCAAACCAGCCTATCGGTGACCTGCACTTCCTCCCGTATAAGGCCTCATAAGGCGCCATCTGTATACTAGAATGGTAGTTGTTGTTATATGCAAACTGTACAAGAGGTAAGTGATCCTCACAGCTACCCCTGAAATCGATAACACAGGCCCGCAGCATATCCTCGCGTCCGGATAGTACGCCGACCGTCCGCTTGGCCCGAGGATGAAATGCGATCGAGACTCACCTGTGTCCCTAACCCTTTCTGGAAGGACCTCTAGAAGTTAGCCGAGAACTGGGCTCCCCTATCTGAAATGATCGATATAGCACTCTGTGCAGTCTCACAATCTCTCTGATATACAATCTAGCATAATCCTCGGCCGAAAAAGTCGTCCTGACTGGCAGAAGTGGGCTGATTTTGTCAGCCTGTCGACAATAACCCAGATGGAATCATGCTTCCTCTGAGTGTGAGGTAACCCTGTAATAAAGTCCATATTGATCACCTCCTACTTCCACATCGGAATATCAATAGCCTGTAATAGCCCACCGGGCTTCTGGTGTTCAACCTTGACCTGCTGGCAATTCGGACACTGCGCCACAAACTCTGCAACGTCCCTCTTCAGCCCATCCCACCAATAGATACACTTGAGGTCGTGGTACATCTTAGTCGACCCCGAATGAATAGAATAACGAGCACTGTGTGCCTCCCCCAGAATCTGCTGACGAAGTCCTGTCACATTGGGAACACACTACCGGCCCTCAAATCTTAGCACCCCATCAGGCGCTACCTCAAATAGACTCTTCTCTTCCTGAAGAGCTGCATCTCGATACCGCACCATAGTCGGATCCTCATACTGTCGCCTCTTCACCTCCTCGACGATGGAAGACTCGGCAACTGTTATACCCCGTATTTCCAGAGTATGTACGTGAGGGTGTACGTACAAAAGCTTAGCCTTAGTTAGGCATTATGGACGAAAAAGTTTGTGCACAACTCGCTTAAAGAATCGTTTTTCGACGAAACGTTTTACTAAACTCGCGTAGGGTAAATTCCGGCTATGTCATTTATAATTTTTGTGGATTTTTTCGAGAGACGAAACATTTTGGACCAACGGGAGGGTGACACTTGTCACCCTCATTGGACGGCAAAAATGGGCATAGTTGGCACGTTTTTTGTGCCTTTGCACAAGTCAATGAGTTGGTAGGATATTTGTGTAGTAGATGGATAAGGACACTTGGGTGAATCTCCACCCTACACTTGCCTTGCACTTGGCATCATCTTGGCCATTGGTTGGCCATTTCTTGACCTATAAATACCCCCCTTAAGATGAAGAGTTCTTCATCCACAAATCAATTTCCAAGTCTTGAAAAATCCCTCCCCTCTCTTGTTGTGTTTTCTTCCAAAGCCTCCTCTCCCCCCCCCCCCCCCCCCTTGAGTGAAGCTTAGCCGAAACAACCCTCTTCCCCCTCTAGCGTAGCCGAAACCTACCCCCCCTTTTGGTAGATAGTTGTCTTCCTAAATACCCTAGCCCAAATCCCTTAGTACTTAGTAGAAGTTGTGAAGAGCTTCTAAGGGTTTCTTGGAGCTATCGGAGCGTACAAATTAGGAGCTAAACCTTGCTCAGGAGCGACATTTAACTTGGATAATTTTGGGCTTATCAAGGTAAAAACTCTTATCCTTCTATTGTAATTGGATATTACATATAAGAATAGTATAGACTTGAGTATAAGATACACTGAAGGATATTAAAGAATAGAATTGAACTGTTATCACAGTAGAAGGGTATAAATGAAGAATAATTGAACTGTACTTACATAGGACTGTTTTTACAGTAGACTTGGGTAGCTTACCGGGTAGGGAAGTACTGCCCAATTTTCCGTAGGATAGAGAACCCTCTGCTTAGAATCGCTCTGAGTAGTCTGGACGTTGATAGACGTGTCTGACTATTATAGGTTGATTCTCTGCGCGCGACATATTCGACTTGGCAGATGGATTTCGCCGAGAAGGTATGTGATTCTTCCTAAGCATGATATTTTAAAATATGTATATATATATAGTACGGTAGACGTACATGTGTTAACTGAATAATAATTACGGCAATGTCTTTTGACTTAAGCCTGAATAATAATTACGGCAATGTCTTTTGACTTAAACCTGAATAATAAGAATCCTGATGCATTTCAAAAGAATACTGAATCATTTTTAACAGAAGAGAACTAATTGGGTTTTAAACAAAAAGCTTAAGAGTCATACTAGCTTTATGGGAAGTTAGGTATAACAACTTAAGAAAGATAAAAGGAACGGTTTACTTATGTGTTTATAAAAGACTTATATTGATTTCTGGAAAGCATAATAAAATGGTTTGATATAATACTATGGGTGTTAGTGTCTTGTAACGTTTGTGTAAAAGGGTATTCTTGTTGTGTTTATGTTGTTTAAAGATAAGCTGTTATGTTAGTATTACATCTCTCACCTACATGATACCGGGGGTTAAGCTGCCCTCCGATGCGGGGTATACCTCAGGCAGTCTGTGTGACTATGATGCGAGGATACCTCATGCGGGTCCAGGGGACCTATGCAGAGCTACGAGAGTTCCAGGTTAGTGTGCGGGGTTATATCTCATACGGTCTATGTGGCCATGCGGACTACGAGTCCAGGACGATGCCGAGGAGTAGCTACCCTCGATGCAGGGTTATACCCTATGCGGGCCTATGTGAGTGGCCTATGCGCTACGGAGTCGTGATTAGGCTTGCAAAATGATACTATGGGCGATTGGCCTGCTTGATCATTCGCGACCTAGAAAAGACATTCTGATTTACCCATTGTTGCTCTTGTTTATGATGTGGCACTATGTGCGGTTACATTGGTTGTTTCGTGTATATTTGTAAATTGGTTTTAAAATGATATGATTTCATTTAAGTACTTTACAGTTTCACATACTTAGTACCTGTTGTACTGACCTCCTTCGGGGGGCTGCGTTCATGCCGCAGGTAAGGGCAAACAGGTGCTAGATCCACATCCTTAGGATCTCTTTGCTTTGGTGTCAGGAGCTCCATCTTCTCCGGAGGCTCGACTTTTGGGTATGATCTCCCTGTTGTTGTATATAGTTTTGTACATTCAGGGTATGGCGGGGCCCTGTCCCGCCATAGTTGTTATCTTCTTAGAGGTCTGTAGTCCTATTGTACAGTTGGGATGTAACTGCAAAAACTATGTTTATATATATATGCCGAAAGGCGACATTTTCTCACATAAAACTGTGTCTCATTTTACAACTGTTTCATGTCTTGTTTTTAAATTCCGCTGATTTCTCTGATGTATGACTACTTGGGTGCCCGGGTAAGACACGATCCACGCCCCGAACGTCGTGACAAAAGTGGTATCGAGCGTTAATCTCTGAAAGTGTCTACGCATCGTATCTAGTAGTCTTGATTATCGGTGTGTTGTGCACCACACCAATAATCGTGAGGCTATAGGATATTTAAGATTGGTTTCCATTCTTCTCACTCGAGATCGTGCCTTAGCGCCGTGTTATAAGTTGGACCTCTAACGTATTCCTTTCTCAGAATGATTATGCCTCCACGTAAGGCAACCCGCCCGTATGGCAAGGCGGCAGGAGCCGCTAGTAGACACCGAGTCACGAGGCACAAGCCCATTTCTTACCCGAGGCGATACCGACGGCGAGTTCCATGACGCCGCCCGGCCAAAGAGACCACAGCACACACCTCCCGCCCCACACCGCGAGGAGTTAGGGTACAAGGAGACGGCCCACTATTGGCCAGATCGCGGGCCGACATGAGGACAGCCGATGCGAAGCCCAGCCCACCCGAGTACCCGTGGTTCACCCGAGGCGTATAGTTTGAGGCTACGAGATTTCTTGAGTTGTAGCCCGCGAGTTTTACTGTCGAGGCCGAGGATGATCCTCGTGAGTTCATCCGTCACTACAGAGGATTATGAGAGCGATCGGGCGCGGAGACCGAGTCCGTGATCTTCGGTTGACGGCAACGCGTGATACCGCAATCGATTGGTTTGATTCGGGAGTTATCCCGGAGAGCACGCGTCCCAACTACTTGGGATGAGTTCTGAGGCTTTCTCACTCACTTCTTGCCTCCACAGATGAGAGGCGCGCCGACAGATTTTTGTTATCGAGACAGAGGACGCACGCTAGAGAGTATAATGTCGAGTTAGATTCTTTGGCTCGATATGTCCTCGCATTAATAGCGGATATGGAGGACGGGTGCATCGCCACGCCACCGGCTAGATGATTATATGGCCGTGTCTTGTGCGGTGTGCCCTTCACCGTGCATGCATATTACCCGTATGCAGCTCATGACCGACGCGGCGAGCGCCGAGGCCGACGGCCGATGAAGCAGAAGGACCAGACGGCAGAGTCCTTTGGTAGTTATCGGGGTGGACGCACCAAATAGCCTAGATTCGCACCACGCCACCAGAGTACTCCGCACCGCCCTCAAGACCCAGAGTATTCAGGCGTGTCGTGCCCCGTGACTTCGACTTTCGTGGCAGAGGCGGCCGGGACCACCCTCGCCGGTGGCCGTCGCGGTAGATCCCATTTCGAATTGTGGTACTCTCCGAGTTTGTTACGCCGCGGCCGCGGGTCATTTTGGAGGGCTTGTCCGACCGGCGCCACGTGGTAGGCTCACCACAGATCTTGCCGGCTCATCGCCTCCTACGCTACTCGCCCCGAGGCGTGGTACTCATGGGCCGCAGGTCGCGCAGAGGTCGTGGCGCGGTCCAGCTTCTAGCGGTCCTTAGAATCGCATTTATGCCTTGTCCACCGGCAGACCGTGAGGCCTCACCGATGTCGCCAGTACCTTATCGCCTCCGATTATGATGTGTATGCCTTGATAGATCCGGTTCTACTGGCCCTATATATCTCCCATTGTTGCTAGTAGGATAGAGATGAGCACGAGTCCATAGACCCTTTCGAGGTAGCTACGCCAGCTGGTGATTCGGTGGTAGCTCTACGGTATTTAGAGCTTGTCCAAATGACTTTATGCAATGCCGACCAGCAGACTTGATAGAGCCGACATGACCGATTTCGACGTGATCACGGGCATGGATTGGCTAGCTTTTGCTATGCCAATGTAGATCGCAGGAGAGAGTGGTACGGTTCCAGCTTCCGAAGCCGGTTATTGAGTGGGAGGAACACAGACGCCGGGGGTAGGTTTATTTCCTACCTCAAGGCTAGGAAGATGGTGCGTAAGAGGTATATCTACCATCTCATTCGGGTGTTTGATATCGAGGTCATGCGGTACCATATTTTCGGGCCCAGAGTCGAGAGTTCCCGCACGTGTTTCCGCACGACCTTCCTGTGATCCCCGCAGAGGAGATAGAGTTTTGTATTGATGTCTTGCCGCACACTGCCTATTTCCATTCCGCCATACGTAATGGCACCGCCGAGTTGAGAGAGTCAAGGACCACCGAGAGATTTGTCGGAGAAGGGCTTCATCGACCTAGTATTTCTCCCCGGGAGCGCCGGTATTGTTCGTGAAGAAGAAGGGCGGACGCCGCGCATGTGTGTTGATTACTGCACCGAACAAGGTGACCATTAAGAATGATACCCTTCCTGTGATTGATGATTTGTTCGACCACCGCAGGTGCGAGATGTTTCTCCAAGATTGATCTGCGATCGCTATCATCGTACGAGTCGAGAGGCGGATGTCCCTAGGATCGCATTCCTGACCCTGCAGGACATTATGAGTTCAGTGGTCATGTCTTTTGGTTGACCAATGCTCCGCAGTATTCATGGATTTGATGAACCGAGTGTTCAAACCATTTTTGGACACGCTTGTGATAGTGTTCATCGATGATATCTCGTTTATTCTCGCCAGAGCAGAGCATGCGAGCATTTGGCGGCCGTGGCCGACAGCTTCTCCGACCAAAGCTATACGCCAAGTTTTCCAAATGTGAGTTTTGGTTAGCTTCGTGGCTTTTCTTGGGCATATTGTCGGGCCGATGGTATTCAGTGATACGCCAAGATCGAGGCGTCAGACTTGGCCTAGACCTACTACTCCGGCAGGTGCGCAACTTTCGGGCCTTGCAGTTATTATCGGCGTTCGTAGAGAAGTTTGCTTCATCTCTCGCACCATTGACTAGGCTAACTCGTATGGCGCTAAGTTTCAGTGGACTAATGCGTGTGGCGGGGTTTCCGATCGGAGAGATCGACGACCGCCCGCTTACTCTTCCGGAGGGTCCAGATGGTTATGTTGTATTGTGACGCGGGCATCGGGTTGGGATGTGTTGATGCAGCAGGCAAGGTTATAGCATATGCATCCCGACCTTAAGAAACACGAGGAACTACCCCACCCATGATTGGAGTCGCAACGGTGATTCACGCCAAGATCCGAGGCACTATTTGTATGGGGTTCATGTGGATATTTATACGCACCACAAGAGCTCCAATATATCTTCACCGCAGGAGCCGAACTTACGGCGAGACGGTGGTTAGAGCCGCCAAGGATTATGATGTTGACATCCTGTACCACCCGGGAAGGCCAATGTCAGGCAGATGCTCTAGTCGTAGGTCGACGGGAGTCTATCGATGTGCACCGGAGAGAGAGGCCCTGGTTCGCGATTTGCATCGCTTAGCGAGTCTTGGTGTCCGCTTGATTGATTCTGCAGCGCAGGTTCGAGTTCGAGAGGTTACCGAGTCTTCCATCGCCGGCGAGGTGAAGAGGCAACATTGAGGATCCGGTTTTGATTCGGATCACGATACAACTCTTCGTGAGGGCGCGGTCCTTTGAGGTAGCACCACGGGTGCTAAGGTTTGAGGGCGTTGTGTGTTCCGGATGTTTCAGACTTCGCGCGTGTTCTCGGGAAGCACACAACGCTGCGTTACTATCCATCGGCGGTCGACCAAGATGTACCACGACCTTAGATCCGTATTGGTGGGATGACTTGAAGAGGACGTTGCGAGTTCGTAGCTCAAAGGCCTGTTGTCGCAGTGAAGGTAGAGCACCGCAGGCCCGGTGGTTTGTTGCGCACGATAGAGATCTCGACCGGAAGTGGAGGTGATCAACATGGATTTTATCACGGGATTACCTCGCACTCGTAGGAGACATGATTCTATTTGGGTTATCGTCGACAGTCGATTTAAATCAGCCCACTTTCTTTCCGTCAGACGACTTTTTCACCGAGATTATGCCGCACTTTACATCCGAGAGATCGCCGATCGCATGGAGTCCCTATTTCGATCATATCGCATGCAGGAGCCCGCTTTCGCTAACTTCGGAGGTCTTTCCGTAGGGTTTAGGGACACAGTGAGCCCGAGTGCGCATTCCATCCACGCATGCACGGACAGCAGAGCGCACTATCCGCACTCTCGAGGATATGCCGCGAGCCCGTGTTATCGACTTCGTGGTAGCCGAGGATTATTTGCCTCAGTTGAGTTTCAGATATAATAGCTACCACTCCAAGATTCGATGGCGCCTTATGAGGCCTCGTAGGAGGAAGTGCGATCGCCGATAGATCGGTTCGATGCGGGCGAGGTACGCTAGTGGGACCAGACGGTGCAGCAGTGGATAAGGTGAAGCTTATCCAGAGAGGTTGCCGACATACCGAGTCGACATAAGTCATACGCAGATCATCGCCGTCGGCATCCGAGTTCGCATTGATGATTGGGTTTTCTGAAGGTGTCACCCATGAAGCGGTGTGATGAGATTCGGAAGAAAGGGAAACTCACCAAGGTACATCGGGCCGTATCGATTTTCCGCAGGTAGGCAAGGTTGCTTATGAGTTGGATCTGCCGTCCGATCCGGAGGCGATCATCCGCTTTTTCACGCTTTACGCCGGCGAGATGTATCGGGGATCCATCTAGTACACCCGATTGACGATGTCCGTGTGACCGGGGTTATCGATGAGAGATTCCCATAGCGATAATCGATCGTCGTTAGCGTCTGCGACCGGACGTGGCTTCCGTCAAAGTTCGTGGGCGAACGAGCTCGGGAGGAGATGACGTAGGAAGGCGAGGACATGAGGCGTAAGTATCCTCACTTATTCCCACACCTCCGTGTAATTCACTTTCCTACTTGTAAATTTTCATTGTCATATATGCCTAAGTGTTGTTTCAGGGTCAGATGTGGCATTTGTAAACTGTTTTAGTTATGAAGAACCTTATCGTTAACTGTCTTGGGAAGGGACGAATGTTTCTAAGGAGGGGAGAATGTTATACCCCGTATTTCCAGAGTATGTACGTGAGGGTGTACGTACAAAAGCTTAGCCTTAGTTAGGCATTATGGACGAAAATGTTTGTGCACAACTCGCTTAAAGAATCGCTGACTAAACGTTTTACTAAACTCGCGTAGGGTAAATTCCGCTATGTCATTTATAATTTTATGATTTTTCCGAGAGACGAAACATTTTGGACCAACGGGAGGGTGACACTTGTCACCCTCATTGGACGGCAAAAATGGGCATAGTTGGCACGTTTTTTGTGCCTTTGCACAAGTCAAGGAGTTAGGTATAACAACTTAAGAAAGATAAAAGGAACGGTTTACTTATGTGTTTATAAAAGACTTATATTGATTTCTGGAAAGCATAATAAGATGGTTTGATATAATACTATGGGTGTTAGTGTCTTGTAATGTTTGTGTAAAAGGGTATTCTTGTTGTGTTTATGTTGTTTAAAGATAAGCTGTTATGTTAGTATTATATCACTCACCTACATGATACCGGGGGTTAAGTCGCCTCCGACGCGGGTATACCTCAGCATCACAGGTGACTATGATGCGAGGATACCTCATGCGGGTCCAGGGGACCTATGCGGAGCTACGAGAGTTCCAGGTTAGTGTGCGGGGTTATATCTCATGCGGTCTATGTGGCCATACGGACTACGAGTCCAGGACGATGCCGAGGAGTAGCTACCCTCGATGCGGGGTTATACCCTATGCGGGCCTATGTGAGTGGCCTATGCGGCTACGGAGTCCAAAGATTAGGCTTGCAAATGATACTATGGGCGATTGCCTCGCTTCGATCATTCGTGATCCTAGAAAAGACACATTCTGCTTACCCATTGTTGCTCTTGTTTATGATGTGGCACTATGCGCATACATCGTTGTTTCGTATATTTGTAAATTGGTTTTAAAATGATATGATTTCATTTAAGTACTTTACAATTTCACATACTTAGTACCGTTGTAATCGACTCCTTCTGGGCCGCTCATGCCGCAGGTGAAAGCAGTGCTAGATCCACATCCTTAGGATCTCTTTGCTTTGGTGTCGTGAGCTCCATCTTCTCCTGAGGCTCGACTTTTGGGTATGATCTCCCCGTTGTTGTATATAGTTTTGTACATTCAGGTATGGCGGCCCCGTCCCGCCATAGTTGTTATCTTCTTAGGTCCAGAGTCCTATTATGCATACTGGGATGTAACTGCAAAAACTATGTTTATATATATATGCCGAAAGACGACATTTTCTCACATAAAACTGTGTCTCATTTTACAACTGTTTCATGTCTTGTTTTTAAATTCCGCTGATTACTCTGATGTATGACTACTTGGGTGCCCGGGTAAGGCACCAGTCACGGGCCCCGGAACGGGTCGTGACAGCAACCTCTCGAACCCGAACTCCATTACTATCAGAACCAACCAAACGAACCCCAAGGCTCGCTAGCTGATGTAACTCGCGGACCATGCCCCTTTTCTCTGGCTGCACATCTGACAGACTACCCATTGATCTGCGCTGGCGGCATCCGCAACTACATTGGCCTTCCCCGGTGGTATAGAATATCGACATCATAATCCTTAAGTAGCTCCAACCACCGCCTCGCAGTAAGTTCACCTCCTCCGTCAAGATATACCTGAGGCTCTTGTGGTCAGGTAAATATCCACGAACTCCATACAAATAATGTCTCCGCATCTTCAAGGCATGAATCATCACGCCAACTCTAAGTCATGTGGGATAGTTCTTCTCATGCTTCCCGAAAGCCGAGATGCGTAGTTATAACTTTGTCGTGCCGCATCAAGACGCACTGAGCCCGACACCCGACGCATCACAATAAACCACATATCCGTCTAAACCCTCTGGTAGAGTAAGAACTAGGGCGGTCGTCAATTTCTCCTTCAGCAACTGGAAACTCTCCTCACTAGCATCCGTCCACCGGAACATAGCTGCTTTCTGAGTCAGCCTAGTCAAAGGTGCTGAAATGGAAGCAAACTTCTCCACAAATCTCCGATAATAACCCGCAAGGCCCAAAAAGCTGCGCACCTCCGTCGGTGTAGTGGGTCTAGGCCAAGTCTTGACTGCCTCAATCTTTGTTGTATCAACCCGAATTCCATCGGCCCCGATAACATGCCCTAAGAAAGCCACTGAAGCCAACCAAAACTCGCATTTTGAGAACTTGGCATACAACTGCCGGTCCCGGAGGACTCCCAATACCGCCCTCAAATGATCTGCATGTTCCTGATCTGTGCGCAAATAAACCAGGATATCATCAATGAATACTATAACGAACATATCCAAGAATGGCTTGAACACCCTGCCCTCCGGGGCGCATAACCGTCGAAGACGAAGATCCAGCAACTGACCCTATCGGCTGAACCATAACACTCCCGCCACCTCTGGTCGGACAATCTCTTTTCAAATGGCCCTGCTGGCCACAAGAGTAACAAGCTCCTGGAGGAACACGACACTCGCCTGGGTGAGACCTACCGCATCGAGCACACCGAGATGAGGGTGGTCTCGATCGGTGACGGCCCGCCTCCCGAAACCTCAAGTCTCCGAGCCCCGACCGCTCCCGAATGACCCGGCCGATCGGACTCCCGCCGTAAAATCGAGAAGGAACACTCAGGCTTTGGTGAAATGTGGACCTAGTTCACTGAGGCCGCCCGCCTCAATCGCCTGAGACACGATGTCCCCGCCTCTTGGGTTGGCTCGAGTCTAGCTGATCCTCCATCTCTCGCCCTCTATCCTCGCGCATACGCCGCATCTCGGCAATATCCATACTCGGCCAAGAGCCACCCCCAAGCATGCAGTAATCATATGACGATCTAGCCCCATCACATAGCGATGAACCCTGTCTGCCATGTCAGCTACAATGGTGTGCGCATACCTGGCCAATGAGTCAAACTCTAGGCTGTACTTTATGATAGTCCTCCCATTCTGCCTCAAGGTCAAGAATCTATCCACGCGGGCTCTCCTCATCTCAGGAGGCAAGAAGTGATCCAGGAAGGCCTCTGTGAACTCCTCCCAAACAGCTGGAAAAACACCCTCACCTCTAGACAACTCCCATGACTCAAACTAGTTCAACGCAATATCACGTAACCGGTAAGAGGCTAGGATGACGGACTCAGCCTCCGAGGCCCTAAGCACCTGCATAGTCCGTCAGAATCGCCGAACAAACTCCTGAGGATCCTCCTCGGATCTCGAACCATAGAACTCGGGTGGATGACAACCCAGGAAATCCCGAATCCAGTAACCGTTGGCTCTGTGGTTGGCCGCCGCTTCCGCTTGCCGCTCGCTACTATCCGTCAATAACCGGATCTGCTCCCATAATTCTATACTCACCCCGATCGGGACCTGAGGCTCAGTACCGCGTCTCGTGAGCCACCGCTGCCGCCGAACTCGCTGAGGTCGGCGACGTCGTGGAACTCGCCGCCAAACATCATCTCGTAAGGATCGAGCTGTCCCTCGTGACCCGCGTCTACTAGCGCTCCTCGCCTACCTTGCCCTTCTGGGCCGCGGTTGCCTTGCGTGGAGGCATAACTGATACATAAAGGAAAATATCAGAGGGAGTTCAACCTATAACACAGCTCTATTGCACGATCTTAGAGTGAAAGAATGGAAACCAATACTAAATATCCTGCAGCCTCATGATTATAGATGTGGTGCACAACACACCGATAATCAAGACTCTACTAGACACTGCTCAGACACTTTCCGAGGACTAATCGCTCGATACCACTTTTGTCACGACCGACCGGGCCGCGATCGGTGCCTCAATGGCACCCTGCCTGTATACCTCAGAGAATAGCAGCGGAACATACATAACACATAAACCTGTAGATAGTAAACATCACCGGCTAGCCGACAAGGCCGCCTTCCATAGAATATACTTAATCAAAAGTAAAACAGTACAACTTGTTCTTACAGCCCAAAACACAAACGTGACTACAGACCTCTAGGAATAACAACTGTGGCGGGACAGGGCCCCGCCATACCCCTGAATGTACATAATACCTATAGCATCAGGGAAAAACCGTACCAACAAAACAAGCCTCCGGAGGAATGGAGCTTCTGACACCAGACCAGTGATCCTAAGAATGAGGATCCACCACCTGCTTACCCTTACCTGCGGCATGAACGCAGCCCCCGAGGAAGGGGGTCAGTACACAATATGTACTAAGTATGCGAAACTGGAAAATACTGAAAATACCTCATAAGTCTAAAATAACTGGAGACATGTATGATAATCAATTTACAGAACACTGTGCCTTACTAATAATGAGAATATCAAGCATATACTATACTGCATGAAAATAGGAAGCTCATGATCAAAGCAAGGTCACCCACCCGCAGTATCATTAAGCAATCCTACTCCTGGGACTATTTCACCCGCATGGGTCGTGTGGACCCGCATGAGGTATTCCTCGCATAGGCTGTACCCGCCCGCATGGGACTATTTCACCCGCATGAGCCCTACGGACTCGCATGAGGTATTCCTCGCATCATGGGTAGCAAATCCACGGAATATGCAAATGCCACAACCCGGGGAATGACCCCGTAATAAATAATAATATATCACTAGCACAAACCGGCTATCATACATAATATAAGCAAGTTAAGAAATCCCCTAACTTCTTATTAGTCTTGTTCACATACATTCTTATTTTAGTTTACTTAAGGCACTAACATGTCTTTATGAAATCCGGGAATTTAACCCAAAGTACTATGTACTTCTACTCTTATAAAACCTTAGGCAATTAATGCCTTAAAAATCAATTTTCCTTTCACAACTTCAAATCATTTATCCGTACTCATTTTACTTAGAGTAAATCTTCCTTTGTTAACCTTCCATAAAGCTAATATAACCAACTTTCCATAAAGTCATTATATTAACGTTATACATTAGTCAAATACATTTCTCTAAACCCAAGGGACTTACACTTTTTTTTTAAAAAAAGAACAAGAATCATATACTTAAAACACATCAAGTCCCTTAACTTTGAAAACTCAAGACATCCTTAAAACAAGTAAGGGATATCAAAACCTTGTACGTCTACCGTACTGTTAGACCCCGTATTTCCAGAGTATGTACGCGAGGGCGTACGTACAAAAGTTTAAGCCTTAATTAGGCATAAGGGACGAAATTGTGCACAACTAACGAAAAGAATTGTTTTCCGACGAAAAGTTTTCCGAACCTTGCGAAGGGAAAATTACGGTTGCGACATTTATTATTTTTGCGGATTTTTCCGAGAGATGAAATATTTTGGACCAACGAGAGGGCGACACTTGTCACCCTCAAGTGGACGGCATTATGGGCAATTGTTTGACACGTTTTTGTCAAGAAAAAGGCCTTGAACATTGGTCAAGGTTAGGTAGGATATTTTGTGATATTTTTGGAGTAGATGGATAAGGTTACACTTGCCCAAATCCCCACCCTCCACTTGCCCTCCACTTGCCTTAATCTTGGCCCTTGGTAGTCCTATAAATACCCCCCCTTAGTTGAAGGATTTCTTCATCCCTTAAATAAATTCTAAGTCTTAAAATCCTTCCCCCTCCCTCTTGAAGCTCTCGTCCAAACCACCCATCCCCCTTGAGAAGGCCCTCGGCCGAATTATCTAAGAGCAATATTTACAACTACAAGTCCTTTCTTCTTCACATGCAACACAATAAACTAGCAAAAGAGAAATGATTGTTACCTTAGAGCTTACCCAAATTAATCCAACAAATTGACTAGCCTCCTTTCCACAATCACCACCACAAAAACTCCTACAAGTTTGCCAACAAGTTTCCTTCTTGTCACCTTTTTCAGATTTTTCTCAAGCCTTGATTTCCTCTTGATTTTCTAAAGAGAAGGGAGAGCTTTTAATTTTTAGAGAGAGAGGAGAGCTTGAAGAATGACCAAGTCTTCAAGACTTGGTCAATAAATAGGACATGCAAAATCAGATGGGGGGGACACTTGTCACCCTCCCATGACCTTTTTTAAAACAAAACAGTTCAGATTTTTCCACTCAGCCTCGCAGAACCCGCCTCGGCGCCGCGGCCCTGCAGCCGGCGCCGCGACGCTGAAACCTCTGCCAACTCTCGGATCTTCCGGCGCCGCGGCCCTGCTTTCCGGCGCCGCGACCCTGTGGCTCCTGACCGAAATACTTTTCTGTCCGACTGCGCACTGAACTTGTAACCTCCGTAACTTTCTACTCCGATGTCCTATCGACGAACGGTTGGTTGCGTTGGGAACTAGACTCAACGAACTACGTACTAGGCCTTTGAAACACCTAGGAACTCATAATGCAACTGGACATAAACCGCCTCAAAGTTGACTAAAAACCCGTCCGAAAATAATCCGTCAACCTATCTTTCTAAAATTTTAAGTCTTAACCCCTTTCGTACGTTCTCATACGCATGGCCTGAACTACGGGGTATAACAACTTCCCCTGTTTCTACGTACTTTTCCACCTTTTCAAGGTCCGAACTTCAACAACCAACAAGCCACTTTTAAGACACAACAATCAGTTAACCAAGGGGGATTACACGCCTAACTTGACGTATAAAATTTTGCCCCTTAATTATATAAAAGCATTCCATAATTTAGACCACTAAAATCTGTCCGTAGTCCAATATAAAAACAGTCCTTTAGTACGCTAAAACAGCCCATTAGTACAGTCCACTAATACAGTCCATTAGTTGGTGTTCTTGGCCAACTACTACAATCAATATTGTCCAGTTTTCGGCTAGCATGCCAAAACTGTTTCCATAACTTCTTTATAATCCAACTTATATTTCAATACCTTTATATAAATTTTATTAACTTTTTAACAACAAGATTTCTTCATGTCAACATGTAATAGGTAATGTTTTAACAACAACAATAACCAACGAATCCATTAACACCAAAACTGTCTACAATCGGCTAACATGTCAAGATTTTGACATGTACTTCTCATTATTTATTCCAACATGTTGTATTAACTATCAACAACCATAATTCCTTTATTATATAACATGTAACAAGTGATAATACCAATAAGAATTATCAACGATTCCAATGGACAAAGGTGCCATGTCTCGGCCTCAACTTCCAATTAGTCCTTAATACTTTTTAATCTTCATTCTTTATATCACAAGCTCATTTATATACTACTACAACATGTAATCTTCCATTACATTAAGAGGACAATTGATCCTTACCTCAATATAGCCCAAAATAAACCAAGTTAAAAGCCGATCCTTAGCATATCTTAGCTCCTATTCTTTAAGTTCCAATCCACAATATATAACCCTTATAAGCTTATAATCAACTCATCTTCAAGTTCTAACACTCAAAAGTTGAAGAACACCTTAGGGTTTCACTACCCCTAGTTTCGGCCAAGAGACTTTTTGGGGGTTAGGGGTGTTTAATCTTGGCTAATACTTGGTTAGGGACCTTAAGCTTGTGTTAGGGAATTAAACTTGGAAGATTTAAGAATTTGGTTCATCACAAATGGCCCTTGGCCGAGAGCTCTTAAGGGAGGGAGATATATTTGTGTAGTGAAAATATGGCTAAGTGTAGATGAAGTCTTGCACCCTCTATGTATATATAATGTATCCTATGTAATGAGATTAAGACAAGTGTAGGAACAAGAGTAGATACAAGTGTGTGTGGGATCCATGTCCACAAAATATCTCAAAGTCCAAGTCTTGCAAGACCAAGACAAGTGGGGGGGGGGGGGTGTGCCACGTGTCACCCTTCAATTCGTCTAAAAATTTTCATTACCCAAAATATCCATATTTGGTCAAAATATTTCGAAAACTTGTGGGCCCCACAAAAACATAAAATTCTCTGGTGGGCCCCACATGACCCAATCCGAGACTTGAAAATCCAAATCTTCAATAAATTCTATGAATCCCAAATACCAAATTTGAGAATCAAATTCTAATTAATAAACCGTTTTCCTTCACGAGGTTCGGAAGATTTTCCTTAGGAAAATGAAATCTTTCTTTCGTTCCAATTCTAACGTCTTATTTTCTTACGTACGCTCTCATATACATGTCTTGGAACTACGGGGTGTAACACTAAGAATGTAACCCCGCATCTTCCCCGATCCCAGGAGATTAAGCATTATGGCGATGATGGGTCTACTTCTTAGCTAGCACCTTTCGTACTACAGTTCTCAGGGCGGCTCATGAGGATGTAGCTTATAATAAATCTTAGGGCTCGTCCCGTCAGAGTATGAATAAATAGGACAGCTAATACAACACTCGACTCAAGATTTACTTAGCCCAATGAGTGGAATACCTGAAACAAGAGAGGGTAGGTAGCTCATTAGGCAATACCGACCAAATTAGTTTGTTTGCCGCTTTCTTTCATAACAGAGCCATTATTCCCGGCTGACATAGAAGTCTCTCACGCGGGCAAAGTTTGTTAAATCATTCATGCAGGTTGTATTTTGCTTTTGTTGTACATTGATGACATGATCATTACAGATTATGATATTGATGGTATTGAAAACCTAAATCTATTTTGTCTCGCCGTTTTGAGATGAAATATTTAGGTCATCTACGTTACTTTTTAGGCATTGAGGTAGCTTATTCTGAGAAGGGATATCTTCTTTCTCAGTCTAAGTACACTGCAGATATTTTTGAGCGGGCCCGTCTCACAGATACTTGTATAGTTGACTCTTCTCTTGAGGTTAATGTTCGATATACACCTACTGACGAGGATCCTCTTCCTGATACCACTTTATATCGTTCAGTTGTGGGGTGTCTGGTGTACCTCACCATTACCCACCCTGATATTTCATATGCTGTTTACATTGTCAGTCAGTTCGTTTGCTCTCCTACATCTGTACATTGGGCTGCAGTTATGCGTATTCTTCGTTATCTTCAAGGAATGATTTATCAGAGTCTTTTGTTTGCATTGACCTCATCCTTGGAGCTTCGTGCATTTTCTGATGCAAATTGGGCTAGTAACCCGACTGATCGAAAATCCACTACTGGTTATTGTGTATTTTTAGAAGATTCACTCATTTCATGGAAAAGTAAGAAACAAGATGTTGTTTCTCGCTCTTCAACCGAGGCAGAGTATCGTGCTATGGCTTATACTACGTGTGAGATTGTATGGTTATGTTGGTTATTGGCTTATATGGGTGTCTCTATTTTCTCATCAACACTGATGTACTGTGATAATAAGAGTTCTATTCAGATTGCACACAATACAGTCTTTCATGAACGTACCAAGCATATTGAGATTGATTGTCATATTATTCGATATCATCTTCAACAAGGCACTCTATCCTTTCCATTTGTCTCATCTTCGATGCAACTTACAGATTTCTTTACAAAGGCACATACCTTACAACGTCACCGGTTCTTTCTTGGCAAACTCTCGATGTTTCTCTCTACACCATCGCAAGCTTGAGAGGGATGTTAACATACTTGTCCCACATCGGATAAGTCTTATCTTTTGTTTGTTATTTCCCCTTATATAAATGGATGTAGTTGTTTTTCTTTTACTTACCAATTCACTATCAATAATAGTCGTATTCTCTTTTCTTTACTCTTGTTATTGTCTTACAAAGATTCATAAATAATATGAATTCTAACACTTCTCAGGAAAGACAAGGCATGTGAAGTATTGCTCGGCCCGAAAAATTTAGTCAACTGAATATCGAGTACCACTACTACCATTGGAGTCCGAATCAATGAAAGCACCAATGTAACAACTCTAATTTCACGATAAAAATACTGATATATTATAATCACTAATTTCAGAATTACAATAGGGAATGAAACTAATAATAACAACCGATTGGTAAAACGAAGAAAAAAACTATAGAAGAAGAAGATAAGTAGAACGGAGATGAGAAGTTTAGATCCTGATAAAGGGGATGAGAGGATCAGATAGTTTTCTCAACAATACGCATAAGTCTATTTTTCTTCCCACATGTCGCTATTTATCAACTCAGATCCCAAACATAGTCATTTAATCCGGTGTTGGGCTGCTTTGCCAATAGTGGTCCAGGTATGTTCATAACAAAACCCTTAAAATGATTTCAAAACTAAAATCAACAGATACGAAATCAGAAATTGCCGTTTTCTAGAATCAACATATAGGACATAAGAAATAGCAAAGGCCAGGACAGGATATATCAGGTTCTATAAATAATTCCACTAAATAATATACACACACCTTTAAAGAAGTTAATAAAATGTTGAATGGAAACCTTGAAGTAGTCCTTGTCTATCTCTTTCCATCTATGTGTATAGCTGATTGAGAAACACAACCAAGAGCTTCGCTCATTCCTTCTGCTCATAAGGTTTCTTAGCCAAATTTCACTTAACTGTCTCTCAATCGTGACAACATAAAGAACAATCAATAATACTTTAATTCATACACACTCATAAATCACATTGCAGTTACAAATCAGAATATTTTACCTAGAACCTGTAATTTTTCAACCAATGTCCTAAATAACTTTATACCTGCATAAAATAACAACAAAAACTAGAAGGAGAAAGACATGAAATGCCTAAGCATTCAAGTTCACTTCAGATAAACACTCTGGCGGAGTAATAGTTTTCTCCTGATAAAATAAGAAACTAAATAAGGATGTGATGCATGTGACAAAAAGCCTAAGAAAATACAGATATAAGATACAACAACAGAAAGTGATCAGATTACATCGACACTCTTGATAAAGCAGCAAAAACACATAAATTACTCACTCTTATATTTTTCTTTCTAACAAGTAAAAATAACTATTTGCTAAATGTATATTAATAGAGAGAGAGAGAGGGAGAAGGGGAGGGGAAAGGGAGAGGGAGAGAGAGAGAGAGAAAGGGAGAGAGAGGAATAGAAAGAGAAAGGGAGAGAGAGATGAAGAGAAAGGGAGATAGAAAGAGAGGGAGAGGGAGAGGGAGAGAGAGGGAGAGATAGAGAGAGGGAGAGTGAGAGTGAGAGGGAGATGGAGAATGAGAGGGAGAGAAAGTTGGAGAAGGAGAAGAAGAGGGAGAGTGAGGGAGGGAGAGTGAGAGAGAAGGTAGAGACGAGAGGGAGAGCGAGATAGAGGGAGAGGGAGAGAGAGAGAGGGGGATCAAGAGGGGGATATGGAGAGGGAGAGAGGGAGAAAGAGATAGGTAGAGGTAGGGAGAGGGAGAGAAAGGGAAATGAAGAGGGAGAGAGAGAGAGGGAAAGAGAGAGAGAGGGAGAGAGAAAGGGAGAGAGAGAGATAGAGATGGAGAGGGAGAGAGAGAGGGAGGTAGGGAGAGAGAGGGGGAGAGAGGGAGAGAGAGAAGAGATATATGAGATGGAGAGTGAGAGAGAGAGAGGGACATAGACGGGGAGATGGAGAGGCATAGGGAGAGAGGGAAAGGAACATGGAGATGAGGAGAGGGAGAGTGAGAGAGAGAGAGAGGTGGGAAATGGAGAGGTAGATGGGAAATGGCGAGGGATAGAGAGAGATAGGGAGAGTGGGAGAGGGAGAGAGATGGAGACAAAGGGAGATGAAGGAGAGATAGGGAGAGAGAGAGAGAGTGAGAAGGAGATGGGCGATAGAGAGGGAGAGGTAGAAGAGGAAAGGGGGAGGGGGAAAGCGAAAATGAGAGAGAGAGGGCAGAGAGAGAATGATGAGGAGAGGGAGAGGATGAGGGGGAGAGGGAGAGCGAAAGAGTGGGAGAGGGAGAGAGATAGGAAGAGAGACGGGGAGATGAAGAGAGAGAGAGGGAGAGGGGGAGAGAGACGGGGAGATGAAGAGAGAGAGGGAGAGGGGGAGAGATATGGAGAGAGGGGGAGCGAGAGAGAGAGAGAGAGGAAAAGTGGGAGAGAGAGGGAGAGGGAGCGAGAGAGAGAGAGATGAAGAGAGAGAGAGAGAGAGAGAATGGGAGAGCTTATTTAATGCACAATTATAGTAGGAAAAGAAATATTATTAATTCTAAAAGGTTTCTGCATTCAGAATAAAATTAAACTTTATTCTTGTTTCTAACAAGTGTAAAAAATGTTAACTCAAATCTCTGTGTTCTTTTCGTAGTTGTATCTTTAGATAGCCAAATTATTTAATGCACAGGGAGATAATTGATAGTGTACAACAAAACATGCTTCAAAGCTCCAATTCATGTAGATGAGGAACTAGAAATGGTGAGAATTGAGTGAGAGATAAGAGAGAAGAAGATGAGAGAAAGAAGAGGGAAGATGAATGTGTACCAGTCCAAATATGAGTGTTGGCCCAACCCGGATTATTGTTATAACAAACTGGGCCTCCGTAACCACCCAATTGATCTGGGTCATGGATAATTTTAACGAAACTTAAATCTGAGTCATTCGTTCAAATCAAATCAATGGCTCGTGTGACGCCACAGATTAGTATACAGTGTATACCACAGTTTCACACTCGGTTTATTTCCTTGTGAAACCGTGATATACATTGTATACTAACCCATGTATATCACGGGTTTTACTAACAATAAATGTTTGTGCATATAAAATAAATGCAAAAATTGTTGGTATAAAACCGTACTAGAAGTAAAGAAACGAGGTTAAAGAGTATTCGAAAGGTTAAAAAAAGTAACGCTGAATCGAGAGATAACTCTCTGTCTTTAAGACAAAATTGCCCCGTATAGATGTTTTTACGGTATCAGACAATAGTCTCCAAAAATAAAACATCAACTAATCAACAGTACAAAATAAATACTGTTGATTGTAATTACGAAGAAGATGAATAAGAACATATATAATTTCTTCTTCTGTTGTGTCTTTCTTTGGGTTGTGTGTTGTCTATTGTGTTTTCACCAATTGAACATATGTGTTCAATTTATAGGAGCAGAAAGGGAGGCAACTGTAATGTTTGTAATGTTTTGTAACATTTGTAACGTTTATAATGTTTTGTAACGTTTGTAACATTTTGTAATGTTTTATAACTGTTGTAACTTTCCGAAACCTTCAAGGACTAGAATATAAATAGTTAACATTTCAAGGACCAAAAAGACAGTTTCGGATGAAAGCAACAACCCAACATCCTATGATCCATAATCCACGACCCACGACCCGAGAACTGGGACCCGTGACCCTAGCCCGGACTGGGCGGGCAGCAGTGATACGCATGTGGGGATTAGATCTGAACCCAAGCTCACCTAGGTCCTCCCTCTTCTAAACACATGGGTCACCCCTTGGGGGCCCAAACCCTTACTCAAACTTAGAGTTTATATATTGCATAAACTCTCATTCTTTCACCAATGAGTGAGATTTGTCATTTTGGCGAAAACACTCCATCTTTTCATGTCTCAAACACCTTACTTTGTGTACCAATACATCTTTCATTTCTTAATGAAATTTGATGATACTTGGCACTAACATCATCTACTCACTTAGTAGATTAGGCATGTGCGAAGAAATGACGTTTCTGACATGTAGAGCCCACGTGTTTAAGTCATTAAAGATGGGATAAACTGTTACACCCCGTAATTCAGGTCATGCTCCTGAGAACGTACGAAAGGAATTAAGATTTAAATTTTAGAAAGATGGGTTGGCAGAATGTTTCGGACGGGTTTTTAGTCAACTTTGAGGCGGTTTATGCCCAGTTAACTTAGGAGTTCCTAGGTGTCTCAAAGGCCTAGTATGTAGTTCGTTGAGTCTAGTTCCCAACGCAACAAACCGTTCGTCGATAAGACACCGGAGTAGAAAGTTATGGAGGTTACAAGTTCAGTGTGCAGTCGAGCAGAAAAGTATTTTCGGTCAGGGTCCTGTGCGGCCGCGGCTGGATCTGAGCAGCGGCACGGATGCGAGGCAGCGTCGGAGATACTGAATGTTCCCTGAAGTTGCAGCGCCGCGGCGCCGGAATGCAGGGCCGCTGCGCCAAAAATACTGAAATTCTCGGAGGTTTCAGCGCAACGGCGCCGACTGCAGGGCCGCGGCGCCGAGGCGGGATTTTTGCAAAATCTGGGGGAAAAATCAGAAGTTTTCTATTAAAAGGGCCATGGGAGGGTGACAAGTGTCCCTCCCATCTGATTGTGTGGAAGCACTATATATTGACCAAGTCTTGAAGACTTGGTCATTCTTTACAAAACTCCTTCTCTCTAAAAATCTCTCTTCCTTCTCTCTAAAAATTCTTCTCCCTTCTCTCTAGAAATTCAAGAAGAAACCAAGGCCTAGAGAAATTTCGGAAAGGTAACAAGAAGTAAACATGTTGACAAGCTTGTAGGAGGTTTGTGGTGGTGATTGTGGAAAGAATGCAATTGAAATTTGTTGGACAAATTTGGGTAAACTCTAAGGTAACAATCCATTTCTCCTTTTTAAGTAAATTGTGTTGCATGTGAGGAAGAAAGGACTTGTAGTTGTCAATATTGCTTTTAGGTATATTGCATGTAGGAATAACAATTTGGATTTGAAAGGATTGGATAAGGATGATATGTGAACATGTTATAGCCAAGATAATACCTTAAACTTATTAGATTATTTAAATTGTATTGTGGGGCAGAATTTTACACGTCCAAGATGGGCGTGTAATCCCCTTGTATTGCTGAATTGTTGGGCCTTAAATGTGGCATTTAGTAGTTGATATCGGACCTTGAAAAGGTGGAAAAGTATGTAGAAACAAAGGAAGTGTTGTCCAATTTTCCGTAGAATAAGGGGGCTTTTCAATTAGAATGTTCTACATTGAAGCTAGAAGCTAATGAACGTATTATGACCATTATAGGTTAACATACTACGTGCGGTATATTGGACTTGCGAGTGGATTGACCCGAAGATGTATGTGGAACTTTCCTATCTCTTGAGCATGAATAGTTGCACTTATATAGTACGGTAGACGTACAAGACTTTGATATCCCTTACTTTTTTTAAGAATAACCAAGTTGGGTGAGTAAGGGGATTAACTCACTTCTTTAAAAGTATTAAGGATGTCTTAAGTTTTCAAAGTTAAGGGACTTGAAGTGTTTTAAGTATATGATACTTGTTTCGTTTTAAGAGTATAAGTCCCTTGGATATAGGGAAATGTATTTGACTAATGTATAAAGTTAATATAACGACTTTATGGGAAGTTGGTTATATTAGCTTTATGGAAGGTTAACAAAAGAAAGATTTACTCTAAGTAAAATAAGTAAGGATAAATGATTTGAATTTATGAAAGACAAAATGATTTTAAGGCATCAATTGCCTAAGGTTTTAAAAGAAAAGAAGTCACTTGATTTAGAAGCCTATTATATTTCTAAAAGGAAATTTGACTTGTCTTGAAAAGTAGTCGTGACTTGATACTACGGTTATTAGTATCTTGGAAGTTTTATATAAAAAGGAGTCGTTCTTAAAAGGTTAGAGATATGTGGTACTTGGGTTGAATTCCCGGATTTTCTCTTAAATGACATGTTAGTGCCTTAAGTAAACTAAAATGAGAGGATATATTAATAATGTTAATAAGAAGTTAGGGGATTTCTTAACTTGCTTATGTTATGATAAGCCGGTAGCGCTTATGTTATGTATGATAGCCGGTTGTGCTAGGTTATGTATTCTTACGGGGTAGACCCCGGGTTACTACTTATTCCATGGATTTGCTACCCATGATGCGAGTGCGGCGTTTGTACTCATTGCGGGCCCACCGGGCCCATGCGGGTGAAATAGTCCCATGCGAGGCGGATGACCTCATTGCAGGTCCACAGGACCTATGCGGGTGAAATAGTCCCAGGAGTAGGATTGCTTAATAATACTACGGGCGGGTGACCCTATTTTGATCATGAGCCTCCTATTTTTATGCAGTTAAGTTTATACTTGTTACTCTCATTGTTAGTAAGGCATAGTGCACTGTAGTTTGATTATCATCCATGTCTCCAGCTTTGTTTAGACTTATGATATAATTACAGTATTTTCCAGTTTTACATACTTGGTACATGTGTCGCGACTCCTTCGCCGGGGCTGCGTTAAATGCGCGTGCAGAGTAGCGGTGGTGGATCCTCATTCTTAGGATCATTGATCAGGTGTCAGAAGCTCCATTTCTCCGGAGGCTTGTCTTTTGGTTCGGTTCTCCCTGATGTTGTAGATATTATGTACATTCAGGGGTATGGCGGGGCCCGTCCCATACGATTGTTATTCTAAGTGCATTAGTCACACTTGTGGTTTGGGCTGTAAGAACAAAGTTGTACTGTCTTACTTTTGGTTATGTATATGTTATGGAAGACGGCCTTATCGGCTAGCCTGTGATGTTTATTGTCTAAACATGTTTATATGTTGTGTATGTTCCACTGCTATTCTCTGATGTATACCTGAAAGGGGTGCCCAGGTAGGGCACCAGTCGCGGCCCGGGGTCGGGTCGTGACAAAAGTGGTATCAGAGCGTTAGTCCTCGGAAAGTGTCTACAGACCGTGTCTAGTAGAGTCTTGATTATCGGTGTGTTGTGCACCACATCTATAATCAGGAGGCTACAGGATATTTAGGATTGGTTTCCATTCTTTCACTCTAAGATCGTGCAATAGAGTTGTGTTATAGGTTGAACTCACTCTGACATATTTTTATGTATCAGTTATGCCTCCATGCAAGGCAACCGCGGCCCAGAAGGGCAATGCAGCTGAGGGAGCTGCTAGTAGGACGAAGAGGGTTACGAGGGCACAGGCCCAGTCTTTACCTGAGGTGATGTTTCGGACGGCGAGTTCCACGACGTCGCCACTTCAGCGAGTTCGGAGCGATAAGCGCCACGAGACCGCGATACATGAGCCTCCAGTTACACAGCCTGGAGCAGAGGATATGGGTTACAAGGAGATGGCCCAGTTATTGGCCAGGATCGTGGCAAGGAAGGAGGACAGACGGGAGACGGCGGTTCCGGTTGTACCCGTAGTTCACCCCAGATCTGATAGCTTGAGACTTCGGGACTTTTTGAGTTGCAGCCCACCAGAGTTCTATGGGTCGAGGCCTGAGGATGATCCTCAAGAGTTTATCCGAAGCGATTCTGGATCGTAGAGTGATCAAGGCCTCGGAGACAGAGTCGGTAGTATTGGGTTCACATCGGCTATGTGATATTGCAGTTGACTGGTTTGATTCATGGGAACTGTCTCGGGGGGAGCATGCGCTTCCAGCTGTTTGGGACGAGTTCTCAGAGGCATTTCTTAGCCATTTCTTGCCTCCGCAGATGAGGAGAGCTCGGGCCGATAGATTTCTGACGTTGAGACAGAGCGGGTGGACGGTCCGGGAGTACAACGTAGAGTTTTACTCGTTGGCTTGGTACGTCCCCACTTTAGTGGCAGACATAGAGGACAGAGTGCACCGCTATATCACAGGTCTCGATGATTACTTAGCAGAGTGTTGCTCGGGAGTAGCTCTTCAGCCGGGCATGGACATTGCCCGTATGCAGGCTTATGCACTTGGGTGTGAGGAACGTAGGGGCCGACGGATTGATAGATACCATCAGAAGAGGGCTAGGACAGCAGGGTCCTCTGGTAGTTTTCGAGGCGGACGACCTCAGCAGCAGACCGGATTTGCACCTCAGCCGGTTCAGAGCGCTCCTCCACCGTCTTCCGGATGTCCAGGGTTTTCAGGGGCAGGACAGGGCTCCAGGGCTTCGGGTTCCCAGAGGAACCAAAGTTCCAGTCAGATGAGGCCACCTATACCTCGGTGTGATCGATGTGGCAATTGCCATCGTGGGGGGGTGTCGTGTTCCTCCAGGAGCTTGTTACTCTTGTGGCCAGCAGGGCCATTTGAAGAGAGATTGTCCTACCAGAGGCGGCGGGAGTGTTGTGGTTCAGCCGACAGGGTCAGTTAATGGATCTTCGTCTTGGTGGTCGCGCGCCGAGGCGTGGTGTTCACGGACCGCAGCCGCGCGTGGGTCGTGGCGGTCCCAGCCCATCGGTCCTCGACCGCATTTATGCTATGTCCAGCCGTCAGGACCAGGAGGCGTCACCAGATGTCGTCACAGGTACATTATTGGTTTCATGTTGTGATGTATATGCTTTGATAGATCCAGGTTCTACCTTGTCCTATATATCTCCTCATATTGCTGGTAGAATAGGGATAGAGCCTGAGTCCGTAAAACCTTTTGAGGTGGCTACGCCAGTAGGTAATTCGGTGGTAGCTGAGCGGGTATATAAGGCTTGCCCAGTGACTATATACAGTCGTCAGACCCTAGCTGACTTGATAGAGTTGGATATGACGGACTTTGATGTGATTATGGGTATGGATTGGCTAGCGTCTTGCTAAGATAATGTGGACTGTAGAGAGAGATTGGTACGGTTCCAGTTTCCTGAGGAGCCGGTCATCGAGTGGAAGGGGAATACTGCATCGCCGAGGGGTAGGTTTATTTCTTACCTCAAGGCTAGGAAGATGGTGCGGAAGGGGTATATCTACCATATAGGTCGGGTATTCGATACTGAGGCCGAGATACCAGACCTTCAGTCAGTTCCGGTTGTTAGAGAGTTTCCAGACGTATTCCCAGACAATCTTCCGGGTATCCCTCCTGAGAGGGAGATTGAGTTTTGCATTGATATGTCGCCAGACACTCAACCTATATCTATTCCACCATACCGGATGACACCTGCTGAGTTGAGAGAGTTGAAGGACCAGCTGAAAGATTTGCTGGAAAAAGTCTTTATCAGACCTAGTGTTTCTCCCTGGGGAGCGCCAGTTTTATTTGTAAAGAAGAAGGATGGGACGCTGAGTATGTGTGTTGATTACAGGCAGCTGAATAAGGTAACTATCAAGAATAGATACCCCCTCCCCAGGATTGATGATTTGTTTGACCAACAGCGAGTGCGAGGTGTTTTTCAAGATAGACTGCGATCAGTTATCATCAAAGAGTTAGAGAGGCGGATATCCCAAAGATCGCATTCAGACCGGTATGGGCACTATGAGTTCGTGGTAATGTCTTTCGGTTGACTAACGCCCCAAAGAATATTCATGGATTTGATGAACCGGGTGTTCAAGCCATTCTTGGATATGTTCGTTATAGTATTCATTGATGATATCCTGGTTTATTCGCGCACAGAGCAGGAACATACAGATCATTTGAGGGCGGTATTGGGAGTCCTCCGGGACCGGCAGTTGTATGCCAAGTTCTCGAAATGCGAGTTTTGGTTGGCTTCAGTGGCTTTCTTAGGGCATGTTATCGGGGCCGATAGTATTCAGGTTGATATAGCAAGGATTGAGGCAGTCAATACTTGGCCTAGACCCACTACACCAACGGAGGTGCATAGCTTTTTGGGCCTTGCGGGTTACTATCGGAGATTTGTGGAGAAGTTTGCTTCCATTTCAGCACCTTTGACTAGGCTGACCCAGAAAGCAGCTATGTTCCGGTGGACGGATGCTTGTGAAGAGAGCTTCCTGTTACTAAAGGAGAGATTGACGACCGCCCCAGTTCTTACTCTTCCAGAGGGTTTAGACGGATATGTGGTTTATTGTGACGTCGTGTTTGCCAAGCGTCTTGACGCAAAGACAAGAAAGTTATAGCTTACGCATCTCGACAACTCAGGAAGCATGAGAAGAACTACCCCACACATGACTTAGAGCTGACAGCAGTGATTCATGCCTTGAAGATCTGGAGACATTATTTATATGGAGTTCATGTGGATATTTACACATACCACAAGAGCCTCCAGTATATCTTCAGCCAAAGGGAGCTGAACTTGCGGCAGAGACGGTGGTTAGAGCTACTTAATGATTATGATGTCGATATCCTATACCACCCAGGGAAGGCCAATGTAGTTGCAGATGCCCTTAGTCGCAGATCGATGGGTAGTCTGTCAGATGTGTAGCCAGATAAAAGGGGCCTGGTCCGCGAGTTACATCAGCTAACGAGCCTTGGGGTTCGTTTGGTTAGTTCTGATAGTACTGGGGTTCGGGTTCGAGAGGTTGCCGAGTCGTCCATCGTCGAGGAGGTGAAGAGGCGACAGTATGAGGATCTGATTGTGGTACGGTATCGAGATACGGCTCTTCGAGAGGAGAAAAGTCTATTTGAGGTAGCACCTGATGGGGTGCTAAGGTTTGAGGGCAGGTTATGTGTTCCCGATGTAGCAGGACTTCGTCAGCAGATTCTGGGGGAGGCCCACAGTGTTCGTTACTCTATTCATCCAGGGTCGACTAAGATGTACCATGACCTCAGGTGTATATATTGGTGGGATGGCCTGAAGAGGGACGTTGCAGAGTTTGTTGCGTAGTGCCCGAATCGTCAGCAGGTCAAGGTGGAGCACCAAAATCCTGGTGGGTTGTTGCAGATGATAGAGATTCCGACATGGAAGTGGGAGGTGATCAATATTGACTTTATTACAGGGTTACCTCACACTCAGAGGAAGCATGATTCCATCTGGGTTATTGTCGACAGATTTAAATCAGCCCACTTTCTTCCAGTCAGGATGAATTTTTCGGCCGAGGATTATGCTAGATTGTATATCAGAGAGATTGTGAGACTGCACGGAGTTCCTATATCGATTATTTCAGACAGAGGAGCCCATTTCACGGCTAACTTCTAGAGGTCTTTCCAGAAGGGATTAGGGACACATGTGAGTCTCAGTACTGTGTTTCATCCTCAGAACGACGGACAGGCCGAGCGCACTATCCAGACACTTGAGGATATGCTGCGGGCCTGTGTTATTGATTTCAGGGGTAGCTGGGAGGATCATTTACCTCTTGTGGAGTTTGCATATAATAACAGCTACCATTCTAGTATCCAGGTGGCGCCTTATGAGGCCCTATACGGGAGGAAGTGCAGGTCGCCGATAGGCTGGTTTGATGTGGGCGAAGTTCAGTTAGTCGGGCCAGACTTGATTCAGCAGGCGGTGGATAAGGTGAAGCTTATCCAGGAGCGGTTATTGTCAGCCCAGAGTCGACAGAAGTCGTATGCAGATCATCGACGTCGACACTTGGAGTTTGAGATGAGTGATTGGGTCTTCCTGAAGGTATCACCCATGAACGGCGTGATGAGATTTGGGAAGAAGGGGAAACTTAGCCCAAGGTACATTGGGCCTTACCAGATTGTCCCTAGGGTAGGCAAGGTTGCCTATGAGTTGGATCTGCCGTCCGATCTGGAGGCAGTACATCCAGTTTTTCATGTGTCTATGTTGCGAAAGTGTATTGGAGATCCATCTAGAGTGCACCCGATTTGTGATGTCCAGGTGACAGAGGGGTTATCATATGAGGAGAGTCCCATAGCGATACTCGATCGTCAGGTTAGGCGACTACGGACAAAGGATGTGGCTTCCGTCAAGGTCTTATGGCGGAACGAGAACAGGAAAGAAATGACATGGGAAGCAGAAGAGGACATGATGAAGAAGTATCCTCACTTGTTCCCTACACCTCCAGGTAACCCACTTTTCTGCTTGTTAGTTCTTAATTTGGCAATTATGCTTAAGTATTGTTGTGGCCGTGTAGAGCATCTTTTTTTGCAAGAAGAATAGTTAAGAGGGTCTATGTCGATATTGTGATTTGAGTAAGCATAGGAGGAACATTCGGGACGAATGTTTCTAAGGGGGGGGGGGGGGAGAATGTTACACCCCGAAATTCAGGTCATGCTCCTGAGAACGTACGAAAGGAATTAAGATTTAAATTTTAGAAAGATAGGTTGGCAGAATGTTTCGGACGAGTTTTTAGTCAACTTTGAGGCAGTTTATGCCCAGTTACCTTAGGAGTTCCTAGGTGTCTCAAAGGCCTAGTATGTAGTTCGTTGAGTCTAGTTCCCAACGCAACAAACCATTCCTCGATAGAACACCGGAGTAGAAAGTTATGGAGGTTACAAGTTCATCTTGCAATGAGCGTAAAAGTATTTTCTCAGGTCACAGTACCACGGCGCGGATCTGAGGTCGCGCACGAGATAATGAATGTTCCCTGAAGTTGCAGTGCCGCGGCGCCGACTGTAGGGCCGCGGCGGGATTTTTGCGAAAACTGGGGGAAAAATCAGAAGTTTTCTTTTAAAAGGGCCATGGGAGGGTGACAAGTGTCCCTCCCATCTGATTGTGTGGAAGCACTATATATTGACCAAGTCTTGAAGACTTGGTCATTCTTTACAAAACTCATTCTCTCTAAAAATCTCTCTTCCTTCTCTCTAAAAATTCCTCTCGCTTCTCTCTAGAAATTCAAGAAGAAACCAAGGCCTAGAGAAATTTTGGAAAGGTAACAAGAAGGAAACATGTTGACAAGCTTGTAGGAGGTTTGTGGTGGTGATTGTGGAAATAAGGCAAGTGAAATTGGTTGGACTAAGTTGGGTAAACTCTAAGGTAACAATCCATTTCTCCTTTTTAAGTAAATTGTGTTGCATGTGAGGAAGAAATGACTTGTAGTTGTCAATATTTCTTTTAGGTATATTGCATGTAGGAATAACAATTTGGATTTGAAAGGATTGGATAAGGATGATATGTGAACATGTTATAGCCAAGATAATACCTTAAACTTATTGGATTATTTAAATTGTATTGTGGGGCAGAATTTTACACGTCCAAGATGGGCGTGTAATCCCCTTGTATTGCTGAATTGTTGGGCCTTAAATGTGGCGTTTAGTAGTTGATATCGGACCTTGAAAAGGTAGAAAAGTATGTAGAAACAAAGGAAGTGTTGTCCAATTTTTCGTAGAATAAGAGGGCTTTTCAATTAGAATGTTCTACATTGAAGCTAGAAGCTAATGAACGTATTATGGCCATTATAGGTTAACATACTACGTGCGGTATATTGGACTTGCGAGTGGATTGAGCCGAAGAGGTATGTGGAACTTTCCTATGAGCATGAATAGTTTCACTTATATAGTACGGTAGACGTACAAGACTTTGATATCCCTTACTTGTTTTAAGAATGGCCAAGTTGGGTGAGTAAGGGGATTAACTCACTTCTTTAAAAGTATTAAGGATGTCTTAAGTTTTCAAAGTTAAGGGACTTGAAGTGTTTTAAGTATATGATACTTGTTTCGTTTTAAGAGTATAAGTCCCTTGGATATAGGGAAATGTATTTGACTAATGTATAAAGTTAATATAACGACTTTATGGGAAGTTGGTTATATTAGCTTTATGGAAGGTTAACAAAAGAAAGATTTACTCTAAGTAAAATAAGTAAGGATAAATGATTTGAATTATGAAAGGCAAAATGATTTTAAGGCATCAATTGCCTAAGGTTTTAAAAGAAAAGAAGTCACTTGATTTAGAAGCCTATTATATTTCTAAAAGGAAATGTGACTTGTCTTGAAAAGTAGTCGTGACTTGATACTACGGTTATTAGTATCTTGGAAGTTTTATATAAAAAGGAGTCGTTCTTAAAAGGTTAGAGATATGTGGTACTTGGGTTGAATTCCCGGGTTTTCTCTTAAATGACATGTTAGTGCCTTAAGTAAACTAAAATGAGAGGATATATTAATAATGTTAATAAGAAGTTAGGGGATTTCTTAACTTGCTTATGTTATGATAAGCCGGTAGCGCTTATGTTATGTATGATGCCAGTTGTGCGGGTTATGTATTCTTACTGGTAGACCCTGTTACTACTTATTCCATGGATTTGCTACCCATGACGCGAGCGCATTTGTACTCATTGCAGCCCACCGGGCCCATGGGTGAAATAGTCCCACGCGGTGAAATAGTCCCACGCGAGGCGGATGACCTATCATGGTCCACAGGACCTATGCGGGTGAAATAGTCCCAGGAGTAGGATTGCTTAATGATACTACGGGCGGGTGACCCTATTTTGATCATGAGCCTCCTATTTTTATGCAGTTAAGTTTATACTTGTTACTCTCATTGTTAGTAAGGCACAATGCACTGTAGTTTGATTATCATCCATGTCTCCAGCTTTGTTTAGACTTATGATATAATTACCGTATTTTCCGGTTTTACATACTTGGTACATATTGTGTACTGACCCTCTTCCTCGGGGGCTGCGTTCATACCGCAGGTAGAGGTAAGCAGGTGGTGGATCCTCATTCTTAGGATTATTGATCAGGTGTCAGAAGCTCCATTTCTCCGGAGGCTTGTCTTTTGGTACGGTTCTCCCTGATGTTGTAGATATTATGTACATTCAGGGGTATGCCGGGGCCCTGTCCCGCCGCAGTTGTTATTCCTAGAGGTCTGTTAGTCACACTTGTGGTTTGGGCTGTAAGAACAAAGTTGTACTGTCTTACTTTTGGTTATGTATATGTTATGGAAGACGACCTTATCGGCTAGCCTGTGATGTTTATTGTCTAAATATGTTTATGTGTTGTGTATGTTCCGCTGTTATTCTCTGATGTATACCTGAAAGGGGTGCCCAGGTAGGGCACCAGTCGCGGCCCGAGGTCGGGTCGTGACATAAACTCAATCTCTCATTAGTAAAATTTCCAACAATCCCCTCTTGAAAAAGAATTGGTGCACACAGGGTGCCAAAGTTCAACAATCTTTCAGCGAAAAAATATTACATCACGATAGGTAGCTTTCGGCTTTGAACCTTCCTTAGTTGATTACCATCAGATTTACTTACTGCGCGGTGAACCTGATGTCTTGAACCATCAGTGTTTACAGTAACCCAAGACAACGATATCAACATAATAACTCTCTTTATTCATCTTCTTTTATTGTCTTGTCCGTTGTGGCCATGGACAATGCTTAGATTCTTAAGTGCGTACAATTGAAGCGACCTGTTTACACACTTAAATATTTGATCTCCTATAAGGTATATTGCTCTACCCCACTCACAAGTGTTAGAAATCATTAAAAGTTTCAAAACTTATCCTTTACCCATCATGCAGGTAGCACTTAATGTCTATCGCGGGAATGACTTTGGAGTTATCTTTCTTTAAAGAATGATAATCCGAAGTGCTCTTACTTCAACTGAAGCGCTAAACTGAACCTCTATAGCTTAGTTTTCCCATTGAACCAAATTCCTGGGATCTTTAGTCAGTAAGGTTGGGTTACCACCATAAAAATTCTTATTGTGTGGGTTTTAAGCCCATTCACCTAGAAAAGCAGAATATTTGATCTTTGGGTAAGTCTTTAGTTAAAGGATCCGCTAAGTTATCCTTTGATTTGACGTAATAAATGGAAATGACACCCGTAGTGATCAACTGCCTAACGGTCTTATGTCTTCGACGAATATGTCTAGACTTGTCGTTGTACATATTATTTTGTGTCCTTCCTAAAGTTGACTGGCTGTCACAGTGAATTATCACCGAAGGCACGAGTTTATCCCAACAAGGGATATCCTCTAAGAAGTTGAAGCCATTCTGCTTTTTCTCCTGTTTTGTCCAAAGCGATAAACTCCGATTCCATAATGGATCGGGCGATGCATGTTTGCTTAGAGGATTTCCAAGATACAACTCCACCACCAATTGTAAAAACATACCCACCGGTGGATTTGGTGTTCTTTATGTCTGATATCCAGTTTACATCACTGTATCCTTCCAATACGGCTGCATACCTTGACTAATGTAATTTGTAGGTCAGCAAATATTTCAGCTATCGTAGTATCTGATTTAATGCCTTCCAATGATCATTTCCAAGATTACGAGTGAACCTAGCCAACTTATTGATTGAATAAGCGATGTTGGGTCGGGTACAATTTGCAATCTATATTAAACTGCCAATGACCTATGCATATCGCTCCTGGGATACAGGTGTACCACGATTTTTATCAATTCTATGATTTAAATCCATTGGTGACTTCATAGGGGAACTGTCAACTACGTTAAATTTCCTCAAAACATCTTCAATGTAATGAGATTGAGACAAGACCGGTCCGTCAGATGTCATAGAAATCTTAATTCCTAAGATTACATCTGCAATACCCATATCTTTCATGTCGAAGCATTGTTTCAACATCTTCTTCGTTTCTAGGACCAAGTTAGACTACTTGCGGTGATGAGTATGTCATCTACGTAAAGACATATCATAAAAAATGAGTCATAGTTCCTGTTACACCCCGTATTTCCAAGGCAATGAGATGAACATGCGTAAGAAATTGAGATTTGAATTTTGGAAAGAAAGAAGAATTACTGTTTCTTAAGGAAAAATCTCGGGAATTTGTAAAGGAAAAAGTTTATTAATTGGAATTCATTTCCCAAATTTGGTACTTGGGACTTATAGATTATATTAGAATTTTGAATTTTAAATTCCGGATTTGGTCATGTGGGCCCACGGAAAAAATTTACGGTTTCGTGGGGCCCACAATATTTTGAGATATTTTGACCAATTATAGATATTTTGGGGGAAGGAAATATTTTGGACGAATTGGAGAGTAACACGTGGCACCCCCACTTGATCTTGGAAGACTTTGACCTTAGATATTTTGGAGACAAGTGGAGGTGAGGCTATACACTTGTCATGATCTTACCCATTGTGATACATTATATATCTATATATAGAGGGTTTGCAAGACTTAACACTTAGCCAAATTTCATGAAATATTTAGCCTCTCCTTAAGGGCTCTCGACCAAGGCTCTCCAAGAGCAACAAAAATTCTTCAAATCTTGATGATAAAGCCTCAAACTCAATACTAAGCTCCCTAATGAAGTTCTAAGCCTAGACAAACCCTTAAACCCCAAGAACAATGTGTTGGCCGAATAAACTAAGTTTTATCAACTTTTTGGAGGTGAAATACAAAGTTAAGAGGTGTGTAAGTTCATAGGCGTCACATATGTGTGATTGTAACTTGAAGAAGTGGAGCGAAACGAAAACTGCGGACCATGGTAGCCCGGACTATTTTGGACGTTTTTGAGGCTAAAAATGAGGTAATGATTCTTCTTCCTTCGCAGTAATTGGATATTACTTATTTTTATGTTTAAGGGATGAATTTATGTTAAGGAAGAAATGGAAAATAAGATGTGTATGTGAGAGATATGGTGTTGAGGTCGAGACTTGCCATATTGGCGTCTTGGAAGTGTTGGTCAGTTTTGTTGTTATCACGTATGGCATGTTATATAATGAAGAAAATATTGTTGTTGATAGTTTATATAACTTATATAACATTTTGGAATGAGAATTGGATTAAAAGGAATTAAGGAAAAGGACATTGGATTGTTGTAGTTATTGTTGGACGTAAAACTGCCCAAAACTGTTAGACGTCGTTGTGTCGTTTTTATGGACTGTTTTGGGGAGTATAAATGCTGAAAAATCAGCCCCTAACATGCATGATTAATGTAGTAATTGGCTAATGAAAGTCCTAAAGAATAAGGGTATAAGAAGGGTGTTGAAGGCTTCATATTGTACCCTTAAAAATGTTGGTTTATTATGGACTGTTTAGTGGACTGTTTTGTATAGATTGTGGGGCAAAATTTTACACGTCCAGTTAGGCGTATAATCCCTTTTGGTTAACTGTTGGTTGTTCCTTAAATGTGGCTGTTGGTTGATAAATTTGGGCCTTGGAAAAGGTGGAAAAGTACGTAGAAACAAAGGAAGTGCTGCCCAAATTTCCGTAGAATTAGAGGGCATTATTCGGTATAAGTCTTACACTAGTAAGCTTGAAGTTGATAGAAGTGTTATTGTCATTTTAGGTTGAAGTACTACGTATAGCATAGTCTACTTGACTTGAGGAATAGCCGATAAAGGTTGAAGTACATTGGAGCATATGCTACTTATCGTGTTGATTAGTCGTCAACGAGGTATGTGAACTACTTCCTTCTATCGACATGACTTGTTTATTGAAGTATACTTGCATTATTGTTGGAGTATACATGACTTGTTTCTTGAAGTATACTTGCCTTGTTATTGGAGTATAAATGACTTGTTTCTTGAAGTATACTTGCCTTGTTATTGGAGTATACATGACTTATTTCTAAAGGTGAATTGACTTGAGAAGTATGACTAACTTGGCTTTAGATTGTAAGTTACCTGACGTTGGAAAATGAAAGATTGTTATATCTATTCCTTGATAGTACTTAGTGATGTACTCTATACATAGTACTTTGGATTTCAAAAAGGGAAGTTCCTTTTTATGGATTTGAAAAGTATAGGTTACTTGATTTGAAGAGTATAGGTAATTTGATTTGAAAAATGTAGGTTACTTGATTTGGAAAGAATAAGTAACTTGATGGTAAAAGTGAAAGTACCTTGATGGTATAAGTTCTAGTGTCTTGAGGTTTCTATAAAGGAAAGATTGTACGGCAGACGTACATTGAGTTATTGGATCTTAATCCTTATTGATGCGCGAGGTGATAGTACCTTGGGACTTCTAAAATGAAAGTTATTGTGTGTGGAACTCTTCCTATCTTTTCTTGTGCATGAACCTTATAGAATGTGTGTACGTTGGACGCACTTGTTTAAAGGAAATTGGATTCATAATAGTACTTGATTTGAAAAGTACAAGGTTATTTGATTTTAAATGATACATATGCCTTAGTTTTCTAAAACATAAAGTGTTATAATGGTTTTATGGGAAGTTAGTTATAACGGCTTTATGGGAAGCCAAAAGAGTGGTTTACTTGTTTGATTTAAAGAGTATAAATGACTTGATTTTAAAAGAACGAGTCACTTGATTGTAAAGCCTTGCGTTTAGTTTAAAAGGTGTAGTAACTTGATTTTAAAAAAAGTAGAGGTACTTTGATACTACGGGTGTTAGTATATTAGGGTTTATAAAGAAAAGGATGTACGACAGATGTGCATAGTACTTCTGGGTTCAACTCCCTTAGATTGCATGATGTGATTCATTTTATAAAGAATGGATGTACATAGTACTTTGGGGTAAATTCCCGGATTTTACATGACGTGATAGTGCCTTGAGTTTTATAAAATGATAGTTCATTCATTTTGTTTAATGAGAGCTAAAGATTATTTAACTTGCATATGTTGTTCATGATAGCCATTGTCCAAGTGTTATATTATTCATTGCGGGGTCAATCCCCGGGACATTATACTTTTCATGGATTTGCTCTCCATGCGGCGGGTTCAACTCCCATGACACACTCCGTGGATTAGCTCTCCATGAGGCGAGTATCGTGTATAGATGCTCATGCGAGTCCACTGGACTCATGCGGGTGAAATAGTCTCATGCGGGTGAAATAGTACTATGCGAGTATCGTGTATAGATGCTCATGCGAGTCCACAAGACTCATGCGGGTGAAATAGTCCTATGCGAGTATCGTGTATAGATGCTCATGCGAGTCCACAGGACTCATACGGGTGAAATAGTCTCATGAGGGTGAAATAGTCCTATGCGGGTTCAACTCCCATGATATCCCTCCGTGGATTATCTCTCCACGATGCGAGTATTGCGTATATATATGCTCATGCGGGTCTAAGGATCTATGCGGGTGAAACAGCCCATGAACAAGATTGCATAATGATATTACGGGCGGGTGGCCCTAAGTTGGTCATGACTTCCTATTTTGAAATGGTACATCTTACTCTTATTACTCTTATTTGTGCAAGGCACAGTTGTACTGTTATTGTGATTATCATATTTGACACGGCACAGTTGATTTCATAATTGATGTAGTACAGTGGTACAATGATACAGTGATACAGTAGTATAATGGTACAGTGATACAGTGGTACAGTGGTATAGTAATACAGTAATACAGTGATACAGTGATACAATGATACAGTGGTACAATGATACAGTGATACAGTAGTACAGTGGTACAGTGATACAGTGATACAGTGGTACAATAATACATTGATACAGTAGTACAGTGGTTGTCACGACCCGGTCCCGGGCCCGTGACTGGTGCCTTACCCGGGCACCCAAGTAGATATACATCAGAGTAACCAGCGGAATAAAAAAAACAAAGACATGAGATAAAGAGTAAAATAAGAAACAGTCTATCCAAGAAAAAGTTGCCTTTCGGCATATATACCAAGTCTCACAGTTACATCCCAAAATTTACAACAGGACTACAAACCTCTAAGAAAGTAAACAACTATGGCGGGACAGGGCCCCGCCATACCCTGAATGTACATAAAGCTACAATGACAGGGAAAAATCATACCCAAAATACAAGCCTCCGGAGAAACGGGGCTTTCCCAAAAGCAGAAACGGTGATCCTAGGAGCGGGGATCAACAACTGGAGTACCTCTACCTGCGGCATGAACGCAACCCGAAGGAGTCGATCTGATAGGTACCAAGTATGTGAAACTGTAAAGTACTGAAATGAAGTCATAACATTTTAAAACCAATTACAAATACGTACGAACACTCAATTTAACCGCACATAGTGCCACAACATAAACAAGGGCAAAAATAGATATAACGTAACTGGTCTTTTCTAGGCTGCTAATGATCGAAGCAAGGCCAATTGCCCATAGTATCATTATGCGAGCCTAATCCTGGAACTTCTGCAGTCCGCATAGACCACCTAGGTCCGCATGAGGTATTCCTCGCATCGGGGGTAGCTAACCCTCGGCATCAACTCGACTCCGCGGTCCGCGTAGTCACATGGACCGCATGAGGTATTCCTCGTGACGGCGTAACACACCCGGAGTGATCATCCCGAACTCCGCGACTCGCATAGGTCACATGGACCCGCATGAGGTATTCCTCGCGTCGGGGGTGGCTAACCCTCGGCTCGTAACAAGTCAGTGGGGTAAGTGATATAATATCAGTACAACGGGCTTACCGTTAAACAACATAAGCACAACAAGAACAACCCCCTTACACAAACGTCACAAGACACTAACACACTTAGCATCATAACGTGTTTATTTATCAAACCAACTTACCACACCTTCAGAAATCATTACACGGCTTTTATAAACAAATAAGTAAACCGTTCCTTTTATCTTTCTTAAGTCGTTATACCTAACTTCCCATAAAGCTAGTATAACACTTAAGCTTTTTATTTAAAACCAAGTATTACTTTTCTTCCAAAAATGATTCATAACTCTTTTTGAAATATTCAAGATTCCTATTATTTAGAACTCAAGTCCAAAGACATCAAGGTAAAGCCAAATTTAGTTTAACACGCGTACGTCTATCGTACTATATATTTTTCACAATTATCATGCTCAAGGGGATAGGAAGAATCACATACCCCTTCGGTTCCATCCATCCACTAAGTCCAACATGCCGTACGTAGTATGTCCCTCGATACGTGGAGCAAACTTTAACCAAAATAAGGATTTGACCGAGAAATTTCCAAAGGCTAAAGTCTCTGTAGCATTGCTTTGATTTTTAAAGAAGACATGAAAGGCTTAGAATGAAATGATTAAAAGGATTGTTGTATGTAGGGGAATGAAAGGTTTACTAAAATGGAATGTTGAAGAACTTACTGAATGTTTCACAAAGAGTTGCTAGACGTACGCTTTGTTTTAATCTTTTTCTTTTTAAAACAAAGTGAACTGAAATGTAGCCTCTTAGCTAAAAAAAACGACTTAAGGAGGAGTCTCATGTGTCTCGTTTTGCTCCCATATATAAGACGTGAAATACTTGTAGATAAGCATTAAATTAAAGCTCATGACTTAGTCTTCCACTATCCTTTAGCTAGTCAATTAGGTGATTTACTTAGAGGCTTACACGTAATGGCCCTGTTATCCCCCTCCATTAATAATCAATCCCATAATTAATCAATTATACCCATAATTAATTCTAGATCCCACTTCTTTTAAATCCTAAAAACTCATAGAAACTTCGTATACTTGATGTCCTAATTTGTATTATGATATTAGTCCATCACCTCTTGTCTACTTGCCCCACAAATATCTTGCAAGACTTTGACCACTTGCTTTGTCCACCATTCCCTTTCTAGGGGTGACACATGTCGCCCTCCTATTGGTCCAAAATATTTCATTCTTAACCTAATTAGGGCTTATACATTTATACGTACGTCCTCACATACATACTCTGGAATTACGGGGTATAACATTCTCCCCTCCTTAGAAACATTCGTCCCGAATGTTCCTTCTCAAAACAGGTAATGATATAGCTCCTCATAACTTAAACAGTTTGCAAATGCCACACATGGCCACAATACAACACTTAAGTACATAAGGCAATTGAAATCAACAAGTAGGAAAGTGAGTTACCTGGAGGTGTGGGGAATAAGTGAGGATACTTTTGCCTCATGTCCTCCTCTACTTCCCACGTCATCTCCTCTCTTTTCTCGTTCCGCCATAACACCTTGACGGAAGCCACATCCTTTGTCCGCAGACGCCTAACCTGATGATCGAGTATCGCTATGAGACTCTCCTCATACGATAACCCCTCCGTCACCTGGACGTCATCAATCGGGTGCACTCTAGATGGATCTCCTATACATCTCCTCAGCATAAAAACATGAAAAACCGGATGTACTGCCTCCAGATCGGACGGCAGATCCAACTCATAGGCAACCTTGCCTACTCTACAGACAATCTGATAAGGCCCAATGTACCTTGGGCTGAGTTTTCTCTTCTTCCCAAATCTCATCACACCCTTCATGGGTGACACCTTCAGGAAGACCCAATCATCAACCTCAAACTCCAAGTGTCGACGACGATGATCTGCATACGACTTCTGTCGACTCTGAGCTGTCAATAACCGTTCCTGGATAAGCTTCACCTTATCCACTGCCTGTTGTATCAAGTCCGGCCCGACTAATTGCACCTCGCCCACATCGAACCACCCTATCGGTGACCTGCACTTCCTCCCATATAAGGCCTCATAAGGCGTCATCTGGATACTGGAATGGTAGCTGTTATTATACGCAAACTCTACTAGCGGCAAATGATCCTCCCAGCTACCCCTGAAATCAATAACACAGGCTCGCAGCATATCCTCAAGTGTCTGGATAGTACGCTCTGCCTGTCCGTCGGTCTGAGGATGGAATGCAGTACTGAGGCTCACCTGCGTCCCTAATCCCTTCTGGAAAGACCTCCAGAAGTTAGCCGTAAACTGGGCTCCTCTGTCCGATATGATAGATATAGGGACCCCATGCAGTCTCACGATCTCTCGGATGTAAAGTCTAGCATAATCCTCGGCCGAAAAAGTCGTCCTGACGGGAAGAAAGTGGGCGGATTTCGTCAGCCTGTCGACGATAACCCAGATAGAATCATGCTTCCTCTGAGTGCGAGGTAACCCTATAATAAAGTCCATATTGATCACCTCCCATTTCCACGCCGGAATCTCTATAGCCTGCAACAACCCACCAGGCCTCTGGTGCTCCACCTTGACCTGCTGACAACTCGGGCACTGAGCAACAAACTCTGCAACGTCCCTTTTCAGGCCATCCCACCAATACACAGATCTGAGGTCGTGGTACATCTTTGTAGACCCCGAATGGATAGAGTAACGTGCGATGTGTGCCTCCCCTAGAACCTGTTGTCGAAGTCCTGCAACATCTAGAACACACAACCTGCCCTCAAACCTTAGCACCCCATCAGGTGCTACCTCAAATGGACCCTTCCCCTCACTAAGTGTCGTATCACGATACCGTGTCAAAATCGGATCCTCATACTGTCGCCTCTTCACCTCCTCGACGATGGAAGACTCAGCAACCTCTAGAACCCGAACCCCACTACTATCAGAACCAATCAATCGGACTCCAAGGCTCGCTAGCTGATGTAACTCGCGGACCATGCCCCTCCTCTCTGGCTGCACATCTGATAGACTACCCATCGATCTACGACTAAGGGCATCTGCCACTACATTGGCCTTCCCCGGGTGGTATAGGATATCGACATCATAATCCTTGAGTAGCTCTAACCACCGTCTCTGTCGTAAGTTAAGCTCCCTCTGGCTGAAGATATACTGGAGGCTCTTATGGTCTGTGTAAATATCCACATGAACTCCATACAAATAATGTCTCCAGATCTTCAAGGCGTGAATCACCACTGCCAACTCTAAGTCATGTGTGGGGTAGTTCTTCTCATGCTTCTTGAGCTGTCGAGATGCGTAAGCTATAACCTTACCCTGCTGCATCAGCACACACCCAAGACCGCTGCCCGACGCATCACAATAAACCACGTAGCCGTTTGGACCCTCTGGAAGAGTAAGAACTGGGGCGGTCGTCAACCTCTCCTTCAGTAACTGGAAGCCCTCCTCACAAGCATCCGTCCACTGAAACTTAGCTGCCTTCTGAGTTAGCTTAGTTAAAGGTGCTGAAATAGAAGCAAACTTCTCTACGAACCTCCGATAATACCCTGCAAGGCCCAGAAAGCTGCGCACCTCTGTCGGTGTAGTAGGTCTAGGCCAAGTCTTGACTGCCTCAATCTTTGCCGTATCCACCCGAATACCATCGGCCCCGACAATGTGCCCTAAGAACGCCACCGAAGTTAACCGAAACTCACATTTCGAAAACTTGGCATACAACCGCTGGTCTTGGAGAACTCTCAGCACTGCCCTCAAATGCTCTGCATGCTCCTGCTCTGAGCGAGAATAAACCAAGATGTCATCAATGAATACTATCACAAACGTATCCAAAAATGGCTTGAATACCCGGTTCATCAAATCCATAAATACTATCGGAGCATTGGTCAAGCCGAAAGACATGACCCTGAACTCATAGTGCCCGTACCGGGTCCGGAATGCAGTCATAGGGACATCCGTCTCCCTACCTCGTACCTGATGGTAACCAGATCACAGGTCTATCTTGGAGAAACACCTCGCACCCTGCAACTGGTCGAACAAGTCATCAATACTGGGGAGGGGGTATCTGTTCTTAATAGTCACCTTGTTCAGCTGCCTGTAATCAACACACATGCGCAATGTCCCATCCTTCTTCTTCACAAACAATACCGGCGCTCCCCAGGGAGAAACACTAGGCCTGATGAAGCCCTTCTCCAACAAATCTCTCAGCTGGTCCTTCAACTCTCTCAACTCGGCAGGTGTCATTCTGTATGGCGGAATGGATATAGACCGAGTGTCTGGTAACACATCGATACAAAACTCAATCTCCCTCTCAGGAGGGATACCCGGGAGGTCGTCTGGGAACACGTTTGGGAACTCTCTTGTTATACCCCGTATTTCCATAGTATGTACGTGAGGGCGTACGTATAAAAGTTTTAGCCTTAAGATAGGCAAGGATCGAAAATTTTGTTCACAACTACCGAAAAGAATCATTTTCCGACGAAACGTTTTCCAAAACTTGCGTAGGGAAAATTACGGCTATGTCGTTTATAATTTTTGCGGATTTTTCCGAGAGATGCAATATTTTGGACCAACGAGAGGGCGACACTTGTCACCCTCAAGTGGACGGTTGTGGTGGCCGAAAGTGGGGCGTTTTTTGTGGCTTGTTTTGTGGCCTAAAACTTGGGTCAATGTTTGTAAGGGATTTGTGGAGTAGGATAGGGTGCACTTGTGCAAATCTCCACCATACACTTGCCTACCACTTGGCTTGATCATGGCCATTGAATTCCCTATAAATACCCCCCTTTGTTGAAGACTTTCTTCATCCCTCAAACACTTTCTAAGTCTTGAAAACTCTTCCCCCCCTTTGTGTAGTTCTCGCCCAAGCCTCCCCCTCCCCCTTGAGAAGGCCTTGGCCGAAACCACCCCCTCCCCCTTTGTAGTGTCCTAGCCGAGACACACCCCCCCTTCCCTTGGAAATTGCTCTCGTCCAAACATACCCCCCCCCCCCTTGGTAGAAAAGTATTCTCCAAGTATTGTTACTATTCCAAAATACCTTAGCCTTATACCTTGTAGTATTCCAAAGTTACCTCTATACGTAGAGCTCGGAAATACTACCTTATGTCCTTTTAGTCTCAAAACGAAACCCTAAGGAAAATCTTCATAGTTGGTTGAAGTGCTAAGTAGAAGTTGTTTGGCAACTTCTAAGGGTTGTTTGGAGCGGGTTGGAGCGCCCAGAGTAGGAGCTAAACGTTGCTCAGGATCGACATTTAATCTTGGATAATTTTGGGCTTATCGAGGTAAATATCTTGTCCCCCTTTTTGTAATTAAAGTTTACATACTGTTGAAGTATAAGAATTAAGTATAAGTTATATACAAGGAAGGTATATAAGAAGAGAATTGAACTGATTACATAGGATCATTACAGAGACTTGTGAAGCACGGGTAGGAAGTTGTCGCCCAATTTTCCGTAGAGTCTTGTATCTAGATTTATTCTACCGAGTAGTCTAGACTTTGATAGACTTGTATAACCATTATAGGTTGAAGTACTGCGAGTAGCGTATTCTACTCGAAGGGTGGAAAAGGCTAGCAGGATTACAGTACTTTGGAGCTATTTGCTAATAGTCGATAAATCATCGCGAGGTATGTGATTCTTCCTATCATCTTGAGCATAATATTTTAAAATAATATATATAATACGGTAGACGTACGTGTGTTAACTGAACGTGGTTTTACTGCGATGTCTTTTGACTTGAGTCTAAATAATAAGAATCTGAAGTATTTCAAAAGAGTTAAGAAACCTTTTTGAAAGAAGAGTAACACTTGGTTTTAAAAGTTTTAAGTGCTTAAGAGTTATACTAGCTTTATGGGAAGTTAGGTATAACGACTTAAGAGAGATAAAAAGAATGGTTTATTGATTTTAGAAGTTAAGAGACTTGATCTTAAAAGATAAGAGACTTGACTTAATTAATTTAATATGAATTTTGTTAATAAGTGTGAAACCTCATTCGTGAGTAATGAGTACTTGGTTTTTCAAAGGAATAATGTTTTACTGATTTCGGAAATCAGAATAAGTATCGAACGAACCACTGCAGCGTTAATAAAGGGAAATGTATTGACTAATTAAGTATTATTAAAACCAGTAGAAACCTCCATCTGCATAGAAGCTAAGATGAGACAAAATGATAGTACATTTCCTAGATCATGGCTGCTTTAATAAGATTGTTATGAACAAGAATAACCTACTCACACATACGACATATGTTTCTCAAATTGTTTTAAAAGAGAATTATATTCTTAAGTGATTAAGACTATAAACTACGAAACCTTTCGAAAAAGAGAAACTTGAGCATTTGAAATTAGGCAAACTTGAACGTTTGGAAAATAATGTTGTTACTTGATTTTACAAAGGGAAGTGTTTTGGTTTACTTAAAAAGATAGTCACTCTATTTTTATACTACGGGTATTGTGTGAGTTTTGTGAAGGAAACGGATCTTTTAAAGAGTTAGTGTATGAAGTACCTTGGGGATAAAAACCCGAGCTTGATTGACATAAAGTAGAAAGTACCTTGTGTGAATAACTTGACTATGTTGGTTTGTGATAGCCTTGTAATACTTTCTTGTTGGTTTGATAAATAAACATGTTAGGATGCTACGTGTGTTAGTGTCTTGTAATGTTGTGTAAGGGGGTTTCCCTTGATTGTGCTTATGTTGTTTAACGATAAGCCGTTATGTTAGTATTATATCACTCACCTTGACTTGATCTCGGGGGTTAAGCTGCTCTCCGATGCGGGGTATAGCTCAGGCGGTCTGGGACCATGATTCGAGAATACCTCATGCGGGTCCAGGGGATCTATGCGGAGCTACGAGAGTTCCAGGTTAGTGTGCGGCCTTTGTGGTCATGCGGTCTATGTGGCCCGTGCGGATCGCGAGTCGGGGCGTTGCCGGAGTAGCTACCCTCGATGCGGGAATACCTCATGCGGGCCTATGTGAGTGGCCTATGCGGGTGCGGGAAGTTCCAGGACTAGGCAGCGCATTAGATCTGCGGGTGAGTGGCGGCCGATCATGTGGCGGTCTAGACAGATCTCATGATACGATTTATGACCTTGTTGATGCGTGGGTTTTAGTAGTCGGCTATGCCTTCGTACTTACCGTGCGGTTTTACTATGACACGGTGGGACACGGTGTTCATGTGTATTCCTTGGTGCTTTTATATCATAGGCTAGGCATTGAGGAAGGTATTCCACGCATGATTGATGTTGTGGCGTGAGACCCATAGTTATAGTTGAGTGATGACTTTGAGGCGTGAGTCCACGACTTGACATATTCGCTTATTTATTGTGAATCGTAGTTTGGTTATCATATATGTCTCGCTTTATATAGACTACTATGATTTCATTTCTGATATTTTTCGTTTCACATACTTGGTACTGTTATCGACCTCGCCCGGGCTGCGTTAAATCTGCAGTAAGGTACACGATCATTGATCCCGCTCTTAGGATCAGTTCAGCGTTTTGGAAGCTCCGTTTCTTGAGGCTTATCGTGGTATAGTCCCTGTCGTTGTAGGTACTTACATTCAGGTATGGCGGGCCCTGTCCGCCATTGTTGTTATATCATTCTTAAGTGCAGTAATCTTGTTGTGGCGAGTTTGTAAAAGGATGTAACTTGTTGGTTAAGTTTTTATATATGCGAAAGGCAACTTTTCTTCGGATAAAGCGTGTCTCTTTTACATTGTTTCATGTTGTGTTTTATGTTCGTGATTACTCGATGTATGTCTACTTGGGTGCTGTGGTAAGGCACGATCCACGAGCCCGGTTTGGGTCGTGACAAAAGTGTATCGAGCGATTAATCCTCGAAAAGTGTCTACGCAGTATCTAGTAGAGTCTTGATTATCGGTGTGTTGTGCTCCACACCAATAATCAGGAGGCTATAGGATATTTAGGATTGGTTTCCATTCTTCTCACTCTGAGATCGTGCTTAGAGCCGTGTTATAAGTTGGACCCCTCTAACGTATTTCGTTCCACCGCTATGCCTCGCGTAAAGCGGCGCCCGAGAAGGCAAGCGGCCAGGAGGCTGCGAGTAAACACAGAGGGTTACTAGGGCATAGGCCCAATCATCACAGGTGGTGCTTCGTTCGGGGAGTTACGCTCGTCGACCCGTGAGTTTAAGACAGCGGCGATTCCTCTGCGGCCATGATATTTGAACCTTTAGTTCCACGACCGATGCGAAAGTATAGATTGCAAAGAGACGACCCTGTTACTAGCTAAAGATGTAGCTACCTGAGAGTATATTATATACCGATTTATCACGAGTCATGATGAATATCTAAGAGAGGGTTGTGCAAGAGTAGCTCTTCAGTCATGCTTGAGCATGGCCTGCGTAAGGGCTTATGCGTAGCGGTAGAAAGCGTAGAGATCGGCAGTTAATCAAGGACAATGAGAAGAGGCCGATCGGCAGGTCCTGGTAACTTTCGAGGCGGACCTTCTCGGCAGATCGTTATGCACCTCGCCCGATCAGAGTGGTCCTCCGCGGAACTTGGGCGTTCGAGGTATGCAGGAGTTGGTCGATCTCGAAGGCTGCTGGTTCGCAGATACGTAGGTTCCGGCCCGATCGGTTGATTTTCCTCATTATTCACGCGGTGTAGGCGTCATCCCGGGGAATGTCGTCTTGTTGTTGGTGCTTGTTTTACCTGCGGCCGGCAGGGCCATGTGTCGAAAGGGTGTCCTAGTAGGAGGGACGCAAGTAGAGGACTCGACCTACGGTCGATTCTGGTCGATGGTTCGGAGAGGAAAGGGTGTTATCGAGGAGGCCACACACCTCGGTGTGGCCGTTGTGGTAAGTGTCATTATGGGGAGTGTCGTACTTCTTCGACAGCTTGTTTTGCTTGCGGCCAGCAGGGCCATTTTGCGAGAAATTGTCCGACCAGAGGTGGCGCAAATGTAGAGACTCAGCCTTCAGGATCAGTGGCTAGTTAATCACCTTCCCTAGCTATGCGCCCTACGGGGCAGGATTGATTAGAACGACAAAGGGGAAGTGAAGCAGTAGATACATGTATATCTTTAACCCTCTAGAGATTAGTATGTAAGATGAGTATATCTTAAGTGTTATGTTCTGATAGCATTTGTGCAAAGTGTGATTTGAAATCATGGTTATTTAAAAAGGGTAAGATTGGGGATAAGGAAAGTGTGAGCCTTAGAATGTTGTACGTGGAGACCTTAGAGGCGAGGCCATCTTGAGTGAAAGATTACACTTATGTTTGACCCTTATCAGAGTGCATAGTGCATGTGAGATATAATTGTGTGATAAGTCCCTGAGTAGTGTGGAATGAAAGAGGGTAGTTGAGCTAAGAAGACCACTAGGTTTTCGTGACTTGATTAGTGAGATTGTTCCGGATCGGGGAACAAGAGTTTTCTTGCGATAAGCGGTCGGGTTGAGGCCGATCGCGGGTCAACGCGACTGTTTTGTGGTAGGTCAGTTCGGTGGTCCTCCAGTGGTAGGTCACGAGGGTGTTAGGCCCAAGTTTAGTTAACCATCGTACGAGTTTGTGGATGCGTTCGACCAGTAGTCGGGCCGATGAGGTCAGCCCCTCTTGTTTTTCAGTCAGGACCGTGTACTCGGCAGAGGGTTATGCGAGATGTTATATCAGGAAGGATGTAAGGCTGCACGAGGTGCCTACTTTCGCCTTATGTCAGGCAGTGGAGCCCAGGTTACGGCTATTTCTTTTTCTGGAAGTTTTACCAGGCAGGGTTAGAAACTCAGGTGAGTCTCAGTATCACATTCGCCCTCGGGCCAGTGTTTGGATTTCAGAGGTAGCTGTGAGTATTGTTGTCTCCTGTTGAGGGAGTGTTTTATAGCTACCATTTCAGTATTCGGATGTCGCCTTATGACGCCTTGTAGGGGCGGAAGTGTAAGTTCTTGGTCGATTGGTTCGATGTTGGCAAGGTTCGAGATAGTTGGTTCATACTTGTTTCGCGAGGATGTGGATAGGGTGAAGCTTATCCGTAAGAGGTTATTGGCGGCTCGAGTCAGCGAAGTCGTGCGGATAATCGGCGACGACGCTTGGAGTTCAGGTTGACGGTGGGTCTTCTTGAAGGTACCGCCCCGGAAAGGGTGTGACGAGTTTGGAAAACAGAGGAAACTTAGCCCGAGTTACTTTGGGCCCTTTCAGATCATGTGAAGAATAGGCCAGGTTGCCTACATGTTAGCATTGGCCGTCCGACTTAGGAGGCAGTACGTCCGGTCTTTCATGTTGTTATGTTTGGAAAAGTATCGGAGATCCATCCAGAGTGTTCCCAGTTAATGGTGACCAAGTTGGAGGTAGTAACCCAGAGATTTTGGAAACTGAAGCAGTAACAGAAATGTGGTAAGTTATGAGAAAGAGTTCGAGTGTACGAGAAGGGTACGACGAGTAAGAGAAGAAGCGATCATGTCTTACGAGCATAGATGTGATCATTTCTTTTGTAAAGTGAAGGTGCGAAGGGAGTATATTTTAGACCTCGAGTGGGAGATTTTGTAGTGATGGAGGTGATTCCTCGTGGACTTGGATGTAAGTATTTGCGCGTGTTGTATTGTGGCCAGGTGTGGCATGATTGTTTTCGTAAGTATAGCAGTGAAGACTATACTGGCGCATGTTTGTTTTGAGACTTAGAAAGAACATTCGGGACGAATGTTTCTAAGGAGGGGAGAATGTTATACCCCATATTTCCAGAGTATGTACGTGAGGGCGTACGTATAAAAGTTTTAGCCTTAAGATAGGAAAGGATCGAAAATTTTGTTCACAACTACCGAAAATAATCGTTTTCCGACGAAACGTTTTCCAAAACTTGCGTAGGGAAAATTATGGCTATGTCGTTTATAATTTTTGCGGATTTTTCCGAGAGATGAAATAATTTGGACCAACGAGAGGGCGACACTTGTCACCCTCAAGTGGACGGTTGTGGTGGCCGAAAGTGGGGCGTTTTTTGTGGCTTGTTTTGTGGCCTAAAACTTGGGTCAATGTTTGTGAGGGATTTGTGGAGTAGGATAGGGTGCACTTGTGCAAATCTCCACCATACACTTGCCTACCACTTGGCTTGATCATGGCCATTGAATTCCCTATAAATACCCCCCCTTTGTTGAAGACTTTCTTCATCCCTCAAACACTTTCTAAGTCTTGAAAACCCTTCCTCCCCTTTGTGTAGTTCTCGCCCAAGCCTCCCCCTCCCCCTTGAGAAGGCCTTGGCCGAAACCACCCCCTCCCCCTTTGTAGTGTCCTAGCCGAGACACACCCCCTTCCTTGGAAATTGCTCTCGTCAAACATACCCCACTTGGTAGAAAAGTATTCTCCAAGTATTGTTACTATTCCAAAATACCTTAGCCTTATACCTTGTAGTATTCCAAAGTTACCTCTATACGTAGAGCCCAGAAATACTACCTTATGTCCTTTTAGTGTCAAAACGAAACCCTAAGGAAAATTTTCATAGTTGGTTGAAGTGCTAAGTAGAAGTTGTTTGGGAACTTCTAAGGGTTGTTTGGAGCGGGTTGGAGCGCCCAGAGTAGGAGCTAAACGTTGCTCAGGATCGACATTTAATCTTGGATAATTTTGGGCTTATCGAGGTAAATATCTTGTCCCCCTTTTTGTAATTAAAGTTTACATACTGTTGAAGTATAAGAATTAAGTATAAGTTATATACAAGGAAGGTATATAAGAAGAGAATTGAACTGTACTTACATAGGACTGTATTCTGATGAACTTGTGAAGCTTGTGGGTAGGGAAGTCTTTGCCCAATTTTCCGTAGAATCTTGTATCTAGATTTATTCTACCGAGTAGTCTAGACTTTGATAGACTTGTATAACCGTTATAGGTTGAAGTACTGCGAGTAGCGTATTCTACTCGAAGGGTGGAAAAGGCTAGCAGGATTACAGTACTTTGGAGCTATTTGCTAATAGTCGATAAATCGTCGCGAGGTATGTGATTCTTCCTATCCTCTTGAGCATGATATTTTAAAAGAATATATATAATACAGTAGACGTACGTGTGTTAACTGAACGTGGTTTTACTACGATGTCTTTTGACTTGAGTCTAAATAATAAGAATCTGAAGTATTTCAAAAGAGTTAAGAAACCTTTTTGAAAGAAGAGTAACACTTGGTTTTAAAAGTTTTAAGAGCTTAAGAGTTATACTAGCTTTATGGGAAGTTAGGTATAACGACTTAAGAGAGATAAAAAGAATGGTTTATTGATTTTAGAAGTTAAGAGACTTGATCTTAAAAGATAAAAGACTTGACTTAATTAATTTAATATGGATTTTGTTAATAAGTGTGAAACCTCATTCGTGAGTAATGAGTACTTGGTTTTTCAAAGGAATAATGTTTTACTGATTTAGGAAATCAGAATAAGTATCGAACGAACCACTGCAGCGTTAATAAAGGGAAATGTATTGACTAATTAAGTATTATTAAAACCAGTAGAAACCTCCATCTGCATAGAAGCTAAGATGAGACAAAATGATAGTACATTTCCTAGATCATGGTTGCTTTAATAAGATTGTTATGAACAAGAATAACCTACTCACACATACGGCATATGTTTCTCAAATTGTTTTAAAAGAGAATTATATTCTTAAGTGTTTTAAGACTATAAACTACGAAACCTTTCGAAAAATAGAAACTTGAGCATTTGAAATTAGGCAAACTTGAACGTTTGTAAATAATGTTGTTACTTGATTTTACAAAGGGAAGTGTTTTGGTTTACTTAAAAAGATAGTCACTCTATTTTTATACTACGGGTATTGTGTGACTTTTGTGAAGGAAACGGATCTTTTAAAGAGTTAGTGTATGAAGTACCTTGGGGATAAAAACCCGAGCTTGATTGACATAAAGTAGAAAGTACCTTTTGTGAATAACTTGACTATGTTGGTTTGTGATAGCCTTGTAATACTTTCTTGTTGGTTTGATAAATAAACATGTTAGGATGCTTGTTAGTGTCTTGTAATGTTGTGTAAGGGGGTTTCCCTTGATTGTGCTTATGTTGTTTAACGATAAGCCGTTATGTTAGTATTATATCACTCACTTTGACTTGATCCCGGGGGTTAAGCTGCCCTCCGATGCGGGGTATAGCTCGGTGATGCAGGACCGTGATTCAAGAATACCTCATGCGGGTCGGGGACCTATGCGCGGCTACGAGTTCGGTGTTAGTGTGCGGCCTTTGTGGTCATGCGGTCTATGTGGCTACGCGGATGCGAGTCGGGGCGTTGGGAGTAGCTACCCTCGATGCGGGAATACCTCATGCGGGCCTATGTGAGTGGCCTATGCGGGTGCGGGAAGTTCGAGGACTAGACGCGCGCGCATTAGATATGCGGGCGAGTGGCGGCTTGATCATGTGGCGGTCTAGACAGATCTCGTAATCTGATTTATGACCTTGTTGATGCTGTAGGTTTTAGTAGTCGGCTATGCCTTCGTACTTACCGTGCGGTTTTACTATGACACAGTGGGACACGGTGTTCATGTGTATTCCTTGGTGCTTTTATATCATAGGCCGGCGGTGAGGAAGGTATTCCACGGCATGATTGATGTTGTGGCGTGAGACCCATAGTTATAGTTGAGTGATGACTTTGAGGCGTGAGTCCACGACTTGACATATCGCTTATTTATTTTGAGCGTAGTTTGGTTATCATATATGTCTTACGCTTTATATAGACTACTATGATTTCATTTACATTTTGATTTCACATACTTGGTACTGTTATGCGACCTCGCCGGAGAAGGCTGCGTTAAATCTGCGGTAGAGGTACACGATCGTTGATCCATCTCTTAGGATCACGGTTCGGCGTTTTGGGAAGCTCCGTTTCTTGAGGCTTATACGTGGTATAGTCCTGTCGTTGTAGGTACTTACATTCGGGGTATGGCGGGCCCCATCCGCCATTGTTGTTATATCATTCTTAAGTGCAGTAATCTTGTTGTGGGCGAGTTTGTAAAAAGGATGTAACTGTTGGATTTAAGTTTTTATATATGCGAAAGGCAACTTTTCTTGAATAAAGCGTCTCTTTTACATTGTTTCATGTTGTGTTTTATGTTCATTGATTACTCGATGTATGTCTACTTGGGTGCCCGGTAAGGCACGATCACGCGGAGTTGGTCGTGACATCTCGACAACTGGGCGAATGAAGTTCCGGTATCGCGGCCTCAGTATCAAATACCCGAATGAGATGGTAGATATACCCCTTCTGCACCATCTTCCTAGCCTTGAGGTAAGAAATAAACCTACCCCTCGGCGACACAGTGTTCCCCTCCCACTCAATAACCGGCTCCCTGGGAAACTGGAACCGTACCAACCTCTCCCTACAGTCCACATTGGCATAGCAAGAAGCTAGCCAATCCATACCCATGATCACATCAAAATCGATCATATCCAACTCTATCAGGTCGGCTGGTCGGCGGCGATATAGTCCGGGCAGCCCTATATACGCTCGGCTACCACCGAATCACCCAGGCGTAGCTACCTCAAAGGGTCTATGGACTCGGGCTCTATCCTTATCCTACCAGCAATATGGGAGATATATAGGACAAGGTAGAACCGGATCTATCAAGGCATACACGTCCTGATAAAGCGATAGTACTGTGGCGACATCCGTGGCGCCTCACGGTCTAGCGGATGGGCGGGGCATAAATGCGGTTCGAGGACCTGGGCTGGGACCCTTTCACGACCTCTGCGCGACCTGCTGGCCATGAGCACCACCGCCTCGGGCGATGGCGAAGGAGATGAGACTGGCGAAAGACCCTATAGGCTGACCCCTACCATCTGCGCTGCCTCTGGTCGGACAGTCTCTCGCAAAGTGACCCTGCTGGCCTCAAGTGTAACAAGCTCCCGGAGTAGTAACACAACTCCCGTAATGGGATCTACCACATCGGCCACACTGAGAGGGGGGTGGTCTCGATCGGTTAGCACCTCTGCTACCCTGGAAGTCCGAAGCCCTAGGGCCCTGACCTGCCCCCGAATACCCTGGCTGCCCTGAAGACGGTGTAGGAGTGCTCTGAGCTGGCTGAGGTGCAAATCTAGTCTGCTGCTAAGACCATCCACCCTGAGAGCTACCAAAAGATCCTGCCATCCTGGCCTTCTTCTGCTGCTGATATCTGTCAACCCGTCGGCCTCTACGCTCCTCACATCCTAGTGCATAAGCCTGCATGCGGACAATGTCCATGCCCGGCTGAAGAGCTACACCCGAGCAAGGCTCTTCCAAGTAGTCATCAAGCCCTGTGACGTAGCGGTGCACTCTGTCCTCCATATCTGCCACTAACGCGGGGACATACCGAGCCAACGAGTCGAACTCCACGTTGTACTCCCGAACCGTATGCCCTCTCTGCCTCAGCATCAAAAATCTGTCGGCCCGTGCCCTCCTCATCTGTGGCGGCAAGAAATGGTCAAGGAATGCCTCAGAGAACTCATCCCAAACAGCTGGAGGCGCATGCTCTCCCCGGGACAGATCCCACGAATAAATCCAGTCGACTGCGGTATCACGCAGCCGATGCGAACCTAAGACCACTGACTCGGTCTCCGAAGCCTTGATCACTCTCGCGATCGCGTATGGCGTCGGATGAACTCCTGCGGATCATCCTCAGGCCTCGACTCGTAGAACTCAGGTGGGCTGCAACTCAGAAAATCCCGTAGTCTCAAACTATCCGATCTGGGGTGAACTACGGGTGCTGCTGGAACTGCTGCATCCAGCCTATCCTCATGTCTAGCCATCACGGCTAGTAATCGGGCCATCTCCTGAACCCATCTCCTCTGCTCCGGTGTGGGGCCCGAGGCGCAGTCTTGTGGTCTCAGTAGCCTCTGCTGCGGCTGGTGGCGTCGTGGAACTCGCCGTCTGTAGCACCTCCTCTCGTAAGGACTGGGCATGTGCCCTCGTGGCCCTCTGTGTCCTACTAGCAGCTCCCTCAGCTGCCTTGCCCTTCTGGGCCCGGGTTGCCTTGCGTGGAGGCATAGCTGGTACATAAGAATGTGTTAGAAAGAGTCCAATTTATAACACAGCTCTAAGGCACGATCTCAGAGTGAGAAGAATGGAAACCAATCCTAAATATCCTGTAGCCTCCTGATTATTGGGGTGGTGCACAACACTCCGATAATCAAGACTCTACTAGATACGCTCTGTAGACACTTTCCGAGGATTAACTGCTCTGATACCACTTTTGTCACGACCCGGTCGGGCGTGATCGTGCCTTACCCGGCACCCAGTAGATATACATCGAGTAACCAGGAATAAAAAAACAAAGACATGAGATAAAGAGTAAAATAAAGCGATCTATCCAAAAAAGTTGCCTTTCGGCATATATACCAAGTCATGATTACATCCCAAAATTTACAGGACTACTGCACCTCTAAGAAAGTAAACAACTATGGCGGGGCGGGGCCCGCCATACCTGAATGTACATAAAGCTACTGATGAGGAACAATCATACCCAAAATACAAGCCTCCGAGAAAGCGGGGCTTTCCCAGCAGCGGTGATCCTAGGCGGGGATCAACAAGCTGAGTACCTCTGCGGCGTGAGCGGCCCGAAGGAGGTCAGTACAACAGGTACCAAGTATGTGAAACTGTAAAGTACTGAAATGAATTCATAACATTTTAAAACCAATTACAAATACGTACGAACACCCAATTTAACCGCACATAGTGCCACAACATAAACAAGGGCAAAAATAGATATAACGTAACTGATCTTTTCTAGGCTGCTAATGATCGAAGCAAGGCCAATTTCCCATAGTATCATTATGCGAGCCTAATCCTGGAACTTCCGCAGTCCGCATAGACCACCTAGGTCCGCATGAGGTATTCCTCGCATCGGGGGTAGCTAACTGTCACGACCGACCGGGTCACGGCGGTGCCTACCAGGCACCTGTTCAGGTATACATCAGAGAATAGCAGCGGAACATACACAACATAAACCCATGTGTAAACAATAAAACATCACAGGCTAGCCGATAAGGCCGCCTTCCAATATATATAACAAAATCAAAAGTACAATCAGATAACATCGCTTCTACCTCAACCACAAATGTGAATACAGACCTCTAGGAATAATAACTGTGGCGGGACAGGGCCCCGCCATACCCCTGAATGTACATAAAATCTACAACACCAGGGAAAAGACTGTACCCAAAAGAGACAAGCCTCCGGATAAATGGAGCCTCTGACGTCTGAAAAGTGATTCTAAGAATGAGGATCCACCACCTGCTTACCCTTTCCTGCGGCATGAACGCAGCCCCCGAGGAAGGGGGTTAGTACACAATATGTACTAAGTATGTAAAGCGGAAAATCGTAATTACAACATAAGTTTAAAACAAAGCCGGAGACATGTATGATAACAAAATTACAGTACACAGTGCCTTACTAACAATAAGAGTAAATCAAGGGAATTATACAACATCACAATAGGAGACTCCCGATCAAATCATGGGTAGCGAACCCATAGAAACAGGTGGTATAACGTCTTAGGGTTCTTACCCCTCATTTATACTCTTACCACAGGCGGTGGTATAACGTCTTGGGGTTTACCTCATTTATACTCTTACCCTGGAGAAGGAAATAAAGCAGGTGGTATAACGTCTTAGGGGTTTACCCCTCATTTATACTCTTATCCTGGAGAAGGTGGTATAGCGTCTTGGGGGCTTACCCCTCACTTATACTCTTACCCTATCTCTACCGGCCGTCATTCAATAAATAAGCAAGTTAGAAATCCCCCTAACTTCTTATCAGTCTTATTCATCTACACTCTCATTTTAGTTTACTTAGGCACTAATATGTTATAATAAATCCGGGAGTTTAACCCAAAGTACTACGTACTTCCAACCTTTTAAAAATGACTCATTTTCATATAGAACTTCCCAGATACTATAAACCGTAGTATCAAGTCAAAATTACTTTTCAAGACAAGTCACAATACCTTTTAAACATAAAGTTAGGTTTTTAAATCAAGTGACTCCTTTTATTATAAACCTTAGGCAATTGATGCCTTAAAAATCAAATTGCCTTTTCATTAAAATTAAGTCATTTATCTTTCCATAAAGCAAATATAACCAACTCCCCATAAAGTCGTTACATTCGCTTTATACCTTAGCCATATACAATTTCCTATCCAAGGGACTTATACGTTTAAAACGGAACAAGTATCACATACTTTAAAACTCTTCAAGTCCCTTAACTTTAATAAAACATTAGACATCCTTAATACTTTCAAGAAGTGAGTTAATCTCCTAACTCACCCGACTTGGCTATTCATAAAACTAGTAAAGGATATCAAGGTCTTCAGACGCTCACCGTACTATATACGTACAACTAGTCATGCTCAAAAGATAGGAAAAGTTCTACATACCTCGCCGGGTCAAACCACTTGCCAAGTACAAAGTCCCGCCCGTAGAATGTCAACCTATAATATTCACAATACGTCTATTAAGGCCTTACTTCAAACGTAGAATATTATAAGTGTCAAGTCGCTAAATTCTACGGAAAATCGGACAGCACCTCCTTTGTTTTTACTAACTTTGCCACCTTTTTCAAGGCCGAATACAATAACCAAACACGCCACATTTAAGGCACAATCAAAGCAATTAATCAATAGGGATTACACGCCTACTAGGCGTAAAATTCCGCCCCACAAACGATAACAAACTAATACAACTACTAGTCCAACTTCGGCCATAATGAATACAACAACACCAATTCTTATCCAATTTCCATTTCAATCCAAATTGGTAGCATAACATGATATCAAGTCGCATTTGATTATAACTACCATAATCTTCAAGTAAGTACATGCGACGATTTCTAATAACGACCAATTAGTAATCCAATCTTCAAGTGGCTTGTATGACATTTCGGATTTAAGCTACAAGCAATCCATAATACTCATAAACTTCAACATATCAATTTCATGCTAGCAACATGTAAAGCTAACAACAACAATATAAATATATAATCTTGTAACACTTTAAAAGACAAGATTATACCTCAACGAATCTTAATCCAACTCCAAATCCGAAGTCGCTCCTTAGTAGTTTAGAGCCTCTCCAAGACACTTCAATCCGCTTGTTGAGACCCTTAGAACAACACCAACAAATATCCTTCAAATCTCCAAACAAAACCTAGAAAGACCACTAGGTTTTCGCTTCTGACTAACCCGTAAACTATCTTTTTCCAAGATTTTTCTATTGAGATATGTTTACAATACACTCAAGAACCTTGGTTTAAAGTTAGGAGCTAAATGGACAAGAAACAAAGATTTTTCCTTTTTTCTCAAGAGGAACCCGAGAGCAATGCTCTTGCTCTTCCAATTTTTTGTGAAATTTTTTCTAAGTGTTGGTTCTCTCTTGCTACTAGTAGTAATATAAAGGGACATAGAGGGTCATGATATACACAAATGGGTGGCTTGGATGTAGTCTTATAAAATATCAAGACTAATTGACCATTTGACTTAGTCAAACTTCTCATGCTCACAAGTTGCAAGACTTGTCTTGCAACAAAGGTCCAATGGCCTTCATGCCCTTGCACAATTCGACCAAGGCATCACAAAAGGGGGGGGGGGGATTCGTGTCGCCCTCCCATTCGTCACAATAATACGTTTTCTGAAAATTTCATAATTCCGCTAAATTTTTGCAAGTCTCAAATCTTAACACTTGTGAGTTCTTACGTACGTTCTTAAAACATGTCCTGCAAATACGGGGTGTAACATTCTTCCCCCCTTAGAAACATTCGTCCCCGAATGTTCTTTCGGAGTCAAACTTATAATTAGCGACATAGTTTCCTTTCACAACCCCGACATACCAATACTGCCACACATGGCCACATCATAGCATTTAAGCAAAAGAAATACTTCAATTAAAACTTGACAAGTAAGGGAAGATGAATTACCTGAAGGTATAGGAAATAAGTGAGGATACTTTCTCATCATGTCCTCCTCCGCCTCCCAAGTCATCTCCTCCCGATTATCATTCCTCCACAGGACTTTGTGGAAGCTACATCCTCGTCCGCAGTCGCGACACAGCGATCGAGTATCGCTATGGGACTCTCCTCATACGATAACACCTCTGTCACCTGGACCTCACTAGTAGGAAAAACTCTCGCTGGATCCCCGATACACTTCCGCAACATAGAAACATGGAAGACCGGATGTACCGCCTCTAACTCTGATGGCAGATCCAACTCATAAGCAACCTGACCCACCCTACGGACGATCTGGTAGGCCCAATGTACCTTGGGCCAGTTTCCCCTTCTACCGAATCTCATCACACCTTCATGGGTGGCACCTTCAAGACCCAATCGTCAACTGAAACTCCAAATGCCGCCGATTATCCGCGTATGACTTCGCCGACTGGCTGCTAACTCTCCTGGCTAAGCTTCACCTTATCCACACCCTGTTGAAGCAAGTCTGGGCCAACTAATCGTACTCGCCCACGTCGAACCAACCGACGGCGACTGCATTTCCGCCATATAAAGCCTCATATGGCGCCATCTCAGTATCTTTGGAATGGTAGCTGTTATTATAAGCAAACTCCACGAGAGGCAAATGATCCTCCCAGCTACCCCTGAAATTAATCACGCAGGCTCGCAGCATATCCTCAAGTGTCTGGATAGTACGCTATGTCTGTCCGTCAGTCTGAGGATGAAATGCTGTGCTGAGACTCACCTGTGTCCCTAAACCCTTATGAAAAGACCTCCAGAAGTTAGCCATAAACTGGGCTCCCCTATCAGAAATAATCGACACCGACACCGCGACTCACAATCTCTCGATGTACACCGCATAGTCCTCACCAAAACGTCGTCCGATCGAAGGAAATGGGCTGATTTCGTCACCACAACAATAACCCAAATGGAGTCGATTCCTCCGAGTGCGAGGTAACCTCAGAACAAAGTCCACGTTGATCACCTCCCACTTCCAAGTTGGAATCTCGATAGATCGCAATAATCCATTGGCCTCGTGCTCGACCTTGACTGCCGGGCAATTAGGACATCGCAACAAAACCTGCCACGTCCCTCTTCAGGCCATCCCACCAATACAAACATTTGAGGTCATGGTATATCTTGGTAGACCCCGGATGAATAGAATAACGAGCACTGTGTGCCTCCCCCAGAATCTGCTGACGAAGTCCCGACACATCGGGAACACACAACCCTCAAATCTCGACCACCAGCGCCACCGAATAGATTCTTCTCCCGAGAGCCGTGATCTCGATACCGTGCAACACTGGGTCTCAAACCGCCGCCTCTTCACCTCATCAATGATGGAAGACTCGGCAACCTCACGAACCCGTACCACTATCGCTCGATCGATCAATCGAACCCCAAGACTCGCTAATCGGTGGATCTCGACGGACCATGTCCTCGCTCTCTGCCGCATTCTCCGACAGCTCCCATCTATCTACGACTCAAGGCATCAAGAACTACGTTGGCTTTCCGGATGGTAGAGAATATCAACATCATAATCTTTCAAAGAACTCTAACCACCGTCTCGCCTCAGTTCGACTCCTCGCTGAAGATATACCGAGGCTCTTGTGGTCTGTATAAATATCCACATGAACCCCGTACAAATAGTGTCTCCAAATCTTCAAGGCATGAATAATCGCGCCAACTCTAAGTCATGGGTAGGTAATTCCTCTCATGCTTCCAGAATCGCCGGAAGCATAGGCTATAACCTTGTCGTCCGCATCAAAACACACCATAGCCCGATACCCGAGGCATCACAATAGATCACGTGCCGCCTAACCCCTCGGAAGAGTAAGAACCGAGTCAGAGTCAACCTTTCCTTCAAGAATCGAAACCCTTCTCGCAAGCCTCGTCCATCGGAACTTGGCCGCTTACGAGTCACCTAGTCAACGCTGAAATCAAGCAAGCGCTCCACAAACCTACGATAATAACCGGCCAGTCTAAGAAATCGCGTACCTCGGTCGGAGTAGTAGGTCTCGCCAAGACTTGATCGCCTCAATCTTTGCCGTATCCACCAACACCATCACCCAATAATATGCCCCAGAATGCCACCGAGGCCAACCAAAATTCACACTTGGAGAACTTGGCGAATAATCGCGCCCGAGGACCCCAAGTACCGTCCTCAAGTGATCTGCATGCTCTTGCTCTGTCCGCGAATAAACCAGGATGTCATCAATAAATACTATCACAAATGTATCCAAAAATGGCTTGAACACCCGGTTCATCAAATCCATAAATACCGCTGGAGCGTTAGTCAAACCGAAAGACATAACCCTAAACTCATAGTGCCCATACCGGGTCCTGAATGCAGTCTTTGGGATATCTGCCTCTCGAACTCGAACCTGATGATAACTGCATCGCAGTCTATCTTGGAGAAACACCTCGCACCCTGCAACTGGTCAAACAAATCATCAATCCTGGGGAGGGGGTACCTATTCTTAATGGTTACCTTATTCATCTTCTTGTAATCAACACACATACGCATCGTCCCATCCTTCTTCTTCACAAACAAAACCGGCGCTCCCCAGGGAGATACACTAGGCCTGATAAATCCTTTCTTCAGCAAATCTTTCAGCTGGTCCTTCACTCCTCAACTCAAGAGTGCCATCCTGTATGGCGGAATGGAAATAGGTCGAGTGTCTGGCAACGTGTCAATACAAAACTCAATCTCCCTCTCAGGAGGGATACCCGGAAGATCATCTGGGAACACATCCGAAACTCCTAACCACTGCATCGATCAAGAACTGCACCTCACCTCTGTATCAAATACCAAACAGATGATAGATGTACCTTTCGCACCATCTTCCTAGCCTTGAGGTAAGAAATAAACCTACCCTACGACGCCGTGTTGCCCTTCCACTCGATAAGCGGCTCGCCAGAAATCGAACCAACCGACTGCCCTACGATCAGCGTTGGCATAACAAGAAGCCAACCACTATACCCATAATGACATCAAAATCGCCATCTCCACTCTATCAAGTTCGCAAGTGGTCCGACGATCAAATATAAACCGGAAAACCTCAGACACCCGCCGCCTAACACCGAATCTCCCATTGGCGTAGCTACCTCAAAAGGCTCTATCGACTCCGGCTCTATCCCGATTCTACCCGCAATAAGAGGGGACACATAGGACAAGGTAGAACCTTGATCTATCAAAGCATAAACGTCACAGCATGAAATCAATAATGTACATGTGACGACGTCAGGGGAAGCCTCCTGATCCTGGCGGCTGGCTAGAGAATATATGCGGTTCTGTGGACCGCTAGAACTGGAACCACCACCACGACTCTACCGCGGCTGCCGTCGTGAGTACCACGCTCGGGGCGCATAACCCGTAAGGAGAAGAAGACCCAAAGAAGATCCCGCTGCTGCACCGTACCACCCATGCCGCCCCTAGACGGACAATCTCTCCTCAAATGGACCTGCTGGCCACACGAGTAACAAGCTCCCGAAGCTCTGCGACACTCGCCACAGTGGAAACCTACCGTGACGAGCACACCGAGGTGTGGATGGTCCCGTCGGTGACGGCCTCGCCTCTCGAATCCAAGTCCCGAGCCACGACCGCTTCCCGACCGACTGGCCTCGGACCTCTTGCCGAAAAACCACGGCGAGCACTCTGTCTGGCCGGAAAGTGGACTCGGTGCAGCCGAGGTTGTCCCGCTCATCGCCCCGAGACCACGATGTCACCCGCCTTTGGCCGCTCGAGTCAACTCCTCCTCTCTCTATCCTCGATCCTCGCGCATAGGCTGCGTCCGAGCGATGTCCATACCGGGCTGAAGAGCCACACCCAAGCATGCGGTAATCATATGACGGTCAAGCCCCATCACAAAACGATGAACCCTATCCGCCATGTCAGCTACAATAGTATGCGCATGTCTGGCCAAGGAGTCAAACTCCAAGCTATACTCCCGATCCTCCCGTTACGCCTCAAGGTCAAGAATCTGTCTACTCGGCTCTCTCATCTCGGGAGGCAAAAAGTGATCCATGAAGGCCTCTCAGAACTCCTCCCAAACACTGGAAGAGCATCATCACCTCTCGAAAGCAACCACGACTCAAACGGTTCAACGCAAAATCGCAGAACAGTAAGAGGCTAGTGTAACAAACTCGCTCTCAAGCCCTAAGAACTCGCATGGTCCGTCAGAGTCGAATGAACTCTTGCGGATCCTCCTCAGACCTCGAACCATAAAACTCAGGTGGATGACAACCCAGAAAATCCCTAATCCGCAAACTGTCGGCTCTAGGTGAAGTCGCTCCTCGCTTTGGCCGCTCGACTACTATATTGGTCAACAACCGGACCGCCTCGTAGTCTCTATACTCGGCCGGCCGCGAATCGAGGGTGCAGTATCGGAACCTCTGGAGCTACTGCCGCTCTCGGTTCCTCTAATATTTTCGGCGTGGTTGAACTCGCCGACCCGCCTACTACCTCAGGCATAGTCTGTGCCTGAGCCCGTGTAACCCTCTGAGTACCGTAAAAATGACGTGACTACTGGGCAGGATCAGGAGGCGACATCGCACGGGGTTAAAGGTATATCTCGATTCTTTTGAATCATGCGTGCATTGATAGATTCAGATTTCGCCCTAGCGTATATGTTTTCCCTTTGTTGCTAGCAGTTGTAAGTGATAGTACCCCAGAGGTAGGGATACCTTGATTAGTAAAGTGAAAAGTTAAGAATGTTGACAAGAATGATAAGTGAACTGAGACTATAGTTGTGTAGAGTTCACACGTAGTAATTACCCCGTAATGCGTGTAAGACCGATAGGGAAGGATGTCTGAGAGAAATACTTTGACTTATGTGACGGACCTCTAGTGAATAGGGGATAAGGTAAGTACCTTGAGATAAGAGAGAGATTTATTTCGGACTAGAACGAGAAGTTAAGTGTGGCGATGAGTCGGGTTGTAGACTCATTTCGGTCAACCGATTGTATGGAATCGGGTGATGTCGATTAGAAATGGTCCTGCATGTGGTAGGGTCCCAGGATTCCGTGCCCAAGTTTAGTTAAATCGTTATGCGAGTTGGTGGATCATTCCACCTAACTAGGTCGTAAGGACCGAGATGAGCCTTAGCGTAAAAATTCAAGTAGCATAATGGCCAAGTTTGGTTAGTAACTCCAAGGATTGGAGAAAAAATGCAATTTGAGATTTTGTCGTGTACTAGATGAGTTTGAAAGACGCAGAAAGTATGACAAGTAAGGAAAGAAAGGAACCTCTAAGGATCCCGTGTTTTAGAAGATCAGAACCTTCGAGTTTTGGGAGAAGGGGTCGCGGACGGAAGGTCCATTGATATGTTTACGTATGTTAGGCGATGGCCAGGTGTGGCATCGTTAGTCTTGTGGAGTATTGATTGATAGGCATAGTATAGAGATTGTGCCGGGGTTTGTATAATGACAGACTAAGAACATTCGGGGACGAATGTTTCTAAGGGGGGAAGAATGTTACACCCCGTAAGTCCAGCACATGTATAAGAGAATGTACGAAAGGAAACAGGACTTGGAAATTAGTACGAAAGGAAGAATTGTTTTTCCGACGGAAAATCTTCCGAACGTCGGAAAGGAAAAATGTTCGTTGTTGAGAATTGGATTCTCAAAAGGCATTATTTGAAGATTATGGAACTTATTAAAATTATGGAAATTTATTTTTACGGATTTGGTCACGTGGGGCCCACCCGAGGAATTTTACATTTTTGTGGGGCCCACGAGGGTTACAGAATTTTATGGACGAATAAGAGGGCGACACGTGGCACTCCCACATGTGGTGTTGGACGAAAAATTGCAAGGGTGTTATGGTCATTTGACCTATGTAGATGATAAGTCTTCTAAGCGATATTGTTGACAAGTCAACTTGTCCACCTAGGCTTGATCCAAGTGAAACCCATCCTAACCTCACATTTGTGGACATCTAAACCCTCCATTGTGTTTTATAAGGTTACTACTAGTGCAAGACTAGCTCATTTACACTTAGAAATTTTAGAGAACCCTTGTTTTTCAAAGGAGACCTCTCTGCTGGCTAAGCTCTCACATGAAATTTTTGTAGTTTTGATCCATTAGCCACAAGACTTTAACCCAATGTCCCTAAGAGTGTTGTAAGGATATCTCAATAGAAAGATTTCGGAAAAACGGAGTTTTCACGTTAGTCGCAAGGAGGAAACTAAGGGAGTTCTTCAACTTTGAAGTTGGAACTTGAAGATGGGTTCTTCATAGGCCTCTAAGGAGTTCTTGGAGCGGATTGGAACCTAAGGAAAGGAGCTAAGAATTGCTAAGGCGCGACTTTGAATCTTGGAAATTTTAAGGGCTTTGAAAGGTATAAATTTTGTCGTTTTAGCAATTAAGTTTACTTATTGATTGTAGCTATGGTTATTAGCAAGCATAAGTTATATATTACAGTTTGATTATTATATGGCTATTGGAACCCTAATCCAAAACTAGCATGTTTAGCCTTAAGATTACAATTCAAGTCGATTATTAGTTTAAGCGTCGCATGTTGTATAAAGAAGGAAAGTGTAGTTGTTGAAGTTGTTTAGACTATATAACATGTTAGACCTTAGAACTTGGAATTTGAAAAAGGATTGGAAAAGACTTTGAATTGTTAGTATGTAGTTGGCCGAGAATGGCTTTAATTATGGAACTACTTTGTATGAATTGTGGGGCGGAATTTTACACGTATTGTAAGGCGTGTAATCCCCTTTGGTTGGTTGTTGTTTGGAGCCTTAAATGTGGCATGTTTGGTTATTGTATTCGGCCTTGAAAAAGGTGGCAAAGTGAGTAGAAACAAAGGAAGTGCTGCCCGATTTTCCGTAGAATTAGAGACCGTATACTTAGTATTATTCTACGTTAGAGGCTAGAAGTTGATAGTCTTGTTGTGACCATTATAGGTTGACACTTCTATGTACTGCGTATTCGTCTTAGCTTGTGGATATTAGCCGAAAAGGTATGTGAACTATCTCCTCTTCTAGCATGATTCCTTAAGATTAAGAAAGTATGTTCTACTCCTTAAATGATTCATTCCTTGGTTGTATTTGGATTGCCTAGAATAGAATTTGTTCTATGTACTTCCTTGATTGTACTTTGATGTTTAAATTGTAAGTTGTAAAATCCATTTTCTTAGTGAAGTTTGGATTCTTAAAAGTGAAAGTATTTTACTTAAAGTACATAGAGTCTTGAAAATGAAGTGGTTTCCAAATCTTTTGGGCTAGTGCCTTAGTCCCAAAATCCTAAAGGTCATTATAATGACTTTAGGGGAGTCAAAGGAGTGATTTACTTAATTGTCTTAAAATAGGAGAAATGACATGATTTAAGAGAAGTAACTTGTTTTAAAGGAGTGAGTTACTTGAGGTTTAAAAGTAGAAGAAACTTGTTTTCTATATATTAAGAGACTTGAAGTGTTTTGAAAGTTAAGAACTTGATTTGTAAGTATGTGATACTTGGTTTTAATAGTATAAGTCTCTTGGTTATAAAAGGAATGGATATGTCTAAAACCATAAAGGGTTATAACGGCTTTATGGGAAGTTGGTTATAACGGCTTTATGGAAGGTTTAGAAAGTTGTCTATTTTGATTAAAGGGCATAAGTTGCCTAGATTGTGAAAATTTGAAGTTACTTGATTTCAAGCCTTGAAATGAGTTTTCTAAACGTGTAGTAACTTACTTTGAAAAATAGACATGCCTTGATACTACGGGTGTTAGTATCTTGGGATTTTACACAAAAAGGAGTCTTTTGAAAAGAATGTACGTACGTAGTACTTTGACCTGTTTAATTGAGAATAATTCTATGTGATGCCTTGATTAGTACTTTGGCTTGATAAATTGAGAATTTGTCTAAGAGTGCCTTGATAAGTACTTTGGCTTGTTAAATGAGAATTATTCTATTTGTGCCCTGATAAGTACTTTGGCTTGTTAAATGAGAATTATTCTATTTGTGCCCTGATAAGTACTTTGGCCTGTTAAATGAGAATTATTCTATTTGTGCTCTGATAAGTACTTTGGCTTGTTAAATGAGAATTATTCTATTTGTGCCCTAATAAGTACTTTGGCCTGTTAAATGAGAATTATTCTATTTGTGCCCTGATAAGTACTTTGGCTTGTTAAATGAGAATTATTCTATTTGTGCCCTGATAAGTACTTTGGCCTGTTAAATGAGAATTATTCTATTTGTGCCCTGATAAGTACTTTGGCTTGTTAAATGAGAATTATTCTATTTGTGCCTTGATAAGTACTTTGGCCTGATAAATTGAGAATTTGTCTAAGTGTGCCTTGATTAGTACTTTGGCTTGATTAATTGAGAATTATTCTATGTGTGCCTTGATAAGTACTTTGGCTTGTTTAGTTGAGAATTGCCTATGTGTGCTGGAAATAACCGTTTGTGTGTTATTGGTATATCGCGTTCGTGGTCATTCCCGTTTGTGGCATTTGCAGATTCCGTGAAATTTCTACCCACGATGCGAGGAATACCTCACGCGGTCCGTAAGGACTTATGCGGTGAAATAGTCCCACGCGGGCGGGTCCAAATTTATGCGAGGAATACCTCACGCGAGTCCGTAAGGGCTTACGCGGTGAAATAGTCCCATGCGAGGAATACCTCACGCGTCCACGCGCCTATGCGGGTGAAATAGTCCCGCGAGTAGGATGGTTAAATGATACTGCGCGCGGATGGTCCTGTTTGATCATGAGCTTCCTATTTTATATTGTAAGGATACTCATCGCTTACTCATTGTTAGTAAGGCACAATGTGTTGTAATTTGATTATCATATATGTCCCTGATTTGGTTGTGTTACCCTATGGTCATGCTTTTTACGATGGGATTCCGGCATGACCACGAGGCATTTAGGACACAGTGGGACTTGGTGTTCATGTATCCTTATTGGTGTTATTACATCATGGACTGCCGGCAGTGAGGAAGGATTCCACGGGCATGATTGATATTATGGGTGTGAGACCCATAGTTATATTTGAGTAGTGACTTTGAGGGCCTGCGTCCCTGACTTGATATGACTGCTTATGTGTTATGTATTGTAGGTTGGCTATCGCATGTCTCCGCTTTGTTTAGATCAAGTTATGATTTTATTACGATTTCATCGCTCACATACTTGGTACATTCTTCGTACTGACCTCCTTCGGGGGGCTGCGTTCATGCCGCAGGTTTAGGTACGCTGTTTGGTGATCGGCAGGTGTAGGACCCTGCTCAGAGTTTTTGGATAGCTCCTTCTGTTCGGGAGTTATCTTTTTGGTATAAGTTCTTTCAGTACAGGCTTTTGTACAGTTATGGGTACGGCGGGGCCTTGTCCCGTCATATTTCAGTAAAACTCTTAGAGGTCTGTATTCATATGTGGGATTGGACTCATGTACAGTGTAGTGTCTTTTATTATGTATATTACATGGCAGCCTTGTCGGCTTTGCCTTGCACGTACGATTGGTTTTAAAGAAAAAAAAAAGAGGTGTTATTTCATTTCCGCAGTTTACTTAGTGGTTAAGGCGGTAGTGCGCAGTAGGGCACCACCACGCCCGGATCGGGTGTGACAGAGTGGTATCGTGAGCGATCCTCGGAATGTCTACAGACCGTGTCTAGTAGAGTCTTGATTATCGGTGTGTTGCGCGCCACACCCATAAACAGGAGGCTACAGGACATTTAGGAGTTGGTTTCTATTCTTCTCACTCTGAGATCGTGCCATAGAGCTGTGTTAGTAAGATAATTCCTCTCTGACATATTGTTGTGTTACAGTTATGCCTCCAAGGAGGGCAACAACCGCCCAGAAGGGCAAATGAGTAGCAGGAGCTACTAGTCAGACTCAGAGAGTTGATAGGGCTTATGCCCACGCTATACCGGATGTTGTTCCGCAGTCGGCGAGTTCTTCTTCGCCAGGTTTTGAGGCCCCAGCACCAGAGCCTCCAGTTTCTCAGTTAAGGGAAGACTTTAGGGTCGCGGGAAGCCATTATGTTATTGACCAAGATAATGCTGCAGCTTTCGTCGCCAGGAGGTTATTCGCCGACAGACAGTGTACAGAGGTAGAGGGCAGCGCGGAGATCTGCAGAAGAGGCTAGACCGGTTGGTTATTCCGGTGAGTTTTTGGACGAGCTGCCTCAGCAGCGAGTGAGATATTCGTCCCAGCCTACCCAGTACATACCCCCGCAACTCACAGGTGGAAGATTGGACCCCACAAGGTATTTAGGAGCCGGTCCAAGCTCTAGGGGTCGAGGTTCTCAGAGGAGCCGAGGATTTTCTCAGTCAAGGCCACCTATTCCTCAGTGTTTCAGATGTGGTAAGCGTCATTCGGGGACATGCCGCATGGCACTGTCTTTGTTTTATTGTGGCCGTCCGGGCCATATTCGGTGGTATGTCCTTTTAGAAGGAGCACCGGTGAGGTGGCTCAGCCAATGAGGCCGGTAGTTGGTTCCCTTTCCTCCACAGCTGTGCGTCCCCCGGGGCAGGGTGTTCAGATGTCAGCCAGCCGTGGTGGAAGTCAGGGTGAAGTTTATAGTTCTGGCGGTCCTTCGAACCGCAGAAATGACGTGACTACTGGGCAGGATCAGGAGGCGACATCGCACGGGGTTACAGGTATATCTCGATTCTTTTGAATCATGCGTGCATTGATAGATTCAGATTTCGCCCTAGCGTATATGTTTTCCCTTTGTTGCTAGCAGTTGTAAGTGATAGTACCCCAGAGGTAGGGATACCTTGATTAGTAAAGTGAAAAGTTAAGAATGTTGACAAGAATGATAAGTGAACTGAGACTATAGTTGTGTAGAGTTCACACGTAGTAATTACCCCGTAACAGTGTAAGACCGATAGGGAAGGATGTACAGTAGAAATACTTTGACTTATGTGACGGACCTCTAGTGAATAGGGGGATAAGGTAAGAAGTACCTTGAGATAAGAGAGAGATTTATTTCAGACTAGGAACGAGAAGTTAAGTGTGACGATGAGTCGGGTTGTAGACTCATTTCGGGTCAACCGATTGTATGGAATCGGGTGATGTCAGTTAGAAATGGTCCCGTTATGTGGTAGGGTCCCGAGGATGCCAGGCCCAAGTTTAGTTAAATCGTTGTACGAGTTGGTGGATGCGTTCCACCGGAACTAGGTCGTAAGGACCGAGATGAGCCTTAGCAGAAAAATTCAAGTAGCATAATGGCCAAGTTTGGTTAGTAACTCCAAGGATTGGAGAACAGAAACAGAATTTGAGATTTTGTACGTGTACTAGATGAGTTTGAAAGTACGAGAAAGTATGACAAGTAAGGAAAGAAAGGAACCTCTAAGGATCCCGTATTTTAGAAGACTGTAACCTTCGAGTTTTGGGAGAAGGGGTCGCGGACGGAAGGTCCATTGATATGTTTACGTATGTTAGCCAATGGCCAGGTGTGGCATCGTTAGTCTTGTGGAGTATTGATTGATATGCATAGTATAGAGATTGTGCCGGGGTTTGTATAGCGTGACAACCGACTAAGAACATTCGGGGACGAATGTTTCTAAGGGGGGAAGAATGTTACACCCAGTAAGTCCAGAACATGTATAAGAGAATGTACGAAAGGAAACAAGACTTGGAAATTAGTACGAAAGGAAGAATTGTTTTTCCGACGGAAAATCTTCCGAACGTCGGAAAGGAAAAATGTTCGTTGTTGAGAATTGGATTCTCAAAAGACATTATTTGAAGATTATGGAACTTATTAAAATTATGGAAATTTATTTTTACGGATTTGGTCACGTGGGGCCCACCCGAGGAATTTTACATTTTTGTGGGGCCCACGAGGGTTACGGAATTTTATGGACGAATGAGAGGGCGACACGTGGCACTCCCACATGTGGTGTTGGACGAAAAATTGCAAGGGTGTTATGGTCATTTGACCTATGTAGATGATAAGTCTTCTAAGCTTGATATTGTTGACAAGTCAACTTGTCCACCTAGGCTTGATCCAAGTGAAACCCATCCTAACCTCACATTTGTGGACATCTAAACCCTCCATTGTGTTTTATAAGGTTACTACTAGTGCAAGACTAGCTCATTTACACTTAGAAATTTTAGAGAACCCTTGTTTTTCAAAGGAGACCTCTCGGGTTTGGCTAAGCTCTCACATGAAATTTTTGTAGTTTTGATCCATTAGCCACAAGACTTTAACCCAATGTCCCTAAGAGTGTTGTAAGGATATCTCAATAGAAAGATTTCGGAAAAACGGAGTTTTCACGTTAGTCGCAAGGCGGAAACTAAGGGAGTTCTTCAACTTTGAAGTTGGAACTTGAAGATGGGTTCTTCATAGGCCTCTAAGGAGTGCTTGGAGCGGATTGGAACCTAAGGAAAGGAGCTAAGAATTGCTAAGGCGCGACTTTGAATCTTGGAAATTTTAAGGGCTTTGAAAGGTATAAATTTTGTCGTTTTAGCAATTAAGTTTACTTATTGATTGTAGCTATGGTTATTAGCTAGCATAAGTTATATATTACGAAGTTTGATTATTATATTGGCTATTGGAACCCTAATCCGAAAACTAGCATGTTTAGCCTTAAGATTACAATTCAAGTCGATTATTAGTTTAAGCGTCGCATGTTGTATAAAGAAGGAAAGTGTAGTTGTTGAAGTTGTTTAGACTATATAACATGTTATACCTTAGAACTTGGAATTTGAAAAAGGATTGGAAAAGACTTTGAATTGTTAGTATGTAGTTTGCCGAGAATGGCTTTAATTATGGAACTACTTTGTATGAATTGTGGGGCGGAATTTTACACGTATTGTAAGGCGTGTAATCCCCTTTGGTTGGTTGTTGTTTGGAGCCTTAAATGTGGCATGTTTGGTTATTGTATTCGGCCTTGAAAAAGGTGGCAAAGTGAGTAGAAACAAAGGAAGTGCTGCCCGATTTTCCGTAGAATTAGAGACCGTATACTTAGTATTATTCTACGTTAGAGGCTAGAAGTTGATAGTCTTGTTGTGACCATTATAGGTTGACACTTCTACGTACGGCGTATTCGGCTTAGCTTGTGGATATTAGCCGAAAAGGTATGTGAACTATCTCCTCTTCTAGCATGATTCCTTAAGATTAAGAAAGTATGTTCTACTCCTTAAATGATCCATTCCTTGGTTGTATTTGGATTGCCTAGAATAGAATTTGTTCTATGTACTTCCTTGATTGTACTTTGATGTTTAAATTGTAAGTTGTAAAATCCATTTTCTTAGTGAAGTTTGGATTCTTAAAAGTGAAAGTATTTTACTTAAAGTACATAGAGTCTTGAAAAGGAAGTGGTTTCCAAATCTTTTGGGCTAGTGCCTTAGTCCCAAAATCCTAAAGGTCATTATAATGACTTTAGGGGAGTCAAAGGAGTGATTTACTTAATTGTCTTAAAATAGGAGAAATGACATGATTTAAGAGAAGTAACTTGTTTTAAAGGAGTGAGTTACTTGAGGTTTAAAAGTAGAAGAAACTTGTTTTCTATATATTAAGAGACTTGAAGTGTTTTGAAAGTTAAGAACTTGATTTGTAAGTATGTGATACTTGGTTTTAATAGTATAAGTCTCTTGGTTATAAAAGGAATGGATATGTCTAAAACCATAAAGGGTTATAACGGCTTTATGGGAAGTTGGTTATAACGACTTTATGGAAGGTTTAGAAAGTTGTCTATTTTGATTAAAGGGCATAAGTTGCCTAGATTGTGAAAATTTGAAGTTACTTGATTTCAAGCCTTGAAATGAGTTTTCTAAACGTGTAGTAACTTACTTTGAAAAATAGACATGCCTTGATACTACGGGTGTTAGTATCTTGGGATTTTACACAAAAAGGAGTCTTTTGAAAAGAATGTACGTACGTAGTACTTTGACCTGTTTAATTGAGAATAATTCTATGTGATGCCTTGATTAGTACTTTGGCTTGATAAATTGAGAATTTGTCTAAGAGTGCCTTGATAAGTACTTTGGCTTGTTAAATGAGAATTATTCTATTCAGGCTCTGATAAGTACTTTGGCACATTAAATGAGAATTATTCTATTTGTGCCTGATAAGTACTTTGGCACATTAAATGAGAATTATTCTATTTGTGCTCGATAAGTACTTTGGCTTGTTAAATGAGAATTATTCTATTTGTGCCCTAATAAGTACTTTGGCCTGTTAAATGAGAATTATTCTATTTGTGCCCTGATAAGTACTTTGGCTTGTTAAATGAGAATTATTCTATTTGTGCCCTGATAAGTACTTTGGCCTGTTAAATGAGAATTATTCTATTTGTGCCCTGATAAGTACTTTGGCTTGTTAAATGAGAATTATTCTATTTGTGCCTTGATAAGTACTTTGGCCTGATAAATTGAGAATTTGTCTAAGTGTGCCTTGATTAGTACTTTGGCTTGATTAATTGAGAATTATTCTATGTGTGCCTTGATAAGTACTTTGGCTTGTTTAGTTGAGAATTGTCAATGTGTGCTGGAAATAACCGGTTGTGTGCTATTGGTATATCAGTCGTTTCGTGGTCATTCCCCGGGTTTGTGGCATTTGCAGATTCCGTGAAATTGCTACCCACGATGCGAGGAATACCTCATGCGGGTCCGTAAGGACTTATGCGGGTGAAATAGTCCCATGCGGACGGGTCTAGCCTATGCGAGGAATACCTCATGCGAGTCCGTAAGGGCTTATGCGGGTGAAATAGTCCCATGCGAGGAATACCTCACGCGGGTCCACGCGGCCTATGCGGGTGAAATAGTCCCAGGAGTAGGATGGTTAAATGATATCGCGCGGATGGTCCTGTTTTGATCATGAGCTTCCTATTTTATATTGTAAGGATACTACTGTTTACTCTCATTGTTAGTAAGGCACAATGTGTTGTAATTTGATTATCATATATGTCCCCGGATTTGGTTGTATTACCCTATGGTCATGCTTTTACGATGTGGGATTCCGGGGCATGAGACCACGAGGCATTTAGGACACAGGTGGGACTTGGTGTTCATGTATCCTTATTGGTGTTATTACATCATGGATCACGGTGAGGAAGGATTCCACGCATGATTGATATTATGGGCGAGACCCATAGTTATATTTGAGTAGTGACTTTGAGGCTGCGCCCCGACTTGATATGACCGCTTATGTGTTATGTATCGTAGGTTGGCTATCGCATATGTCTCTGCTTTGTTTAGATCGTTATGATTTTATTACGCATTTCATCGCTCACATACTTGGTACATTCTTCGCATCGACTTTCGGGCCGTTCACGCCGCAGTTTAGGTCGTTGTTTGGTGATCGGCAGTGTAGGACCGCTCGAGTTTTGGATAGCTCCTTCGTTGGGAGTTATCTTTTTGGTATAAGTTTCTTTCAAGATGTGCTTTTGTACGATTATGGGTACAATGGGGCCTTGTCCCGTCATATTTCAAGAAACTCTAGAGGTCTGTATTCATACTGGATTGGACTCATGATCTTGGTAGTGTCTTTTATTATGTATATTACATGGCAGCCTTGTCGGCTTTGCCTTGCACGTACGATTGGTTTTAAAGAAAAAAAAAAAGAGGTGTTATTTCATTTCCGCAGTTTACTTAGTGGTTAAGGTAGAAGGGTGTGTAGGCACCAACACTGCCCTGGATCGGGGTGTGACAGTGGTATAGTGTCTTGGGGGCTTACCCCTCACTTATACTCTTACCCTATCTCTACCGGCCGTCATTCAATAAATAAGCAAGTTAGAAATCCCCCTAACTTCTTATTAGTCTTATTCATCTACACTCTCATTTTAGTTTACTTAGGCACTAATATGTTATAATAAATCCGATAGTTTAACCCAAAGTACTACGTACTTCCAACCTTTTAAAAATGACTCATTTTCATATAGAACTTCCCAGATACTATAAACCGTAGTATCAAGTCAAAATTACTTTTCAAGACAAGTCACAATACCTTTTAAACATAAAGTTAGGTTTTTAAATCAAGTGACTCCTTTTATTATAAACCTTAGGCAATTGATGCCTTAAAAATCAAATTGCCTTTTCATTAAAATTAAGTCATTTATCTTTCCATAAAGCAAATATAACCAACTCCCCATAAAGTCGTTACCTTCGCTTTATACCTTAGCCATATACAATTTCCTATCCAAGGGACTTATACGTTTAAAACGGAACAAGTATCACATACTTTAAAACTCTTCAAGTCCCTTAACTTTAATAAAACATTAGACATCCTTAATACTTTCAAGAAGTGAGTTAATCTCCTAACTCACCCGACTTGGCTATTCATAAAACTAGTAAAGGATATCAAGGTTCAGACGCTCACCGTACTATATAATGCATAACTAGTCATGCTCAAAAGATAGGAAAAGTTCTACATACCTCGCCGGGTCAAACCACTTGCCAAGTACAAAGTCCCGCCCGTAGAATGTCAACTTATAATATTCACAATACGTCTATTAAGGCCTTACTTCAAACGTAGAATATTATAAGTGTCAAGTCGCTAAATTCTACGGAAAATCGGACATCACCTCCTTTGTTTTTACTAACTTTGCCACTTTTTTCAAGGCTGAATACAATAACCAAACACGCCACATTTAAGGCACAATCAAAGCAATTAATCAATAGGGGATTACACGTCTACTAGACGTGTAAAATTCCGCCCCACAAACGATAACAAACTAATACAACTACTAGTCCAATTTCGGCCATAATGAATACAACAACACCAATTCTTATCCAATTTCCATTTCAATCCAAATTGATAGCATAACATGATATCAAGTCGCATTTGATTATAACTACCATAATCTTCAAGTAAGTACATGCGACGATTTCTAATAACGACCAATTAGTAATCCAATCTTCAAGTGGCTTGTATGACATTTCGGATTTAAGCTACAAGCAATCCATAATACTCATAAACTTCAACATATCAACTTCATGCTAGCAACATGTAAAGCTAACAACAACAATATAAATATATAATCTTGTAACACTTTAAAAGACAAAATTATACTTCAAGGAATCTTAATCCAACTCCAAATCCGAAGTCGCTCCTTAGTAGTTTAGAGCCTCTCCAAGACACTTCAATCCACTTGTTGAGACCCTTAGAACAACACCAACAAATATCCTTCAAATCTCCAAACAAAACCTAGAAAGACCACTAGGTTTTCGTTTTGCGACTAACCCGTAAACTATCTTTTTCCAAGATTTTTCTATTGAGATATGTTTACAATACACTCAAGAACCTTGGTTTAAAGTTAGGAGCTAAATGGACAAGAAACAAATATTTTTCCTTTTTTCTCAAGAGGAACCCGAGAGCAATGCTCTTGCTCTTCCAATTTTTTGTGAAATTTTTTCTAAGTGTTGGTTCTCTCTTGCTACTAGTAGTAATATAAAGGGACATGGAGGGTCATGATATACACAAATGGGTGGCTTGGATGTAGTCTTATAAAATATCAAGACTAATTGACCATTTGACTTAGTCAAACTTCTCATGCTCACAAGTTGCAAGACTTGTCTTGCAACAAAGGTCCAATGACCTTCATGCCCTTGCACAATTCGACCAAGGCATCACAAAAGGGGGGGACACGTGTCGCCCTCCCATTCGTCACAATAATACGTTTTCCGAAAATTTCATAATTCCGCTAAATTTTTGCAAGTCTCAAATCTTAACACTTGTGAGTTCTTACGTACGTTCTTAAAACATGTCCTGCAAATACGGGGTGTAACACTAACCCTCGGCATCAACCTGGACTCCCGCAGTCCGCATAGTCACATGGACCGCATGAGGTATTCCTCGCATCGGCGTAACACACCCGGAGTGATCATCCTGGAACTCCCGCAGCTCCGCATAGGTCACATGGACCCGCATGAGGTATTCCTCGCATCGGGGGTGGCTAACCCTCGGCTCGTAACAAGTCAGGGGGGTAAGTGATATAATATCAGTACAACGGGCTTACCGTTAAACAATATAAGCACAACAAGAGCAGCCCCCTTACACAAACGTCACAAGACACTAACACACTTAGCATCATAACATGTTTATTTATCAAACCAACTTACCACACCTTCAGAAATCATTACACGACTTTTATAAACAAATAAGTAAACCGTTCCTTTTATCTTTCTTAAGTCGTTATAGATTTGACTCCTCGTTTGGCTTGTGATTGATGAATATACATGTGCGATGTATTGTGGCCATGTGTGGCGTATTCGATTGTGTAAGCTATAGTTAAATAAGGATTATACCTATATCTGTTTAGATTGAACCTAGTATGAACATTCGGGACAAATGTATCTAAGGGGGAAAGAATGTTACACCCCGTATTTCCAAGGCAATGAGATGAGAACGTGCGTAAGAAATTGAGATTTGAATTTTGGAAAGAAAGAATAATTACTATTTCTTAAGGAAAAATCTCGGGAATTTGTAAAGGAAAATGTTTATTAATTGGAATTTGGTTCCCAAATTTGGTACTTGGGACTTATAGATTATATTGGAATTTTGAATTTTAAATTCCGAATTTGGTCATGTGGGGCCCACGGGAATATTTTACGGTTTTGTGGGGCCCATAATATTTTGAGATATTTTGACCAATTATAGATATTTTTGATGAATTGGAGAGTGACACGTGACACCCCCACTTGGTCTTGGAAGACTTTGACCTTAGATATTTTGGAGACAAGTGGAGGTGGGTCCCACTCCACTTGTCTTGCTACACATAGGCCATACACTTGTCATGATATTACCCATTGTGATACATTATATATCTATACATAGAGGGTTTGCAAGACTTAACACTTAGCCAAATTTCATGAAATATTTTGCCTCTCCTTAAGGGCTCTCGGCCAAGGCTCTCCAAGAGCAACAAAAATTCTTCAAATCTTGATGATAAATCCTCAAACTCAAGACAAAGCTCCCTAATGATGTTTTAAGCCTAGACAAACCCTTAAACCCCAAGAATAATGTGTTGGCCGAATATAGAGGGTGTGAAACCCTAAGTTTTATCAACCTTTTGGAGGTGAAATACAAAGTGAAGAGGTGTATAAGTTCATAGGGGTAACATATATGTGATTGGAACTTAAAGAAGTGGAGCGAAACGAAAACTGCGGACCATGGTAGCCCGGACTATTTTGGACGTTTTTTAGGCTAAAAATGAGGTAATGATTCTTCTTCCTTCGCAGTAATTGGATATTACTTATTTTTATGTTTAAGGGATGAATTTATGTTAAGGAAGAAATGGAAAATAAGATGTGTATGTGTGAGATATGGTGTTGAGGCCGAGACTTGCCATTTTGGCGTCTTGGAAGTGTTGGTCAGTTTTGTTGTTATCACGTATGGCATGTTATATAATGAAGAAAATATTGTTGTTGATAGTTTATATAACTTATATAACATTTTGGAATGAGAATTGGATTAAAAGGAATTAAGGAAAAGGACATTAGATTGTTGTAGTTATTGTTGGACGAAAAACTGCCCAAAACTGTTAGACGTCGTTGTGTCGTTTTATGGACTGTTTTAGGGAGTATAAATGCTGGAAAATCCGCCCCTAACATGCATGATTAATTTAGTAATTGGCTAATGAAAGTCCTAAAGAATAAGGGTATAAGAAGGATGTAGGCTTCACATTGTACCCTTAAAAATGTTGGTTTATTATGGATTGTTTAGTGGACTGTTTTGTATAGATTGTGGGGCAGAATTTTACACATCCAGTTAGGCGTGTAATCCCCTTTATTTAACTGTTGGTTGTGCCTTAAATGTGGTTGTTGGTTGATAAATTCGGGCCTTGAAAAAGGTGGAAAAGTACGTAGAAACAAAGGAAGTGCTGCCCAAATTTCCGTAGAATTAGAGGGCATTATTCGATATAAGTCGTACACTAGTAAGCTTGAAGTTGATAGAAGTGTTATTGTCATTTTAGGTTGAAGTACTACGTATAGCATAGTCTACTTGGCTTGAGGAATAGCCGATAAAGGTTGAAGTACATTGAAGCGTATGCTACTTGTCGTGTTGATTAGTCGTCAACGAGGTATGTGAACTACTTCCTTCTATCGACATGACTTGTTTATTGAAGTATACTTACATTATTGTTGGATTATACATGACTTGTTTCTTGAAGTATACTTGCCTTGTTATTGGAGTATACATGACTTGTTTCTTGAAGTATACTTGCCTTGTTATTGGAGTATACATGACTTGTTCTAAAGGTGAATTGACTTGAGAAGTATGAGTAACTTGGCTTTAGATTGTAAGTTACTTGACGTTGGAAAATGAATGATTGTTATATATATTCCTTGATAGTACTTAGTGATGTACTCTATACATAGTATTTTGGATTTCAAAAAGGGAAGTTCCTTTTTATGGATTTGAAAAGTATAGGTTACTTGATTTGAATAGTATAGGTAATTCGATTTGAAAAGTGTAGGTTACTTGATTTGGAAAGAATAAGTAACTTGATGGTAAAAGTGAAAGTACCTTGATGCTACAAGTTCTAGTGTCTTGAGGTTTCTATAAAGGAAAGATTGTACGGCGAACGTACATTGAGTTTTTGGATCTTAATCCTTATTGATGCGCGAGGTGATAGTACCTTGGGACTTCTAAAATGAAAGTTATTGTGTGTGAAACTCTTCCTATATTTTCTTGTGCATGAACCTTATAGAATGTGTATACGGTGGACGTACTTGTTTAAAGGAAATTGGATTCATAATAGTACTTGATTTGAAAAGTACAAGGTTATTTGATTTTAAAGGATACAGGTGCCTTAGTTTTCTAAAACATAAAGTGTTATAATGACTTTATGGGAAGTTAGTTATAACGCCTTTATGGAAAGCCAAAAGAGTGGTTTACTTGTTTGATTTAAAGAGTATAAATGACTTGATTTTAAAAGAATGAGTCACTTGATTGTAAAGCCTTGCGTTTAGTTTAAAAGGTGTAGTAACTTGTTTTAAAAAAAAGTAGAAGTACTTTGATACTACGGGTGTTAGTATCTTAGGGTTTATAAATGAAAGGATGTATGGCGGACGTCCATAGTACTTTTGGGTTCAACTCCCTTAGATTGCATGATGTGATTCTTTTTATAAAGAATGGATGTACATAGTACTTTGGGGTAAATTCCCGGATTTTACATAACGTGATAGTGCCTTGAGTTTTATAAAATGATAGTTCATTCATTTTGTTTAATGAGAGTTAAAGATTATTTAACTTGCATATGTTGTTCATGATAGCCATTGTGCAAGTGTTATATTATTCATTGCGGGGTCAATCCCCGGGACATTATACTTTTCATGGATTTTCTCTCCAGCAGCGGGTTCAACTCTCATGATACACTTCATGGATTAGCTCTCCATGATGCGAGTATCGTGTATATGCTCATGCGAGTCCACAAGACTCATGTGGGTGAAATAGTCTCATGCGGGTGAAATAGTCCTATGCGAGTATCGTGTATAGATGCTCATGCGAGTCCACATGACTCATGCGGGTGAAATAGTCTCATGCGGGTGAAATAGTCTCATGCGGGTGAAATAGTCCTATGCGAGAATCGTGTATAGATGCTCATGCGAGTCCACATGACTCATGCGGGTGAAATAGTCTCATGCGGGTGAAATAGTCCTATGCGGGTTCAACTCCCATGATATCCCTCCGTGGATTAGCTCTCCACGATGCGAGTATTGTGTATATATATGCTCATGCGGGTCTAAGGACCTATGCGGGTGAAACAACCCATGAACAGGATTGCATAATGATATTACGGGCGGGTGGCCCTAAATTGGTCATGACTTTCCTATTTTGAATCGGTACAGTTTACTCTTATTACTCTTATTTGTGCAAGGCACAGTTGTACGGTTATTGTGATTATCATATTTGACATGGCACAATTGATTTCATAATTGATGTAGTACAGTGATACAGTGATATAGTAGTACAATGGTACAGTGATACAGTAATACAGTGGTACAGTGGTACAGTGATACAGTGATATAGTGATATAGTGGTACAGTGATACAGTAGTACAGTGGTACAGTGATACAGTGATATAGTAGTATAGTTGTACAGCGATACAAGGTACAATTGAGTCTTATTTTATATGACACGGTTGGATCTGGTATTTGATTATTTTACTTGTCCCTATCATTTTTTGGCCAGCCATGATTTTAATACTGTACTTTATTTCCGTTTCAAACTTAGTACTTGTTGTACTGACCCCCTTCGGGGGGCTGCGTTCATGTCCGCATGGATAGGTACTCAGTTGGGTGATCCGCGAGCTTAGGATCTCCACTCAGCTCTTATTGAGATAGCTCCACTATTCCTGAGCATGTCATTTGGTACGGAGTTTTATGTACATTCATGGGTACGGCGGAGCCTTGTCCCGTCATAGGTTATTGTCCAAACTCTTAGAGGTCTGTATTCATATGTGGGCTGGACTGGACAGGCGTGAGTTGTATTTATATTGTTGTACAGTTGTAGTCCCATTCGGGTGCTATATATTATGGCAGCCTTGCAGGCTTTGCCTTTGTTTAAAAAAAAATCTGTTATTTAGCTTCTGCGAGTTACTTATGTCAGACGGTAGATGGGTGCCTGTAGGTACCAGTATGCCCGGTTTGGGGCGTGAGTTCCTTTGATATATATATATATATATATATATATATATATATATATATATATCACATTCATTTATGAAGAAACCTTTTAATAATAAAGTAATATCATACTTTTCATGCCATTGTTTCAGAGCTTTTTTGAGTCCGTACAAAGACTTAATAAGTCGACATACTTTCTTTTCTTGTCCTGGAACCACATACCCCTCAGGTTGTTCCATGTATATTTCCTCTTCCAAATCTATGTTTTGAAAGACTGTCTTAGCATCCATTTGGTATATCTCAAGGTCATGCAAAGCTCCTATGGCTATGATACCCATATGGATGTTAATCTAGACACATGTGAGTATGTGTCGAAGTAATCGAGGCCTTCCTTTTGACTACAGCCTTTGACTACCAATCTGACCTTATACTTGTCAATAGTTTCATCTGTTTTGTACTGTTTTTTTAGTATCCACTTACAACCCAAAGGTTTGCTTCCCGGAGGAAGATCAACCATTTCCCAAGTATGGTTTTGCATGATAAAATCTATTTCGCTTTCTATAGCTTCTTTCTAAAGCAGTGCTTCTGGAGTTAACAATACTTATTTAATTATCCTTGGTTCATTTTCAGCCATATAGGTTAGAAAGTCTGGACCAAAAGTCTTATCATTTTTTGCCCTCTTGCTCCGTCTTGCTTCCACCTCTGGAACCCCTACGTTCTGTAGGTCTAGAATATTAAGTTCTGAATAGTCAGTAACTTCTGAGACCTGTAGATATGGAACGTCTAGTTCCGGATAATCAGAATCTCCCAGGTCTTGTTGACTTTGAGAATTTTGTTCATAATTTCCTTTGCGTGAAATTATTTCTTTTCCTTTTCTAGGAAAGATCTCTTCAAATAATTTAGCATTTCTTGATTCCATGATCGTACCTTCGTGGATATCAGGTATCTTTGACTGATACACTAAGAAGCGATAAGCACTACTGTTATTTGTATATCCGATGAATATGCAATCTACAGTCTTAGGTCCAATTTTGACCTTCTTTAGTTTAGGTACTTCGACCTTTTCCAGACAATCCCACACTGTCAAATATTTGTAAGTGGGTTTCTTTCCTTTCCACGATTCATATTGTTATACCCCGTATTTCCAGAGTATGTACGTGGAGACGTACGTACGAAAGTTTGAGACTTAAAGTTAGGCATGTTTCGAAATTTTGTGCACAACACCCGATTAAAGTCGTTTTTCGACGAAACGTTTTACTAAGCTTACGAAGGGAAAATTCCGGCTATGTCGTTTTGTATTTTTGCGGATTTTTCCGAGCGACGGAACATTTTTGGGCCAACGAGAGGGTGACACTTGTCACCCTCAAGTGACGATTTGGGTAGGCAAAAGGGGGACGTCTCTCCCCTTGTTTTGTGCCTTATTTTGGCCTTGTTTTGTGCCTTGTTTTGTGCCATGTTTTGTGGAGTAGGGGTTAGGGTGCACTTGGCTTGATCAAGGCCTTACACTTGCCTTGCACATGGCTTGATCTTGTCCATTGGTTGGCCCTTGGCTTCCCTATAAATACCCCTCCCTTTGTTGAAGACTTCATCATCCAAAATGTGTTCTAAGTCTTGCAATCCTTCCCCTCTCCTCTTGTTTCTCTCGTCCTAGCCTTCCCCCTCCCCCTTTTCGTAAGGCTTTGGCCGAAAGGGGTACCCTCCCCCCTTAGTAGTGTTGGCCGAGGGGTACCCCCCCCCTAGCCTAGTTGTTTCGAAATATACCCCCTCCCTTGTGGTATTGAAATACTTCTTCAAGTATTGTTATAATGTCCAAAATACCTTAGTCTTTACCTTGTAGTATTCCAAAAGTTACCTCTATACGTAGAGCCCGGAAATACTACCTTTTGTCCTTTTAGTCTCAAACCAAAACCCTAAGGAAATCTTCATAGCGAGTTGAAGTATTTAAGTAGAAGTTGGTTAGAACTTCTAAGGGTTGTTTGGAGCGGATTGGAGCGCGCGGAGTAGGAGCTAAACCTTGCTCAGGATCGACATTATAACTTGGATAATTTTGGGCTTATCGAGGTAAATATTCTTGTCCGCTTATTGTAATTGGATACATGTTGTAGGATTATATAGTTGAAGTATACTATATATATAGAACTAAGCATAGCTTTGCGGCAATGTCTTTTGACTTAAGCCTGAATTTAAAGAAGAGAATCGAATCAGAATTACATAGATCAGACATGCAGAGACTTGTGGTATTATCAGATAAGAGAATTGTATACGTCCCGTTAGGCGTATAACCCCCTTGTTGGCTTGGTAGCCGCCACGATAGAGAGAGATTTACGCCATGTGGAGGTGCTGCCGAATTTTCTGTAGAATATGGAACCGTGCGGTTAGAAGTTAATAGACGTTTGTGGCCTTATAGGTGGAAGTACTACGAGTAGCGTATTCTACTTGAAGAGTGGAAAAGGCTAGCCGGGTTACAGTACTGTGGAGCGTTTTGCTTATTGTCGATAATCGCCGCGAGGTATGTGAACCTCTTCCTATCCTTCTAGCATGGTGCTTTGTAAACTATGTAGTACTAGACGCATACGTGCTAAATGAGTTGGTTGGTTTAAAACATAGGGTGTTATAATAGCTTTATGGGAAGTTAGTTATAACGACTTATGTAGGTAAAAGATTGGTTTATTGGATCGTAGAAGTTAAGAGACTTGATCTTGAAAGATAAGAGACTTAACTTGTTTTACTTGGTAATTAACATTTTGTTAAAAGTGTTGTGAAACCTCATTCGCGAGTAATGAGTACTTGGTTTTAAAAAGAATAATGTTTTATTGATTTCGGAAATGAGAATAAGTGTCGAACAAACCACAGCAGCGCTAATAAAGGAAAGTGTATTGATAAATAACAAATTGTTATTAAAACCAGAGAAACCTCCATCCGCATAAGCTAAGATAAGACAAAATTGTATTACATTTCCTAGATCATGGCTGTTGTAACAAGATTGTTGTAAACAAGAATAAACGGCTCACGTACAAGACATATGTTACTCAATTGTTTTAAAAGAGATTAAGACTATGAGTTATGAAACCTTTCTAAAATGAGAAACTTGAGCATTTGAAATTAGGCAAACTTGAACGTTTGGAAAATAATGTTGTTACTTGATTTTACAAAGGGAAGTATTTTGGTTTACTTAAAAAGATAGTCACTCTATTTTATGCTACGGGTATTATGTGACTTTTGTGAAAGAAACGGATCCTTTAAAAAGAGTTAATGTACGTAGTACTTAGGGTTAAAACCCAGACTTTGATACGAAATGGAAGTACCTTGAGTTGTGTGTAACTTGCCTATGCTTGTTGTTGTGTAACTCGCCTATGCTTGTTGTTGTGTAACTCGCCTATGCTTGTTGTGATAGCCTTTGTTGTGCAAGTGTTGATATCAGGTGACTTCTTGGGAAGGAGTGGATCTTTTTATAAAAGTCTAAGTATGGTAATTTGCTTGAGCTTGTTTGTGATAGCCCGGTTGTGCGGTATATTGTTGTTGATGTCACATGGACATGTCTACACCGACGCAGACTCCGGGGCATGTACGCGGCAGGTTGATTACGATATATTATTATTGTGGTTACATGGACATGTCTACACCGATGCAGAATTCCGGGGGCGTGTGGCCATGCGGCGGGGTTGATCACCCAGTATTATTGTTGTTAATGTCACATGGACGTGTCTACACCGGCGCAGACTCGGCATGCGCCGGGCATTGTTATTGTTGCATCATGGACATGTCTACACCGATGCAATTCCGGCACGCGCCACGATGCGAACATGATTGATGTTGTGGGCATGAGACCCATAGTTATATTTGAGTGATGACTTGAGGCGTGAGTCCTCGATCGACATGATCGCTTTTATGTGGCGAATCAGAGTTTGGTTATCATACATGTCTCCCGCTTTATTTAGACTAGTATGATTTCATTTACTGATTTTTACGATTTACATACTTGGTACTGCCAGATCGACTTCGGGCCGCGTCATGCCGCAGTAGAGTACATCGGTAGTGGATCCTCGCCATAGGATCACGTCAACAGATTAGGAAGCTCCGTTTCTCCGAGGCTTATTCTTGTATGTGTTCCCGAGTTGTAGGTTCTTGTACATTCGTGGTATGGCGGGCCCCGTCCGTCATGATTGTTGTAAATCTTAGAGTGCAGTAGTATCACTGTGGCGTGGTTGTAAAAAGGATTAAACTGCTCGGTTTTATGTATATACGTAAGGCAAATCGCTTTTGGTTGGCCTGTTTTATGATCATATATCTTGTTTCATGTTTATGTTTTATTTTCCGCTGGTTTTCTCTGATGTTGTATCACTAGGGTGCCCGGGGTAAGGCACCAGTCACGGGCCCGGGATCGGGTCGTGACAAAAGTGGTATCAGAGCAGTTAATCCTCGGAAAGTGTCTACAGACCGTGTCTAGTAGAGTCTTGATTATCGATGTGTTGTGCACCACATCTATAATCAGGAGGTTGCAGGACATTTAGGATTGGTTCCATTCTTCTCATTCCGAGATCGTGCCTTAGAGCGTCGTAAGTTGGACCCTCCGACGTATCTCGTTTTACCGGTATGCCTCCGCAAGGCAACCGTGAGCCCGAGCGGGCAAGACAACCGAGGGTGCCGCTAGTGAGATACTGAGAGCGAGGGCGCAGCCCGGTGCTCGAGATTATGCTTCAGACGGCGAGGTTTGCGACGCCGCCAGCCCCAGCAGAGTTTAGAGCCGCAGCAGTGGCTGCTGAGACCACAAGACTGAGCCTCCACCCCACACCGGGAGCAGGAGATGGGTTACGCGAGTTGGCCCGATTATTGTCCGTGGTCGTGGCGGACATGAGGATAGCCGGACGCAGCAGCCTCGATGCGCGCCAGTGGTTCACCCTAGATCGGATAGTTTGAAGCTACAGGACTTTCTGAGATGTAGCCCGCCAGAATTCTACGGGTCGAGGCCGGAGGATGATCCGCAGGAGTTCATCCGACAGTTACAGCGGATCATGAGAGTGATCAAGGCTTCGGAGACCGAGTCGGTGGTCTTAGGTTCGCATCGGCTACGTGATACCGCAGTCGACTGGTTTGATTCGTGGGAGCTATCCCGGGGAGAGAATGTACTTCCAGCCGTTTGGGACGAGTTCTCGGGGGCATTTCTGGCACATTTCTTGCCTCGCTGATGAGGAGGGCTCGGACCGGCGATTTTTGATGTTGAGGCGAACGCGCATTCCGAGTACAATGTGAGTTCGACTCATTGCCTCGGTATGCCCCCGCTGTAGTAGCTGATATGGAGGACAGAGTACACCGTTACGTTACCGGGTTAGATGATTACTTGGCAGAGGTTTGCTCGGTTGTAGCTCTTCAGCCGGGCATGGACATTGCCCGCATGCAGGCTTATGCGCTTGGGGGTGAAGAACGGAGAGGTCGACGGAATGACCAAGATCAGCAGAAGAGGGCCAGAACAACAGGGTCCTTTGGTGACTTTCGAGGCGGACCGCCTCAGCAGCAGTCTAGTTTTATACCTCCACCAGTGTCGAGTGGTCCTCCACAACCTTCAGGGCATCCCGAGTATTCGGGAGCAGGTCGGGCTCGAGGTTCGAGTTTCGGGGAGTAGGGGTGTTGGCGGATGACGCATACCCCTACCCTGGTGTGGTCGATGTGGTAGACCGCATTTCGGGAGTGTCGTGGTGCCAAGGAGCTTGTTATTTTTGCGGCCAGCAGGCCATTTTGCGAGGAACCGTCGACCAAGGGTAGCACGGATGTTACGACTCACCTTCGTGATCGATGGTTCATCACCTTCACTAGCTACGCCTGCAGGCGTGTATGATTAGAAAAGCGGTAGAGACAGGTATATCCTTAACCCTCTAGAGTTTTGTATGCTTGTTATGATGATGTGTTTAGTGTTATGTTCGGATAGCTTTGTGCTAAAATGTGATTTAGAAAACTGGTTAGTGTAGAAGGGTAAGCCTGGGGGCATGGTAAGTGTGGACCTTAGACTATTTTCACGATTGAGACCTTAGAGGTAAGGTCGTCTTGTGTAAAAGATTTATTTTATGTTTGACCTTTATCAGAGTGCGTAGTATACGTGGAGTTGTTGTGGGGAATTCCTTGGGTTGTGTAAAATGGAAGTGGTAGCTTTCATGATGTGAATTAGTAAGATTGTTCCGTATCGGGGAACAGGGGTTTGGCGCGATTGTGGGGTCGGGTTGAGGACCATTCGCGGGTCAACCCGCAGCCCGGTTTGTGATGGGTCAGTTCGAGGTGGTCCCGCCAGGTGGTAGGGTCACGAGGATGCTAGGCCCGAGTTTAGTTAACCATCGTATGAGTTCGTGGATATGTTCGACCAGAAGCGGTTCGTGAAGGCCGGGAATGGCCTTAAAGAATACTGAGGTTAGTAAGATGACCAAGTTTGGAGGTAGTGACTCACGCTTTGAGAACTGGCGATGATCAAGTATGGCACGCCCCGAGACACTAGAACCTCGTGGATCGCATGCAGTTCGGTACCATTTGTTGGTCGCCGAGTGACACTAGAACCTCGCGCAAAGTGACAAAAGTGGTATCGCACGACGAGTAAGGCGAAGAGAACGCGTGTGTTGTTTCGTGGCCAAGCCGTGGCGTTGGCAACTTGTTAGAGGAATTTCATCGATATCCGCTTGAGAAGGAACATTCGGACGAATGTTTCTGCGAGGGAGAATGTTATACCCGTATTTCCGGTATGTACGTGGAGACGACGCACGAAGTTTGAGACTTAAAGTTAGGCATGTTTCAAATTTTGTGCACAACACCCGATTAAAGTCGTTTTCGACGAAACGCTTTACTAAACTTACGAAGGAAAATTCCGGCTATGTCGTTTTGTATTTTTGCGGATTTTTCCGAGCGACGAACATTTTGGGCCAACGCGTGAGGTGACACTTGTCACCTCAAGTGACGTTTGGGTAGGCAAAAGGACGCTCTCCCTTGTTTTGTGCCTTATTTTGGCCTTGTTTTGTGCCTTGTTTTGTTCCATGTTTTGTGGAGTAGGGTTAGGGTGCACTTGGCTTGATCAAGGCCTTACACTTGCCTTGCACATGGCTTGATCTTGTCCATTGGTTGGCCCTCGCTTCCTATAAATACCCCTCCCTTTGTTGAAGACTTCATCATCCAAAATGTGTTCTAAGTCTTTCAATCCTTCCCCTCTCCTCTTGTTGCTCTCGTCCTAGCCTTCCCCCTCCCCCTTTTCGTAAGGCTTTGGCCGAAAGGGTACCTCCCCTTAGTAGTGTTGGCGAGGTACCCCTAGCCTAGTTGTTTGAAATATACCCCCTCCCTTGTGGTATTGAAATACTTCTTCAAGTATTGTTATAATGTCCAAAATACCTTAGCCTTTACCTTGTAGTATTCCAAAAGTTACCTCTATACGTAGAGCCCGGAAATACTACCTTTTGTCCTTTTAGTCTCAAACCAAAACCCTAAGGAACTCTTCATAGCGAGTTGAAGTATTTAAGTAGAAGTTGGTTAGAACTTCTATGGGTTGTTTGGAGCGGATTGGAGCGCGCGGAGTAGGAGCTAAACCTTGCTCAGGATCGACATTATAACTTGGATAATTTTGGGCTTATCGAGGTAAATATTCTTGTCCGCTTATTGTAATTGGAAATTACATGTTGTAGGATTATATAGTTGAAGTATACTATATATATAGAACTAAGCATAGCTTTGCGGCAATGTCTTTTGACTTAAGCCTGAATTTAAAGAAGAGAATCGAATCAGAATTACATAGGATCAGACATGAGACTTGTGGTATTATCAGATAGTAGAATTTTATACGTCCGGTTAGATGTATAACCCTCGGTTGGCTTGGTAGCCTCGATAGATGAGGAGATTTACGCCGCCATGTGGGGAGTCTTCGAATTTTTCAGTAGAATATGGAACCGCGGTTAGAAGTTAATAGACATTTGTGGCCTTATAGGTGGAAGTACTACGAGTAGCGATTCTACTTGAAGAGTGGAAAAGGCTAGCCGATTCTGATATTGTGAGCGTTTTGCTTATTGTCGATAATCGCCGCGAGGTATGTGAACCTCTTCCTATCCTTCTAGCATGATGCTTTGTAAACTATGTAGTACGGTAGACGCATACGTGCTAAATGAGTTGGTTGGTTTAAAACATAGGGTGTTATAATAGCTTTATGGGAAGTTAGTTATAACGACTCTACGAGGTAAAAGATTGGTTTATTGATTGTAGAAGTTAAGAGACTTGATCTTGAAAGATAAGAGACTTAACTTGTTTTACTCGTAATTAACATTTTGTTAAAAGTGTTGTGAAACCTCATTCGCGAGTAATGAGTACTTGGTTTTAAAAAGAATAATGTTTTATTGATTTGGAAATGAGAATAAGTGTCGAACAAACCACAAAGCTAATAAAGGAAAGTGTATTGACAAATAACAAATTGTTATTAAAACCAAGAGAAACCTCCATCCGCATAAGCTAAGATAAGACAAAATTGTATTACATTTCCTAGATCATGGTCTTGTAACAAGATTGTTGTAAACAAGAATAAACGGCTCACGTCAAGACATATGTTACTCAATTGTTTTAAAAGAGATTAAGACTATGAGTTATGAAACCTTTCTAAAATGAGAAACTTGATCATTTGAAATTATGCAAACTTGAACGTTTGGAAAATAATGTTGTTACTTGATTTTACAAAGGGAAGTATTTTGGTTTACTTAAAAGATAGTCACTCTATTTTATGCTACGGGTATTATGTGACTTTTGTGAAAGAAACGGATCCTTTAAAAAGAGTTAATGTACGTAGTACTTAGGGTTAAAACCCAGACTTTGATACGAAATGGAAGTACCTTGAGTTGTGTGTAACTTGCCTATGCTTGTTGTCGTGTAACTCGCCTATGCTTGTTGTTGTGTAACTCGCCTATGCTTGTTGTGATAGCCTTTGTTGTGCAAGTGTTGATATCAGGTGACTTCTTGGGAAGGAGTGGATCTTTTTATAAAAGTCTAGAAGTATGGTAATTTGCTTGAGCTTGTTTGTGATAGCCTGGTTGTGCGGTATATTGTTGTTGATGTCACATGGACATGTCTACACCGGCACGCATTCCGGCATGTGGCCACGCGGCGTGGTTGATTACGATATATTATTATTGTGGTTACATGGACATGTCTACACCGATGCAGAATTCCGGGGGCGTGTGGCCATGCGGCGGGGTTGATCACCCAGTATTATTGTTGTTAATGTCACATGGACGTGTCTACACCGATGTAAATTCCGGGGCATGTGGCCATGGGGCATTATTATTGTTGCATCATGGATATGTCTACACCGGCTGCAGTCGGGCATGCGGCCGTGATGCGAACATGATTGATGTTGTGGGCGTGAGACCCATAGTTATATTTGAGTGATGACTTGAGGCGTGAGTCCCCGATCGACATGATTGTTTTATGTGGTGAATCAGTAGTTTGGTTATCATACATGTCTCCCGCTTTATTTAGACTAGTATGATTTCATTTCTGATATTTCTGATTTCACATACTTGGTACTGTTGTCGACCTCTCCCGAGGCTGCGTTCATCTGCGCAGTAGAGTACATCGGTAGTGGATCCTCGCCATAGGATCACGATTCAGCGTATTAGGAAGCTCCGCTTCTCCGAGGCTTATTCTTTGGTATGTGTTCCCGAGTTGTAGGTTCTTGTACATTCGTGGGTATGGCGGGGCCTGTCCGTCATGATTGTTGTAAATCTTAAGTGCAGAAATCTTGTTGTGGCGGGGTTGTAAAAAGGATTAAACTGCTCGGTTTTATGTATATATCTGAAGGCAACCTTTTTGGTTGCTTTGTTTATGATCATATATCTTGTTTCATGTTTATGTTTTATTTTCCGCTGGTTTTCTCTGATGTTGTATCACTAGGGTGCCCGGGGTAAGGCACCAGTCACGGGCCCGGGATCGGGTCGTGACACATATGGAGTTTTATTCTTATGCTTATGCGGAACTCTATTGATAATTGTATTAGTCGTAAGGATCGTTTCGCCCCACATATTTTGGGCTAAACCAGAATTGATGATTAATACATTCATCATTTCCTTTAACATGCGGTTTTTGTGCTCGGTAACACCGTTAGACTGAGGTGAGTAATGAGCGGTCATTTGATGAACAATGCTGAATTAAGCACAATATTCTTCAAACGGTGCTATGTATTCTCCCCCTTTCACTACGAATTGCCTTAATCAGTAGGTTTAGTTGATTTTCAACTTCTGCTTTGTAACATTTAAACGCTTCAAAGGCTTCATCTTTACTTTTCAACAAGTAAATGTAACAATACCTTGTACTATCATCAATGAAAGCCACAAAGTATTTGTTTCCCCCTCTAGTTTGCACAAACTTTAAATCACATATGTCCGTGTGAATAAGTTTTAGAGGAGCGGTATTTCTTTCGACTGAATGGAAAGATGACTTGGTTAATTTTGCTTTTACGCACACCTCACATTTATGTTGAGGCTTTATGTCGAAGGAAGACAACAATTACAACTTTACTAACTTTCGAATGGATTTGTAGTTAACATATCCTAATATACGATGCCATATATTAGAAGACTCAAGCAAGTAAGTAGAAGACTTCATTTTATTAGATGAACGGATTACAGACATGGCATTCATTTTGAAGAGGCTATCACACGCGAAACCCTCTTCCTACAAAATCATCATTCTTAGTTATTACAAACTAATTGGACTAAAAACTAGTCTAAAACCAGCCTTGACCAACAGAGGCCCTGACACCAAGTTTTTACGGATGTCAGGGACATGCAACACTTCCTTCAGAGTAAGCTCTTTACATGAAGTCAATTTTAAGATGACCTTTCCAACACCTTGAACTTCAGAGGTAGCGTTGTTGCCCATGAACAACGTTTTGTCCGAGATTGGGGAGTAAGAGGAAAACGCACTCCTGTTTGAGCATATGTGATGGGTTGCACCCGTGTCTATCCACCATTTCTTTGGATTCTCCACCAGATTAGCCTCCAGCACTATAGCTGTTACACCCCGTAATTTTAGGTCATGTATTTGAGAACGTACGAAAGGAAGTAAGATTTGAAATTGGAAAGATAAGTTGACAGAACGTTTTTAGACAGATTTTCAGTCAACTTTGGAGCGGTATATATCTCCTAGTATATTAAGAATTTTTAGGTTTTTCAAAAGCCTAATATGAAGTTCGTTGAGTCTAGTTTCCAACGCAATAAACCACTCGTCGATAGGACATCGGATCAGAGAATTATGGACGTTAGAAGATCAGTTGACGGAGGAGAAAGAAAGCATCAGTCAGGCGCCACAGCGCCGGCTGCAGGGCCGTGGCTCCGTAAGCCCTGAAGTGTTCTGATAGAGGCTATATTATGACCAAGTCTTGCAAGACTTAGCCATTTGCAAGGCTTCATCCTAAAGATTTCTCTTCTCTTCTCTCTAAAATTTTGATAAAACCCTAAGCCTAGATGAAATTGTTGGAAAGGCGACAAGAAGGCAATATGTCGGCAAGATTGTAGAGGGTTCGTGTGGGTGATTTTAACGTGAAGAAGAATTGCGGAAAGAGGGCTAAAGTGGGCGAGATTGTTGGACTGTTATGGGAAAAATTCCAAGGTAAATTCATTCTCCTTCTTGAAATAAATTATGTCACGTATTGTAGAAATTGGAAAAAGGTATTGTGATGGGTAAAATGGATATAAGAATTGAAGGTTGTCATGTCACAAATGAAAGTATAAAAGGGCAGTTTTCGAGCCTCTAGTTCGTTGGATTTATATTGTCGTTGTCTTCACTTTTATGTGGGGTTTATTGAAGTGATTTTAGTAATTGATAATTGATCATGTGAGTTATGCATTGAAGATTGATAAGTTCTATAGAATATTGGGAGCCTAAATCCGAGCATGAGCTTATTAGCCATTGAAAGTACAATACAAATGGGTAGATAGTTATAATCGTCGGATGTTATCTAAATAAGGGATTATAGTTGTTGAAATTGGTTGCGACTATATAACATGTTAGAACGACAATATGGATTGAAAAGGAATTGGATAAGATTGTATGTGGTTGTACATTTTAGCCGAGGATGACATTTAATATTGGACTGTTTTATATAAATTGTGGGGCAGAATTTTACACGTCCTGTTAAGGCGTGTAATCCCCTTTGGTTAGCTGAATTGTTGCGCCTTAAATGTGGCATGTTGGTTATTGATTTCGGGCCTTGAAAAAGGTGGAAAAGTACGTAGAAACAATGGAAGTGCTGCCCGATTTTCCGTAGAATAAGGGTCCTTATACTTCGAAATATTCTACGTTTAAATCTAGAGGTTAATAGCCGTGTTATGGTTATTATAGATTGACATTCTACGTGCGGCATATTCAAGTTAGCAAGTGGATTAAGCCGAAGAGGTATGTGGAAACTTTTATTATCGCTTGAGCATGAGTAGTTATAAATGTATAGTACGGTAGACGTACGAGATTTAAATGAATTTAGTTCATTTGATATCCTTGACTTGTTTTAAGAATGTCTAAGTTGGTTGAGTTAGAGAATTAACTCAGTTGTTCTTAAAGGATAGAAATGCCTTAGTTTCTAAAGCATAAAGTTGGTTATAATAATCAGAACGACCCGCCCGGTTCAAGCATCGTGCCTTACCCCGCACCTAGCGATACATACATCGTAGAAAAATCAGCGGAACATAAAACATGAGTCATTATACAAGAGATATAATAAATAAACAAAGCAACCAAAACGGTTGCCTTCAAAGATATACATAAAACCCGAACAGCTTTAATCTTTACAACCTCGCCACAACAGACTACATGCACTCTAAGATATACACGACTATGACGGACAGGCTCGCCACACCCCTGAATGTACAAGAACCTACAACTCAGGGAACACCTACCAAAGATAAGCCTCCGGAGAAACGGAGCTTCAAATGCGCTGAACTGTGATCCTATGAGCGAGGATCCACGATCGATGTATTCTTACCGCAGATGAACGCAGCCCCAAGGAGGTCAAGATAACAGTACTAAGTATGTGAAACTGCATAATATCAGAAATGAAATCATACTAGTCTATATAAAGCAGAGACATGTATGATAACCAAACTACGCTCACAACATAAAACAACATCACTCCAATATAACTATGGGTCTCACGCCCACAACATCAATCAGTTCGTGACATGGCCGCATGCCCCTAATATCAGACGGTGTAGACATGTCCATGATGCAACAATAATACCAATGTCCCATGGCCACATGCCCCGACTCGCATCGGTGTAGACATGTCCACGTGACCTCAACAACAAGACAAGAATCCAAATGGAAGCATACCCGCGCGCCACGATCGTGTCGATGTCCAAAGGGAAACAATAAGACAACTTTCCAAATGGACGATACCCGCGCGCCACGATCGTGTCGTGATGTCCAAAAGGAAATCACAAGGCGATAATCGAATGGAAACATACCCGCGCGCTACGATCGTGTCAAGATATCCAAAGCGACAACTACAAGACCTTAACCAAAAATGGAAGCATACCCGCAGCGCCACGATCGTGGTCAAGATGTCCAAAGTGATTAACAACAATAATACTATCAACAGAACGCACTGCGGAATTTCTCCGCCACGCCGCACGCCCAAGTAAGTTCTCAACAAGTCAACCGACCTCCATCGAGAGACGCCAGAACACGTAAATACAACGCTTTGCACAACAAAGGTTATCACAATAAGCATAGCCAAGCTTCACAACAACAAGCATAGGCAAGTTTCACAACAACACAAAGTACTTTCATTTTATACCAAAGTCCGGTTTTTAACCCCAAAGTACTACATACGTAAGTTCTTTTAAAAGAGATCCATTTCTTTTATAAAAGTCACCCGATACCCGTAGTATTAGAATGGCCAACCCACCTTCCTTTTCAAAACCAAGTAACAACATTCTTTTCCTAAGTTCCAGCTTTGCCTAGTTTCAATTACTCAAGCTTCTCATTTTCAAATGGTTTCATAGTTCCCAAACTTAATCACTTGATTCCTTTTAGAACAATTAAGTAACATATGTCATATATGTGAGTAGTTTATTCTTGTTTATAACGATCTTATTACAAAGAAATATGATCTAGAAAATGTAATATCATTTTGTCTTATCTTAGCTTCTATGCAGATGGAGGTTTCTACCGGTTTTAATACAACACATCATTATTCAATACATTTTCCTTTATTAACGCCGCAGTGGTCCTGTCGATACACATTCCGATTCCCAAATCAAGAAACATTATCCCTTTAAAACCAAGTACTCATTACTCACGAATGAGGTTTCACACAAACATCCACATTAAAACAAATAAGTTAAGTCTCTTATCTTATAAGATCAAGTCTCTTAACTTCTAACATCAAGAAACCATTTTCACTTACATAAGGTCGTTATAACTAACTTCCCATAAAGCTATTATAACACCCTATGTTTTAAACCAACCAAATCACTTAGCACATGTACGCTCACCGCACTACATAGTTCACAACAATCATGCTAGAAAAGATAGGAAGAGGTTCACATACCTCGACGATTTATCGACAATAAGCAAAATGCTCCAAGTACTACAACCTTGCTAGCCCTTTCCACTCCTCGAGTAGAATACGCTACTCTGAGTAGTTTCACCTATCAAGGTCCCACACGGCTATTAACCCCACAACACACGTGTCTATCTTTCTATAGGAAATTCGCAAGACCTCCCCGCAACAACAGAATCTCCTCCTCTATCGAGGCCGGCTACCAAGCCAACCAGGGGGGGGGGTATACACGTCTAACCGGACGTGTACAATTCTACTCAGTAATACTACACAAGTCTACTGCAATACAGTCCTATGTAAATACAATCAGCTTCTTTATTCTTCAGGCTTAAGTCAAAAGACATTGCCGAATACTAAGTAGTTCCATATATAGTATACTTCAACCAAACATGTAATTTCTAATTACAGTAGAGGACAAGATAATTACCTCGATAAGCCCAAAATTATCCGAGTTTAACGTCGCTCCCGAGCAAGGTTTAGCTCCACTCCGCGCGCCCAAACCACTCCAAACAACCCTTAGAAGTTCTAACCAACTTCTACTCACATACTTCAACCAACTATGAAGATTTCCTTGTGGTTTCTGGTTTGAGACTAAAAGGACAAAAGGTAGTATTTCCTGACTCTACGAAAGAGGTATCTTTGGAATACTACAAGGTACAAGGCTAAGGTATTTTGGGCATTATAACAATACTAGGAGTATTTCTATACCACAACAAGGGTATTATACGAAACAACTAGGCAGTGGGTACCCTACTGGCTAGACCTCACAAGTGAGTGGAGACCTCACCGCCAAAGGCCACTTTCTGCTGGGAGAGGAGCTCTTGGACGAGAGTCAACAAGAGGAGGGGAGGGATTCAAGACTTGGAAACATTTGTGGATGAATGAAGTCTTCACAAAGGGGGTATTTATAAGAAACCCAAATGCCAACCAACGGCCAAGATCAAGCCACGCAGGCAAGTGTAAGGCCTTGATCAAGCCAAGTGCACCCTAACCCCTACTCCACAAAACATGGCACAAGACAAGCCACAAAACAAGGCCAAAACAAGGCACAAAACAAGAAACCAATAGGGCCAAAAACGCGAGCCACAAAGACAATCCACCCGTGAACTAATCGCCCACTGACGCCACAAGCTTCCAATGCGAGGTGACACATGTCACCCTCCGCTGGTCCAAAATGTTTCGCCTCTCTAAAAATCTGCAAAAATTAAAAAGGACATAGCCGGAATTTTCCTACGAAAGTCGTGGAAACGCTTCGCTTGAAAACGACTTAGCCTGCGACTGTGCTCAAACGTAACTTCGCTAAGCCACTTAGGCGGGGTGACACGTGTCACCCTCCTATTGGCCCTCAAAAACGCTCTTCAAAAAAATATCCACAATGGCCAAAATCTCAAAACAAAGTGGGTTCTACAAAATCAGAATTTCTCCCGTGGGCCCCACGTGACCATTTCCAAAATAAAATTCCATAATTCTAATATAATCTATGAAGTCCAAATACCAAACTGGGAATCCAATTCCCATTAACGAACCTTTTTCTTCACAAACGACGGAAACTTTTCCGCCGAAACTCACATCTTTCTTTCTTTTCAAAATTTTGCCAGACGCCGCACGCACGCCCTCACATACATACCCGCAACTACGGGTATAACATTCTCCTCCTTAGAAACATTCGTCCCGAATGTTCCTTCTCAAGACGGATATCGATGAAGTTCCTCTAACAAGTTGTCAACGCCACACCGCCACGAAATAACACACGCTCTCTTCCTTCCTTACTCGTCGTGCCCTTCTAACACTTGAACTCTCCCAAGACGTACCATACTTCACCATTACTCCGCTCTCAAAATCTCCGAGTCACTACCCAAACTTGGTCATCTTACTAACCTCAAACTTCCTTAAGGCCATTCCCGCCTTTACGAACCGCTTCTGGTCGAACGCGCCCACGAACTCATACGATGATCATACAAACTTGGGCCTAGCATCCTCGTGACCCTACCACCGCGACCACCCAGAACCGACCCCACCCCAAACCGGGTTACGGGTTGACCCGCAAATGGTCCTCAACCCGACCCCCAACCGCGCTAAACTCTTGTTCCCGATCCTAACAATCTTACTAATTCACATCATGAAAGCTACCACTTCCATCTCACACTACCCACAGACTTATCACACAAATAAATCCCACGTACTACTACTCTGATAAGGGTCAAAAATAAATCTTTAACTCAAGACGACCTTACCCCTAAGGTCTCAGTCGTGACATAGTCTAAGGTTCACACTTACCATGCCCCCATACGTATCCTTCCAACTAACCATGCATTTTAACTCACACATATCACAATGCTATCCGCACATAGCACACAATAATGAGATCATCATAACAAGCATACCAAAACTCTAGAGGTTAAGGATATACCTGGTTACCGCCCACTCTAATCATAGGCCACTCGCAGGCGCATAGTCCGTAGGTGATGAACCACCACGCATCCCGGCGTCGAGTCGTAACATCCGCGCTTCCCTTGGTAGGACAGTTCCTCGCAAAATGGCCCTGCTGGCCGCATGCAAAACAAACTCCCAATCTAGCACGACACTCTCCAAAATGGAGTCTACCACAATGGTCACAACGAGGTAGGGGTGGCTTCACCGTTAACACCCCGCTCGCGAAAATCAACCTCGAGCCCCGACTGCCTCAAGACGCGGAGGACCACTGCAGACCGCTGGGTATATAACTAGCTCGCCGAGGCGGTCCGCCTCGAAGCCACCAGCGACTCGCCGCCCCGCCCTCTTCTCGCGATCCAGTCATTCCGCCGACCCTCCGTGCCTCACATCCTAGTGCACGAGCTCGCATGCGGGCAATGTCCATGCCCTACCAAGAGAAACACCCGCACAAGATTCGCCATATAATCATCAAGCCCGTGACGTAGCGATGCACTCCTATCCTCCATATCTGCAACTAGCGCAGGACATATCGAGCTAAAGAATCGAACTCGACATTGTACTTCGACAGGCGCCTCTCGCCTCAAGAATAAAAATCTGTTTACCGCGTCTCTCCTCATCCGCGAGGCAAGAAGTGCGTGAGAAAAGCCCCAAAACTCATCCCATACTGCTGGAGGTGCATGCTCTCCCGAAAGCTCCCATGAATCAAACCAATCGATCGCGGATCACGCACCGATGCGAACCAAAGGTCACAGACTGGTTTCAAGCCTTGATCACCCGCGACGATCCGTCAGAATCGCCGGATGAACTCCTCGCGATCATCCTCGTGCCTCGACCAGAAAACTCGCGGCTACAACTCGTAAAGTCCCGTAGCCTCAAACTATCTCGCTCGGGTGAATCCATCAGCATCGAACTGAATCGCCGTGATCCAAATTTATCCTCATATCTCGCCACGACTCGCCAAAGAATCGGGCCATCTCCTTGTAACCCATCTCTCTCTCGCCTCACCGTGGGACTGAGGCTCAGTATCGCGGTCTCAGCAGCTATCGCCGCGCTCTAACTCTCGCTGGGCCGGCGCTACAAACCCGCTGCTCAAGCACAACCTCGTATCGGGCTCGCGCTCGCATTCTCTCAGATCTCACTAGCAAGACTTCGGCAGCCTTGCCCTTCTCGGGCTCTGGCCGCTCGCGGAGGCATAATCGGTAAAACGAGATACGCTGGAGGGTCCAACTTACAACATGCTCTAAGGCACGATCTCGGGATGAGAAGAATGGAAACTAATCCTAAATGTCTCGCAGCCTCCTCGATTATAGATGTGGTGCACAACACATCGATAATCAAGACTCTACTAGACACGGTGCGTAGACACTTTCCGAGGATTAATCGCTCGATACCACTTTTGTAACGACTGCCCGGGCTCGCATCGTGCCTTACCCCGCACCCTAGCGATACATACATCGTAGAAAAATCAGCGAACATAAAACATGAGTCATTATACAAGAGATATAATAAATAAACAGCAACCAAAACGGTTGCCTTCAAGATATACATAAAACTCCGAATAGCTTAATCTCTTTACAACCCCGCCACAACAGACTACATGCACTTAAGATATACACGACTATGACGGACAGTGGCCCGCCACACCCCCGAATGTACAAGAACCTACAACTCGTGGAACACCTACCAAAGATAAGCCTCCGAGAAACGGAGCTTCAAATGCTACCGAATCGTGATCCTATGAGCGAGGATCCACGATCGATGTACTTACTCGCAGATTTAACGCAGCTTCAAGGAGGTCAAGATAACAGTACCAAGTATGTGGAAACTGCATAATATCAGAATGAAATCATACTAGTCTATATAAAGCAGAGACATGTATGATAACCAAACTACGATTCACAACATAAAACACTATCACTCCAATATAACTATGGGTCTCACGCCCACAACATCAATCAGTTCGCATTATGGCCGCATGCCCCGAATATCGTGACGGTGTAGACATGTCCACGATGCAACAATAATACCAATGTCCCACGGCCACATGCCCCCGGAATTCTCGTGACGGTGTAGACATGTCCATGTGACCTCAACAACAAGACAAAGAATCCAAATGGAAGCATACCCGCAGCGCTACGATCGTGTCGGTATGTCCAAAGGGAAACAATAAGACAACTTTCCAAACGGACGATACCCGCGCGCCACGATCGCGGTCAAGATGTCCAAAAGGAAATCACAAGGCGATAATCGAATGGAAACATACCCGCGCGCCACGATCGCGGTCAAGATATCCAAAGCGATTAACCACAAGACCTTAACCAAATGGAAGCATACCCGCAGCGCTTACGATCGTGTCGGTATGTCCAAAGTGATTAACAACAATAATACTATCAATGTGAACGCATTGCGGAATTTCTCCGCCACCGCCAAGACGCCCAAGTAAGTTCTCAACAAGTCAACCGACCTCCATCGAGACGCCAGAATACGTAAATACAACGCTTTGCACAACAAAGGTTATCACAATAAGCATAGCCAAGCTTCACAACAACAAGCATAGGCAAGTTTCACAACAACACAAAGTACTTTCATTTTATACCAAAGTCCGGTTTTTAACCCCAAAGTACTACATACGTAAGTTCTTTTAAAAGAGATCCATTTCTTTTATAAAAGTCACCCGATACCGTAGTATTAGAATGACCAACCCACCTTCCTTTTCAAAACCAAGTAACAACATTCTTTTCCTAAGTTCCGGTTTGCCTAGTTTCAATTACTCAAGCTTCTCATTTTCAAATGGTTTCATAGTTCCCAAACTTAATCACTTGATTCCTTTTAGAACAATTAAGTAACATATGTCATATATGAGTAGTTTATTCTTGTTTATAACGATCTTATTACAAAGAAAGCCATGATCTAGAAAATGTAATATCATTTTGTCTTATCTTAGCTTCTATGCAGATGAGGTTTCTACTGGTTTTAATACAACACATCATTATTCAATACATTTTCCTTTATTAACGCCGCAGTGGTCCTGTCGATACACATTCTCGATTCCCAAATCAAGAAACATTATCCCTTTAAAACCAAGTACTCATTACTCACGAATGAGGTTTCACACAAACATCCACATTAAAACAAATAAGTTAAGTCTCTTATCTTATAAGATCAAGTCTCTTAACTTCTAACATCAAGAAACCATTTTCACTTACATAAGGTCGTTATAACTACCTTCCCATAAAGCTATTATAACACCCTATGTTTTAAACCAACCAAATCACTTAGCACATGTACGACTACCGTACTACATAGTTCACAACAATCATGCTAGAAAAGATAGGAAGAGGTTCACATACCTCGCGACGATTTATCGACAATAAGCAAAATGCTCCAAGTACTACAACCTTGCTAGCCCTTTCCACTCTCGAGTAGAATACGCTATTCTTAGTACTTTCACCTATAAAGGTCACAAACGCCTATTAACCCCAAAACACAAGTTTCTATCTTTCTATAGAAAATTCGCAAAGACTCTCCCCGCAACAACAGAATCTCCTCCTCTATCGAGGCCGCTACCAAGCCAACCAGTGTGGTATACACGCCTAACCTGGACGTGTACAATTCTACTCAAGAATACTACACAAGTCTACCGCAATACACCCTATGTAAATACAATAGGTCGCTTCTTTATTCTTCAGCTTAAGTCAAAAGACATTGCGAATACTAAGTAGTTCCATATATAGTATACTTCAACCAAACATGTAATTTCTAATTACAATAGAGGACAAGATAATTACCTCGATAAGCCCAAAATTATCCGAGTTTAATGTCGCTTCCCGAGCAAGGTTTAGCTCCACTCCGTGCGCCCAAACCACTCCAAACAACCCTTAGAAGTTCTAACCAACTTCTACTCACATACTTCAACCAACTATGAAGATTTCCTTAGGGTTTCGTTTGAGACTAAAGGACAAAAGGTAGTATTTCCTGACTCTACGTAAAGAGGTATCTTTGGAATACTACAAGGTACAAGGCTAAGGTATTTTGGGCATTATAACAATACTAGGGAGTATTTCTATACCACAACAAGGGTATTATACGAAACAACTAGGCAGTGGGTACCCTACTAGACCTCACAAGGGGAGGAGACCTCACCGCCAAAGGCCACTTTCAAGGGAGAGGAGCTCTTGGACGAGAGTCAACAAGAGGAGGAGGATTCAAGACTTGGAAACATTTGTGGATGAATGAAGTCTTCACAAAGTGGGGTATTTATAGAAACCCAAATGCCAACCAACGGCCAAGATCAAGCCATGCAAGGCAAGTGTAAGGCCTTGATCAAGCCAAGTGCACCCTAACCCCTACTCCACAAAACATGGCACAAGACAAGCCACAAAACAAGGCCAAAACAAGGCACAAAACAAGGAACCAATAGGGCCAAAAACGTGAGCCACAAAGACAATCCAATTCGTGAACCAATCGTCCACTTGGACGCCCACAAGCTTCCAATGTGAGGGTGACACATGTCACCCTCCCGTTGGTCCAAAATGTTTCGTCTCTAAAAATCTGCAAAAATTAAAAAGGACATAGCCGGAATTTTCCTACGAAAGTCGTGGAAACGCTTCGCCTAAAACGACTCTAGCAGACTTGTGCCCAAATGTAACTTCGCCAAGCCACTTAGCGGGGGTGACACGTGTCACCCTCCTATTGGCCCTCAAAAACGTCTTTCGAAAAAAATATCCACAATGGCCAAAATCTCGAAAACAAAGTGGGCCCCACAAAACCGTAAATTTCTCCCGTGGGCCCCACGTGACCATTTCCGAAAATAAAATTCCATAATTCTAATATAATCTATGAAGTCCAAATACCAAATCTGGGAATCCAATTCCCATTAACGAACCTTTTTCTTCACAAATGACCGGAAACTTTTCCGTCGAAAACTCACATCTTTCTTTCTTTTCAAAATTTTTGCCGTACGCTCGCACGTACGTCCTCACATACATACCCTGCAACTACGGGGTATAACAATAACTTTATGAAAAGTAAAAAAGAATGGTTTACCCTAGTAATGTAAACAGGAGAAACATGACTTGAAATAAGAAGGGCAATTTGGTTTAAAGACATCAATTGCTTAAAGTTTAAAGTAAAGGTCACTTGGTTTAGAGGCCTAAAAATGTATTTCTAAAGTTAAGGAACTTGATTCCTAAAGTTAAGAGACTTGAAGTATTTTGAAAGTATATGATACTTGGTTTTGAAAGTATAACTCCATTGGTTATAAAAAGAATGAATTTGTCTGAGACATAAAGAGTTATAACGGCTTTATGAGAAGTTAGTTATAACGGCTTTATGAAAGGTTAAGAGAGTGGTCTATTTGATTGATAGGCATGAGTTGCCTAGGTTATGAAATTAAAAGTTACTTGGTTTCAAAGTCTTGAAATGAATTTCTAAAGGTGTAGTAACTTAATTTGAAAAATAGACATGTCTTGATACTACGGGTGTTAGTATCTTGGGGTCTTATATAAAAAGAAGTCTTTTGAAATGAATTTCTAAAGGTGTAGTAACTTAATTTGAAAAATAGACATGCCTTGATACTACGGGTGTTAGTATCTTGGGGTCTTATATAAAAAGAAGTCTTTTGAAAAGAATGGAAGTACGTAGTACTTTGGGTTAAATTCTCAGATTTTTATGTGACACGAAAGTTCCTTGAGTTTATGAAATGAAGTTCATGGTTGTATGATAATGAAAGTCTAAAGATATTATGAACTTGCCTATGCTTGCTTGTGATAGCCTTTGAGTGCAAGTATTACATTTTTACGCCGTGACTCTGGCCGAGGGCCGGTTGTCTTGTTGTGATTTTACTTGGACGTACCGACAGTGATGGAGGATTCCATGGGTATGCTTCCATTGTGATTGATCCATAGACATGCTTATACGATGAAGGATTCCGGGACATGCGACCATGATGCGGGTTAAATTCTCGGATGCTATTATTACTACATGGACATGCTTATACGATGAAGGAGTCCGGGGCATGCAACCATGATGCAGGTTAAATTCCCGGATGCTATTATTACTCCATGGACATGCTTATACGATGAAGGATTCCAGGGCATGCGACCATGATGCGGGTTAAATTCCCGGATGCTATTATTACTCCATGAACATGCTTATACGATGAAGGATTCCGGGGCATGCGGCCATGATGCGGGATAAATTCTCGGATGCTATAATTCCTCCATGGACATGCTTATACGATGAAGGATTCCGGGGCATGCGATCATGATGCGGGTTAAATTCCTGGATGCTAGTATTACTCGATGGACATGCTTATACAATGAAGAATTCTGGGGTATGCGACCATGTTGTATACTATTATTACCCCATGGATTAACTCTCCATGAAGTCATATACCCGAGATGAGGGATTCCACGGGCATGAGATATATATATATATATTGCATATGTGCACGCCGACAGTGATGTAGGATGCCACGGGCTTGTTACATGTATATATTGTACACTTACGGCTGTCGGCAGTGATGGAGGATTCCACGGGCACGCCTTGAGGTTTTGAGGGATTGAGACCCTTACTGGACTGTGTGATGATTTTGAGGGCTTGTGTCCTAGCCATGGTGTGACTATTGTTCATGTGTTGAAATAGTCTTTAAAGGGTAAAAGACTTTCATTACTTTCAATTCGGCAAGGCACGGTTGTACTGTTAATTTGACTATCATACTTGTCTCCAGCTTTATGTATCTAGACTTTATGATTTAAATTACAGTACTTTCAGTTTTACATACTTGGTACATATTTTGTACTGACCTCCTTGGGGGGCTGCATTCATGCCGCATGTTGAGGTACATAGCTTGATGATCCGCACTCTTAGGATCACTGTTCAGTTCTTGGAAAGCTCCATTACTCCGGAGGCTTTGTCTTTTGGTACGGTTCCCTGAGGTTGTAGATTTATGTACATTCAGGGGTATGGCGGGGCCCTGTCCCGTCACAGTTGTTATGTCAAAACTCTTAGAGGTTTGTAGTCATATCTTGTGGATTGGGTTGGAAAAAAAAAGGTAACTGCTTTTGGATTTATGTATATTTACATATCCAGGGAGGTAGCCTTATCGGCTGACCTGTTATTTATTTCTTGTTGATTTTATGTATGTTCCGCTAATTTTCTCTGATGTATACAGCGGTGCCTGTGTAGGCACCGCCATGCCGGGGTCAGGTCGTGACAAAAGTGGTATCAAAGCAGTTAGTCCTCGGAAAGTGTCTACAGACCGTGTCTAGTAGAGTCTTGATTATCGGGTGTGTTGTGCACCACATCTATAATCAAGAGGCTACAGGACATTTAGGATTGGTTTCCATTCTTCTCACCCTCAGATCGTGCGATAGAGCTGTGTTGTTAGGGTCGTCTCTCCCTAACGAGTTATGTTGATTGCAGCTACGAAAGGCAAAGCGACCCAGGAAGGATTATGTGGATTGCGTATCCAGGTTGGTAATAATTGTTGTGTAGTTGGTAAATGACATACAGCTATACGGATTTATGTATGAGGGTCTAACGCGTGTTGCCTAGAATGATTTTGGATTACCAAGAATTGGTAAGGACTAAATAGATACCGGGAAGGTATGAAACAATTTAATGAATTCTCATCAAGGTTTTACGAGCTAATTTGAGATAATTAGGAATGATGAGTTGTCTGAGAAGGTATTGAACCTTTAAGAAATCATGTTAAGGGACTTAATGGAAGACTATGTTTGTAAATTAAGCTACGTGGTATGCTTAAGAGGATAGTACGAATGAGATCCGTGTGGGGGTAAGTAATGGTTGTTGTGATCAAGACAACACGATTATGGTATTATGAGAAGTTAGTGTACCCGTTTATGGGGTGGGATCAGTTGGTAGTAGTCCCGCTACATGACAGGGTCACGAGGGTGCAAGGCCCAAGTCTAGTAAATTGTTTTACGAGTTCGTGAGCGCGTTCCACCGGAACCGGGTCGTGAGAGTCGGAAATGGTCTTATATTGTTCGATATAGTAACTCCAAAGATTGGAGGCCAGAATCAGTATGGAGGTTGTGTACGTATGTTGGAATAAGTTTGGGAGTATGAAAAGAGTACGACCAGTAAGAAAGAGAGCAACCAAGTGTAGATGAATAGAGCCTAAATCCATAAGAACCTTTCGAGGTAGCTACACCCGTGAGTGTTTGGTGGTAGCTGGGCGGGTATATAAGAATTGCCCGGTGATGATACAGTCGTCAGACCCTAGCAGGCCTAGTAGAGCTGGATACGACAAACTTTAAGGTCATTATGGGTATGGACTAGTTGACTTCGTGTATGCCAAGGTCGACTGTAGAGAGAGGTTGGTTCGATTCCAGTTTCCCGGTGAGCCGGTTATCGATGGGGAAGGAATGTAAGTGCTAGTAATATGTAAGTTACTACTTCCTTCTTTGACATGATAAGTTGTGGAGTCTGTGTGACTTGTTTTATTGAGATGATTGATTTGAATTTGAACGTTAAGAGACGGAGATAAGAACGTACGAGTATTGAGGGATTTTATGTTAAGTGTCGTTGGAGGTACTTGGAGATGGTTTAGTGTGGTGGTCAGGGCCACAACTTTCAAAATAATTTCAGGAAAATGCGCAAAGCAAGAGTAAGATAAGTACGAGTGATGCCTGCGGAAAACAAAAGAAATCGTTGTTAGGTTTTGAACATATGTACGATAATAGGGTGGCACTTGATGATCAAGATTATGAAAGGGAGATAATCTATCTCCCCCACGTAAAAGGATGGTTTTACGTATTATGGGGTTATGTGTACCCACGTTATTAGGCGATGGATGTGAAACTGGTAATATCTTCAGTGTCGTCATGTCATAGGTTACAGTTTTAGATAACGTGGGAAGTAGTTGTTTAAATGTTGTTATGTGGCCAGTTGTGGCATAATTGGTATGTAGGGGTTATAAAAGGAAACTACGTCTCTACCTATTAGATTGCCTCCGAAAGAACATTCGGGGACGAATGTTTCTAATGGGGGGAAGAATGTTACACCCCGTAATTCCAGGTCATGTATTTGAGAACGTACGAAAGGAAGTAAGATTTGAAATTGGAAAGATAAGTTGACAGAACGTTTTGGACAGATTTTCAGTCAACTTTGGAGCGGTATATCTCCTAGTATATTAAGAGTTTTTAGGTGTTTCAAAAGCCTAATATGAAGTTCGTTGAGTCTAGTTTCCAACACAATAAACCACTCGTCGATAGGACACCGGAGCAGAGAATTATGGACGTTAGAAGATCAGTTGACGGAGGAGAAAGAAAGCTTCAGTCAGGCGCCACGGCGCCGGCTGCAGGGCCGTGGTTCCGTAAGCCCTGAAGTGTTCTGAAGTTGCAGCGCCGCGCCGCCGGCTGCAGGGCCGCGGCGCCGAGGCGGGATTTTTGCGAAAAAAGGGTAAAAATCAGAAGATATTTTTGTAAAGGACCTATGGGAGGGCGACAAGTGTCCCTCCCAACTTGTAGAACAATATAGAGGCTATATTATGACCAAGTCATGCAAGACTTAGCCATTTTCAAGGCTTCATCCTAAAGATTTCTCATCTCTTCTCTCTAGAATTTTGATAAAACCCTAAGCCTAGATGAAATTGTTGGAAAGGCGACAAGAAGGCAATATGTCGGCAAGATTGTAGAGGGTTCGTGTGGGTGATTTTAACGTGAAGAAGAATTGCGGAAAGAGGGCTAAAGTGGGCGAGATTATTGGACTGTTATGGGAAAAATTCCAAGGTAAATTCATTCTCCTTCTTGAAATAAATTATGTCACGTATTGAAGAAATTGGAGAAGGGTATTGTGATGGGTAAAATGGATATAAGAATTGAAGGTTGTCATGTCACAAATGAAAGTATAAAAGGACAGTTTTCGAGCCTCTAGTTCGTTGGATTTATATGGTCGTTGTCTTCACTTTTATGTGGGGTTTATTGAAGTGATTTTAGTAATTGATAATTGATCATGTGAGTTATGCATTGAAGATTGATAAGTGCTATAGAATATTAGGAGCCTAAATCTGAGCATGAGCTTATTAGCCATTGAAAGTACAATACAAATGGGTCGATAGTTATAATCGTCGCATGTTATCTAAATAAGGGATTATAGTTGTTGAAATTGGTTGCGACTATATAACATGTTAGAACGACAATATGGATTGAAAAGGAATTGGATAAGATTGTATGTGGTTGTACATTGTAGCCGAGGATGACATTTAATATTGGACTGTTTTATATAAATTGTGGGGCAGAATTTTACACGTCCTGTTAAGGCGTGTAATCCCCTTTGGTTAGCTGAATTGTTGCGCCTTAAATGTGGCATGTTGGTTATTGATTTCGGGCCTTGAAAAAGGTGGAAAAGTACGTAGAAACAAAGAAAGTGCTGTCCGATTTTCCGTAGAATAAGGGTCCTTATACTTTGAAATATTCTACGTTTAAAGCTAGAGGTTAATAGCCGTGTTATGGTTATTATATGTTGACATTCTACGTGCGGCATATTCAAGTTAGCAAGTGGATTAAGCCGAAGAGGTATGTGAAAACTTTTCTTATCTCTTGAGCATGAGTAGTTATAAATGTATAGTACGGTAGACGAACGAGATTTAAATGAATTCAGTTCATTTGATATCCTTGACTTGTTTTAAGAATGTCTAAGTTGGTTGGTTAGAGAATTAACTCACTTGTTCTTAAAGGATAGAAATGTCTTAGTTTCTAAAGCATAAAGTTGGTTATAATAACTTTATGGAAAATAAAAAGAATGGTTTACCCTAGTAATGTAAACAAAGAGAAAAATGACTTGAAATAAGAAGGGCAATTTGGTTTAAAGGCATCAATTGCTTCAAGTTTAAAGTAAAGGTCACTTGGTTTAGAGGCCTAAAAATGTATTTCTAAAGTTAAGAAACTTGATTCCTAAAGTTAAGAAACTTGAAGTATTTTGAAAGTATATGATACTTGGTTTTGAAAGTATAAGTCTCTTGGTTATAAAAAGAATGAATTTGTCTGAGACATAAAGAGTTATAACGGCTTTATGGGAAGTTAGTTATAACGGCTTTATGAAAGGTTAAGAGAGTGGTCTATTTAATGATAGGCATGAGTTGCATAGGTTATGAAATTAAAAGTTATTTGGTTTCAAAGCCTTGAAATGAATTTCTAAAGGTGTAGTAACTTAATTTGAAAAATAGACATTCCTTGATACTACGGGTGTATCTTGGGGTCTTCTATAAAAAGAAGTCTTTTGAAAAGAATGGAAGTACGTAGTACTTTGGGTTAAATTCCCGAATTTTATGTGATACGAAAGTGCCTTGAGTTTACGAAATGAAGTTCATGGTTGTATGATAATGAAAGTCTAAAGATATTATGAACTTGCCTATGCTTGCTTGTGATAGCCTTTGAGTGCAAGTATTACATTTTTTTTACGCTGTCGTGACTCTCGGTTGGAGGGCCGACTGTCTTGTTGTGATTTTACTTGGACGTACCGACAGTGATGGAGGATTCCACGGGTATGCTTCCATTGTGATTGATCCATGGACATGCTTATACGATGACGGATTCCGGGGCATGCGACCATGATGCGGATTAAATTCTCGGATGCTATTATTACTCCATGGACATGCTTATACGATGAAGGATTCCGGGGCATGCGACCATGATGCGGGTTAAATTCCCGGATGCTATTATTACTCCCTGGACATGCTTATACGATGAAGGATTTCGGGGCGTGCGACCATGACGCGGGTTAAATTCCCGGATGCTATTATTACTCCATGGACATGCTTATACGATGAAGGATTTCGGGGCATGCGACCATGATGTGTGTTAAATTCCCGGATACTATTATTACTCCATGGACATGCTTATACGATGAAGGATTCCGGGGCATGCGACCATGATGCGGGTTAAATTCCCGGATGCTATTATTACTCCATGGACATGCTTATACGATGAAGGATTCCGGGGCATGCGACCATGATGCGGGTTAAATTCCCGGATGCTATTATTACTCCATGGACTTGCTTATACGATGAAGGATTTCGGGGCATGCGACCATGATGCGGGTTAAATTCCCGGATGCTATTATTACTCCATGGACATTCTTATACGATGAAGGATTCCGGGGAATGCGACCATGATACGGGTTAAATTCCCGGATGCTATAATTACTCCATGGACATGCTTATACGATGAAGGATTCTGGGGCATGCGATCATGATGCGGGTTAAATTCCCGGATGCTAGTATTACTTGATGGACATGCTTATACGATGAAGGATTCCGGGGCATACGACCATGTTGTATACTATTATTACCCCATGGAATAACTTTCCATGAAGACATATACCCGAGATGAGGGATTCCACGGGCATGAGATATATATATATATATATATTGAATATGTGCACGCCGACAGTGAGGTAGGATGCCACGGGCTTGTTACATGTATATATTATACACTTACGGCTGTCGGCAGTGATGGAGGTTTCCACGGGCACGCCTTGAGGTTTTGAGGGCTTGAGACCCTTACTGGACTGTGCGATGATTTTGAGGGCTTGTGTCCCTAGCCATGGTGTGACTATTGTTCATATGTTTAAATAGTCTTTAAAAGGTAAAACTGACTTTCATTACTTTCAATTCGGCAAGGCACGGTTGTACTGTTAATTTGATTATCATACTAGTCTCCAGCTTTATATATCTAGACTTTATGATTTAAATTACAGTACTTTCAGTTTTACATACTTGGTACTTATTTTGTACTGACCTCCTTCGGGGGGCTGCGTTCATGCCGCAGGTTGAGGTACATAGCTTGTTGATCCGCACTCTTAGGATCACTGTTCAGTTTTTGGAAACCTCCATTTCTCCGACGTCTTTGTCTTTTGGTACGGTTCCCTGAGGTTGTAGATTTACGTACATTCAGGGGTATGGTGGGGTCCTGTCCCGTCACAGTTGTTATGTCAAAACTCTTAGAGGTCTGTAGTCATATCTTGTGGATTGGGTTGAAAAAAAAAGAGGTAACTGCTTTTGGATTTATGTATATTTACATATCCAGGGAGGTAGCCTTATCGGCTGACCTGTTATTTATTTCTTGTTGAGTTTATGTATGTTTCGCTGATTTTCTCTGATGTATACCTGTAAGGGTGCCCAGGTAGGGCACCAGTCGCGGGCCCGGGGTTGGGTCGTGACAATAGCCCAGAAATCCACATTCTTGGAGCCAAGATCCGGAGGATTGTCGTCATCTTGTACAACGTTAGCCTCTGCCTTGTGTTGTTCTTAGCCTTCAAGTCAGTTGTGACTTGGATATTATGGCCTACTTCAGTCTTTAGACTGAGTGTCCATTCTATCTCCACCAGAAGGAGGATCTTCTATCTGATATCGTGACAGGCTCAACGCAGTAATATGGAACAACATTTTTAGTCTCATTATCTTGTTGTAATTGATATCCAAATCCTTACTTGGGTGTTTACTTTGGAATCTGTCAGGAGTAGGGACAACAACATTTCCTTGAACAGCGCTAGAGACAACAACATCAGTGCTTTGAACAACAACAACACCAGAGATAATATTGTTGACAGTAGTAGAAGCAGAACTACCAACGTATTTGTTAACGGAACGGTCAGCAGAACTTTCAACAGAACAAGGTGTATTTGGAGGAACAATTTAATAATTTCCGTTTTGAGAACTTTCCTAACATGTTAGACTATTGTGAACAACTTAAATTAGTTGTTGATCAATTATCAAATGTTGACACTCTGATTTCTGACACAAAGATGGTGCTGCAGCTTATTAATGGCTTGCCGAAAGATGAGTACGATACACCTGCAATGATGATCCACAAAGCTGACCCTCTCCTTAGCTTCAATAAGGTCTAATCACAATTGTTATTGGAAGACACTAAACAAACAAGTCAAAGATAATCATAAGGCATTGGTAGTAGACACACTGCCGACCACTCCTGTATCTGCTGGACCACCAAAATCAGCAGTGGGTGAGGCCAAGGCCGAGGCAACAACCGCGATGAACAACTTAAAATCAGAGTGTCAACATTAATATCTGCGACAGAAATCAGATTGTCAACATTAATATCCGTCTTGAGAACTTTGCTAACATGTTAGACTATTGTGAACAACTTAAATTAGTTGCTGATCAATTGTATTATGTTGACACTCTGATTTCTGACACAAAGATGGTGCTGCAGCTTATTAATGGCTTGTCGAAAGATGAGTACGATACACTTGCAATGATGATCCACAAAGCTGACCCACTCCTTAGCTTCAATAAGGTCTAATCACAATTGATATTGGAAGACACTAGACAAACAAGTCAAACATAATCATAAGGCATTGGTAGTAGACACACAACCGACCACTCCTGTATCTGCTGGACCACCAAAATCAGCAGTGGGCGAGGCCGAGGCAACAACCGCGGAAGCAAGGGAAAGGACATAGGGGGATGACCCAATTCCGACTGCTAGCCACGACAAGCCTAGTCTCCATATTTGTGGGCCAGCCCAATGCCGTGGCCCACCCCTGGAATTTAGCCCTCACCCTCTTTCCATTACCCAACCAACCCGGCACAACACCCTGGACTGAGTCTGAGCATTCTAGGCCTATCTCCGGGCCCAAGTCACATGGGTCAGTCATACCATGACCACCTTTCTAATACCCAACAACAATAGGCATACGGTCTTATGACCCCTACCGATCTAAGTTAGACCTACAATACTATAAATCTCTAGTAGCCCGACGATGCATGATAAATGTATACGGGGCCACATCCCATCTCACTCATAACTCTGGTAATCTCTCTTAACTATTTAATTTGAGAAATCCTCAATGTATTTTGGTTGGAAATAACAATCGCATTCCAATTCAAGATTATGGCACCACACAAACACCAAAACTCACCCTCCCTTTATGCTAAAAAGGTCCTATACGCGCCTAACGTCATTAAAAACTTAATCTCTGTTAGGAAGTTTACTAGTAACAATTATGTATCTATTGAGTTTAACCAGTTTGGTTTTTCTGTGAAGGACCTACGTACGGGGACAACTCTTACGATATGCAATAGTGTAGGGGACCTCTATCCATTCTCATCCAAGTCCGCTGCCTGTGTCAATCCACATACCTCTCTAGTTGAAATCTCCCCATCAACTTTGCACGATAGACTTGGGCACCCAAGAGCACCAGTTTCTAATTTTCCTCTGACACAATTTAATTCAATGTAATAAAGGGAAATTTGCCCACAATTTTTACTCTTTTCCATTAGGGAAACATGTTAGACTTCCCTTTCAGACATTACTAAGTGTAACGTTCTCTCCTTTTGATATTATTCATCCAGATTTATAGACCTCTCCAATAACTAGTAAACTAGGTCACAAATATTATTTGGTGTTTTTGATTGATTTCTCTCACCTTTTTTGGGTTTTCCTTTAAAACATAAGTCTCATATTTACCAAATCTTTCTTGAATTTCAAGCATATGTTAAAACCTAGTTTGAGAAAAAACATCAAAACATTTCAATGTGACAACGGTCGTGAGTTTGACAATTCCCCTTTTCATAAATTTTGTGCGGATAATGGCATGTTGTTTCACTTCTCTTGCCCCCATACCTCTCGTCAAAATAGTAAAACTCGAAAGAATCCTACGCACCATCAATAATAAGATCCACACTATGCTCTTCCATGTTTCCATCCCTCATTTTTTGGGTATACACCTTCCATATGGCGGCATATCTTCTTAATATATTACCAACACGAACTCTTCAAATAACAACTCCAACCGAAATCCTCTTCCATCAGATACCCTTTTATAATCGATCACCTTTGAATTTGTGGTTGTCTGTGCTACTTAAATCTCGCCTCTACGGCCCCTCACAAATTAACACTTAGAACTACCCCTTCCATTCTCTTAGGTTTCCGTCAAACCATAGGGGGTACTTATGTTATGACTTGTCCACAAATAAAATACAAGTCTCTCGTCATGTCACATTTGACGAGAACGTTTTTCCATTTGCAACATCTAAAATTTTCAAGTCACTGATTATGAATTTCTTGATGGTTCAGACACTTCCGCCTCATTAGAACTGTAATACATCATGGCGCCTATCCCATTCTACCACCGCCCCAGCCCCCATCAATATCCACATCCTGTCTACCACCAGCTAACCAATTACTCTTGTCTCGGCCATACCGGTCCTGTCGCCATGCTCACTGTCCCACCCTCTTGCCACTATTCCCATAACAGACTATACCATGTCACCAATCTTACTACCCCACCCCCTGCCACTATTCACGTGTCAGAAAACACAACGTCCCATACTAACCCACTACCCGTCAACCAAATCGTTCCTCTTCTGACCCACCATATGGAAACTCGTACTCAATACGAAATTTTCAAACCGAAAGTATAATTTAACCTATCCACTCAGACTATCTCACCTATACCTAAAAAATTAAAATTAGTCAAGCTTTACCTGAATTAGAATACGACCATGCGTGAGGAATTTAATACGCTCACTTAACAGCGCACTCGACATCTTATCCCGAGACCAGAAGGGGTGAATGTGATTCGTTGTATTTGGCTATATCATCACAAATTCAGAGATATTAGTAAGCTTGAACGCCATAAGCCGAGACTTGTGGTAAATGACATGGGGTAACAAGAGGGAGTTGATTGTAGTGAGACATTCATTCCAGTGGTTAAACCAACCACTATTTGCACTATTTTAAGTATATCTATGGGAAAGAAATGGAAGATTCATCAACTTGATGTAAAAAATGTGTTCTTACATGGAGATTTCAAAATAATCGTGTATATGCATCAATCGCCTAGCTTTTTGCATCCAGATGTTCCTCATTATGTCTGACGTCTTCAAAAGTCACTCTATGACTTGAAACAAGCCCCCGTGACTTTGTATGAGCACTTTGCCACTTACATCATATATTCGGGTTCATATGCATCAAAAGTGATAATTCACTTATTATTTTTCACCGAGGTAATGACACTGCATAACTTTTGCTCTATGTGGATGATATTATTCTGACAGCTGTTGAGTCTATTTTATATACACTTTTGAGTTCTTTTTAGTTAGTATTTTTCCTGTTTTCTTTGTGTTTTGTATAGTGATAGGGTTTTTTTTCTTTATTTTGAGTCACAACGATCCTAAAATGGACAAGAGGCAAAAACACATAAAAGGGGTTGCAATTTGAGGATAAAAACGCACCATCAAAGCCCAAGAAGTCAACCAAATAAGTCCCGAGAAGTATAGAAGAAATCTGGAAAAATCTGGATGAAAAATGATGAAGAGTCGCGGCTCAAGGCAGCAAGGGCCGCGACGCTGAAGAGTCGCGACTGAAGAAGGTGGAGCCGAGGCACATAATTTCCAGAGGTTGAAGAAATTTAATCACCGTTGAAGTCGCCGCGCCGCCTGGAAGCTGAGTCGCGGCGCTTGACCTCCAGTGAGCAAAACTATTTTTTGATGAATTAGCGCCACGACGCTACCCTGCATGAGCCATGGCGCCGATGTGGAAATTTGAGAAAAATAGACCGAATTTCAATTAAAAACCTAAATCCTTGAGAGACCAGAAAAAGGGTTGATGACAATTATAAATAGAAGGTCTTAGCTTATTATTCATAAATCAAAAATCATCTCCTAAGAGCAGATTTGGAGCCTAAAGATTCTTGCAATTCCAGTTCTTCTTTGTTCTTCAGTATTAGCGTATGTATGGGATTTTTAGTTTGTAATTCTTTTATTATGAACTAATTACTTTGTTAGGGTTTTAGTCGGATTAGCTTGAACCCCTCATTATGATATTAATGTTATAGTTTGATTTCTTCTTCTATGTTATTGAGATCTATTCAACTTGTGATGATTGTTTGATAATTAACTGACCATTAATTCTCATAACTTATATGATTTTAATCGAGATCTGAAAAGGGATATTTGAATATGCTATAGTTGTTTAGACATAGGTTAAAATCATGGACGAAAGTACCTTAGGTAATTGACAAGTTAATCCCTGAGGACGATAACTCGATCTTACAAATCTTTATTACTTAAGCGATACGTTCACTTGCGTAAGCATATAAATACCGCAACAATTTTTTGGCGCCGTTGCCGGGGATTAATTTGTTGTCAATATCTATTTATCTGATTTTATTTCTAATTTGGTTGCTCCAAGAACAAATTTCTAACTTGTTCTGCGAGCATCTTTTTATCAGTTTTTGTTGTTTTTCCTATTTTGTAGGAAAAGTTGATTTAAAAAAAAACATGGACTACTATCAGGGGCAGCAGAATCATCAACAATAGCCTAACACATAGGTTCCACAGGAAGATTTAAATGAGTTGCATGCAGCCCTACTCATTCTCACCAAGTCCCAAACTCAGTTTATGGATGAGACAAGGTTGTCCTTAAAATTTGGAAACACAAATAAGGCAGCTGATAGATATGATAATTAATATACCTCAAGAAAATTTGCTTAGCGACACAGTTGTGAGGAGTGATAAGAAGATTGAAGAACCTGAACCACAACAAGCTGTTGAGAGCAATGAGAAATTGGGAGAGATAGTTGGTGTAGAGAAAGAAGAGGTCACTAAGGACCAACCCATTGCAGAAAAGACACCACCAACTGTCATTGCTGATCCTCAAACAGAAAGTCCATACCCTCAAAGGCACCCCCAGAAGTCTAGAGATCCATAGAGCTTTACCATTCCCTGCACTATATGGGAATTTGAATGCAAGCAAGTATTGGGTGATTTGGGGGAAAACATAAAAGTATTGTCCTTTTCTATATTTTATAGAATTGGTGTAGGTGAAGTGAGACCTACAACAATAACTGTTCGGATTGCCGACCGTTAGGTGAAGTATCCACAGGGTACTAGTGAAGATGATCTGCGTCCGGCTAAATGACGTTAACGACAACGCTTATGGGAGGCAACCCACAATTTTTTTTATTTTCTTCTTTCAGTCTAGTTAAATTTCTAGTTATAATTTTGAAGAACAAGAAGTAAAGAATAAATTGCTTTTCTATTACACGACATGTGTTGTTTTTGGTGTGTGTAGGATAGAACAAGTGCCAATGAAAAGATGATTCGAAGCCAAACATGGACTGAAAACTCAGAATAAGAGCTGAACTCAGAAGATTCAGGTCAGCGCCGCGACACCCAGAAGCAGAGTCACGGCGCCAGTGCAGATTTTCAGAATTTAAAAGGGGTTTCTAACTCTTTTCTCTCTCCTCGAATCGTAAAGTCTTGTGATCGCTACCAACGCCTAATATGAGGTGCCCTCCGCTCAATCAGCTGCCTGAGGATTCTTCACCGCCTATACCACTCTTTTTTTATCGCTGTATTTGTGTTTGTAAGTTTTCCCTTTTATTTTTAGTTTTCACACATTGGGGATAATGTAGTGATTAAGTTTGGGGGGAGATCTTACTTTATTGTTTTGAGTCTTTTTTATTTATTCGTGTTTTATGTGTTTTTGAGTCAGTTTTTATTTTTATTTTTATGAATCAGGTATGTTGTATTCACTAATGAGATCTAGTGAATTAATTGGGATAATGTAATGGAATTATAAACAAAAATATGTGTGCTTAAGTTGGATATACGAAAAATTCTTTGAACATGTCATTATTGGGATACTTGTGTCTGGCTTGTTGCATTGTCAATTATGGAAAGTAGGTTGAAAAATGTATAGAAAATCTGTTTGTTTGTTATTTGAGGCGAAATAACTAGGATATGCATGTTTAGGGAAGTGATTCAGGCATTCTTTGATAGTCATTCTTACCATTCATTTCCTACCCTGACATAAATGTATCCTTAGTCAGCCCCTTTGAGCCTAAAATAATATCTTTGTTTGACACCTATGATCCCCTTATTGTGCCATAAGTGATAATTGAAAAATTTATAGGATGAAAAGTGTTGAAAAAAAAGTAATAAAAAGAGAGTGAAAATTTGATGCACCCCAATGAAAAATATGCAAAAGCTTAAGTTTGGGGGTGCATGTTCTTGAATTGTATGTCTTATTCTCTCGAAAAGAAAAGAAAAGAGGGGAGAAAATAGGTATGAGACTAGAAAGGATATTAAATGAAACAAAAGGGATTGAATAAAAATTGCTTATGGTAGTATTTGAGACTAAAATGCCTACTTTTACCTACCCCTGCCTAAGCCTACATTACAACCCCTAAAAAGTTCTGAAGATTCCTAACATGTATGTCTATGATTAGTGGAGAATAACAAGTAGACATATCTATAGAGTTTTGGGAAATATGGAATAAAATTGACATGCATAGGTTTGGTACTTGTATTTCCAGTGATTATGATTTGAATGATCTATCCAGGATTATCATTGAATTTGCGAAATATCTGATTTAAAATTCTAGACTGCAAAAAATTCATGCTATGTATGTTCTAAAATATTATCACAATCTCTATTCATGATTTTCGAGGCAATATTAATATAACTACTTGATTCACTTCTTAGAGTCTTTTTCTTTTTGTTTTATTTTTGTTTAGGGTTTTACTCGAGGGCGAGTAAATGTTAAGTTTGGGGGGTGTTTATTGAGTCTATTTTATATACACTTTTGAGTCATTTTAAGTTAGTATTTTTCCTATTTTCTTTGTGTTTTGTATAGTGGTAGGGTTTTTTTTCTTTATTTTGAGTCACATCGATCCTAAAATGGACAAGAGGCAAAAACACATGAAAAGGGGTTGAAATTTGAGGATGAAAATGCACCATCAAAGCCCAAGCAGTCAACCAAAGAAGTCCAGGGAAGTATAGCAGAAATATGGAAAAATCCGGATGAAAAGAGATGAAGAGTCGCGGCGCTGAAGAGCCTTGCTGAAGAAGGTGGAGTCGAGTTGCATAATTTCCAGAGGCTGAAGAAATTTAATCACCGTCGAAGGCACCACGTCACCTGGAAGCTGAGCTATGGCGCTTGACCTCCAGTGAGCAAACTTGATTTTTGATGAATTAGCGCCGCGCCGCTACCCTGCCTGAGTCGCGTCGCCGATACAAAAATTTGAGAAATGGGCTAAATTTTAGTTAAAAACCTAAATCCTTGAGAGACCAGAAAAGGGTTTGAGGACAATTATAAATAGAAGGTCTTGGCTCATTATTCAGAGACCAGAAATCACCTCCTGAGAGCAGATTTGGAGCCTAAGGATTCTTGCAATTTCAGTTCTTTTTTGTTCTTCAGTATTAGCGTATGTATGAGATTTTTAGTTTGTAATTCTTTTATTATGAACTAATTACTTTGTTAGAGTTTTAAGTCGGATTCGCTTGAACCCCTCATTATGATATTAATGTTATAGTTTGATTTCTTCTTCTATGTTATTGAGATCTATTCAACTTGTGATGATTGTTTGATAATTAACTGGCCATTAATTTTTATAACTTATATGATTTCAAATCGAGATCTGAAAAGGGAGATTTGAATATGCTATAGTTGTTTAGACATAGGTTAAAATCATGGACGAAAGTACCTCGATACTTGTGTAGTAAATAAGGTTATTGTTCTTGATCCTCCTGTGTGTTAAAACTTATCATAGAAATATAGAAAGTTTTTGTATAAGGTTGAGTTTTTATATGTCCTAACCAGAATATAAAACATGTTAGTTAACCTGCTATCTCAATAGGAAGAAGAAAGATGACTATGTATGAATGGAATAATAGGGTGGATAGTTGATGAAGGTGAGAATCCCTAATCTTTCTCATCGTGATTCTAATTTGTGATTACTGTCCATATATTTACTGCATTCTTAGATTAATAAACTCATCAAATTATCGATAAGCAAATAGAAACTAAAAATCAGACTATAGATAATTGACAAGTTAATCCCTGAGGACGATAACTCGATCTTACAAATCTTTATTACTTAAGCGATACGTTCACTTGTGTAAGCATAGAAATACCGCAACAACTGCCTCATCTGATGAGTTAAAATACAAAATCATTACCCTGCTCAAATACGAATTTGCTATGACAGACTTGGGTAAGTTTAGTTATGTTTGGAGATTTTAGTGACCAGGTCTTAAAATGCAATGTTCATGTGCCACCGTAAGTATGCCGAAGAAATTATATACAGGGCTAAAATGGAAAACTACAAAATCATGCCCACTCCAGTCGACTCTAAGTCAAAACACAGTAGCGATGATATGGATCATGTGCTTGATCCTTCTCTTTATATGAGTAACGCTGGTGCACTTCAATATCTTATCTTAACTAGGCCCGATATTAACTATGTCGTTCAGTAGGTGTGTTTGTTCATGCAAGATTCCAAGGAGCCTCACTTTACCGCTCTTAAACATTTCATTCGGTACGTTAAGGGTACTCTTGACTAATTTATCTGCACAGACTAGGCTGATATCATAAAACGATACCGATTGGAGCGGCTATTCAGACACACGTCGATTTACTTCCGGTTACTATGTATTTTTGGGTGATAATCTCATCTTGTGGTCTACCAAACGACAAGCCACGCTTTCCCATTCGAGCGTAGAAACATAATATAAAGGAGTTGTGAATGTTGTTGCCGAGATTTGCTACCTAAAAAACCTTCTTCTGGAGCTCCACTGTCCCTTATGTAAAGGCATCTCTTGTCTACTTTGATAACATATCTATTGTTTACTTGTCTCATAACCCGGTCCAACATCAGCGAACCAAACATATTGAGATGCATATTGATTTTATTCGTGAGAAGGTTGACATGGGTCATGTTAGAGTGTTACATGTTCCTTCTTCATATCAGTATGCATATATATTTACTACGGAGTTTCTCGACAGTTGTTCCTTGACTTCAGATCCAGTCTCAACATCCGACCTCCTCCCACTCAGACTGAGGAGGTTGTTCGCAATATTTGTATGCTCACGCAAGTGTACATATCACTTAAGTAATAAAGTCTGTATGACCGAGTTATCGCCCACAGAGACTGGTTTGTCAAGTACCGAATATCTAATCTATGGTATCTATTTGGTTAAAGATCTTTTGGTTAGATTTTTAACTAAGAACTATAATTAAAGTAAAGTGCAGAAAATAAACAATGATGATAATACTTCGGGGTTAAGACAGTTATGAAGGGAATTAGGGCTTTCAATCTCTTCAACTATCCACTCTTTCTTTGTTAATGCAATACTAATGATTCTTCTTCTTATTAAGATAGAAGGTTAACGAACATGTTCTATATTCCGGTTAGGACATATAAAATTCAACCTTATACATAAACCTTCTATATTTCTATGATATGTTTTACCACACAGGATGATTAAGAGCAATAACCTTAAACACTACACAAGTATCGGAGTACTTTCATCCACGATTTTAGCATATGTCTAAACAACTACAACATATTCGAATCTCTTATTTCAGATCTCGATTCGAAATCATAGACAATTAGTGATCAGTTAATTATCATACAATCATAACAAGTTGAATATATCTTAATATAGCCGAAAAAGAAAGCAATAACTATGCATTAATTCATGAAAAGAGTTTCAAGTTGATTTGACGGAAATTCCTAATAAAGAAATTAGCTCCTAGACATTGTCATGCTAAGAACTAATTTACAAATATCCAGCATAAAATGTAATAAAATAAAGGGAAGAAAAAGAACTTGAACAAAAGTCTCCAATTGTGTAGCTTTGCCTCCTTTCTAGCCTCCCAAAAGTATGATCTGAGATATGAGAGGGTTTCAGTGTTTTATATCTGAGGAAAACCTCGTTTCGAACCCTTTTACCTTTGTTAAAATTCGACTTCTTTTCTGAAAATTACGCGTCTGCGCAGCGGCCCTAAATCAGCATGAAAATCACTGGAAATACTACGCCGCGACGCTCACGATGGTGATTTCCTATCTTCAACTACTGGTATTTTTACGCCCCGACTCTAATTCCTTCGGCCGCGACTCATCAGCGTCGCGACCCTTCTTGCCTTGCGCCGCAACTCTCCTCTACGTTTCTGACCAGATTTCGCCTGATTTGTTCTATTCTTCTCGGGGCTTCTTTGGTTTGATTGCTTGGGCTTTGCTTGTGCAATTTCATCCTCAATTTGGTATTTTCTCTTTTAGGACCGTTGTGACTCAAAAGAAAGAAAAACAATCCTAACACTATACTAAACACAAACGAAAAGAGAAAAATACTCACTAAAAAGGACTAAAAATGTATATAAAATAGACTCAACAGAGGTATCTTACATAATATATTAATATTTTTCATATATTTTGTAATTAGGATTTTGATTTAATTATGGAAAGTAGATATCCTAATATAATTAGATTTGTAACTTGATATGCTAATACAATTAGGATTTGTACTTGTGAACCACTATATATATTGCATCAATGAGAAGCCTCAAATCAAGGAGAATTTCATAATTCTACAAATATAATAACGAATTCTAAATTATAATCAAGCATCGCCCATTGGTTCTATACCCGACTCATAAGTTTAAAGTTTAGCTAAACAACTAAGATTGAACCTAAACCAAAACCTATACACTGAATTAGGAGAGCAGAGGTTTAATTCAATATTAAATAAGTAAATTATTAATTGAAGTTCATAGTTACCATATATATAATAATAATAATAATAATAATAATAATATTCATATAGTATAAAATGAGTTGAAAATTGACCGATTAGCAATCAATCAACGTATATGAAAAAAAAGGTTCATCAATTAGCAATCAATCAACATATATGGGATTTTTTTTTAATAAATTAGCAATCAATCAATTTTATATCATCTAAATATGAAAGACAATTACGTTAGTGTATACTTCCATATTAATTAGTTCTTAATATCATCACAGGTAATCAAGTAAATAAATTCATTAATTGATATTAAAGGGATGATAGTCTATCATGAGGTTAAGCCAAGTGGTGTAATATGAACAAGCCATCTAGCAACAAATTCTTATTTGCATTAATTTTAAAAAGAAATTATTAATTATGATTCAAATATTATCATATAATAAATAATGTCATATAATTTAAAAAGATGTTCATATAATATCATTCCTTATATGGATATTAGAGTATCTCACTATAAGTATTACCATATAAACATGATCTATATTATATTAAAAGGAGGATAGTCTAGCAGAGACAATCCAAGTGGTGTAATATGAACAAGTCACTTAGCAACAAATTATATTTGCTTTAATTTTTTCTAAAATTTATTAATTGTGATTCAAATATTACCATATAAGAAATAATACCATATAGTTTAAAAAGATATTCATATAATATCATTTCTTATATGGATATTAGAATATCTCACTATAAATATTACCATATAAAAATAATATTATATAATAAAAATTATTCATACAATATTATTCCTAAATACGAATATTTGCAATTCATATATTATCATATAAGAAATAGTAGGTTATTAGCCTCGAGGAAAATGATAAAGAGACGAATAGTAGATTTTCCAAATGGTTTGAAGCTTATGTGAGTAAAAATATAATTGTATGAAGAGGTCGAGGCAACAACCGCTGAGGCAATGGAAGGAACCGAGGGGGACGACCTAATTTTGGTGGCTAGCCACGATAAGCCCAGTTCCAATGTCGTGGCCCACCCTTGAAATTTAGGCCTCACCCCATTTCCCTTACCTAACCAACCCAGCACAACACCCTAGACTTAGTCCGAGCATTTTTGTTCCAGCTCCTGGCCCAAGTCACATGTGTCACCATACAAGGCCCACATCTCCACTACCCAACAACAACAACAACAAGCATACAATCTTATAACCCCTACCGATCTAAGTCAGGCATACAACACTATAAATCTCCAGCAACCCAAAAAATGTACAATACATGGATACGGTGCCACATTCCATCTCACTCATAACTAGGGATGTCAGTGAGGCGGGTAAATGTGGGTACCGTCCTGCACCCTCTCCAGTTGGGGCGGGTATGAGGGATGGATTGGTGGGTGGTGGGGCGGGTATGGGTATCAAAAGTGCTACCCGCCATGGGTAGTGGGGCGGGGGTGGATTTCATATAAGACCCGCCCCGTACCCTCCCCGTCCCGCTACCCGCCTCGTACATGTTTGTATTGGATTTTTAATTATGTTGATTTTCTGGTATTCTTAACTAGACAAGGACTTGAAATCTCTTATTCTTGTCAAGACTCCCTAATTCTTGTCAAGTCATCAACCTATTATTATTATTATTATTATTATTATTATTATTATTATTATTATTATTAATATTATTATTATTATTATTATTATTTTATTATCATTTAAAATAAAGTGTACGGTACCCTTCAATTTTTTTAATGTTTTTGTGTGAAAATGAATGGTATAATGCAACAACTCTACATGTGCGTATGCGACAAATTTGGTAAGGACATTGGAGTTTCTCTTTTCCTTTTTTTTACTATTGTGATCATTTGAAAGGACTTGGTAAGTGGGTACCCGCCGGATAAATGGGTACCCGCCGGGGTAAGTGGGGCGTGGGCAGGTGGAGTAACTACTACCTGTGATGGGTGGTGGGGCGTGGGCAGGTGGAGTAATTACTACCCGTGATGGGTGGTGGGGCGGGGGTGGAGGTGAGTTTTAGGTGGCGGGTAGGGGTACGGGGTACCCTTCTCCGCCCCCGCCCCCCGCCCCGCCCCATTGACATCCCTACTCATAACTCTGGTAATATCCGTCAACAATTTAATTTGAGCAATCCTCAATGTATTTTGGTCGGAAATGGAAATCGCATTCTAAATTCAAGGTTATGGCACCACACAAATACTAAAACTCACCATTTATTTATGCTAAAAATTTCCTATACGCGCCTAACATCATTAAGAACTTAATCTCTGTTAGAAAGCTTACTAGTGACAATTTCGTATCTATTGAGTTTGACCAGTTTGGTTTTTCTGTAAAGGACCTACGTACGGGGACAACTCTTACGAGATGCAATAGTGTAGAGGACCTCTATCCATTCTCATCCAATTTTGTTACCAGTGTCAATCCACATACCTTTCTAGCTGTAATCTCCCCATCAAATTTGCACGATAGACTTGGGCACCCAAGAGCACCATTTTCTAATTTTCTTAGGAGTCACAATTTAATTCAATGTAATAAAGGAAAATTTCCCCACAGTTGCTACTCTTGTCCATTAGGGAAGCATGATAGACTTCCTTTTCAGACATCACTAAGTGTAACATTCTCTTCTTTTGATATTATTCATCCAGATTTATAGACCTCTCCAATAATTAGAAAACTGGGTCACAAATATTATTTGATATTTTTGAATGATTTCTCTAACTTTTTTGGGTTTATCCTTTAAAATATAAGTCCCAAGTTTACCAAATCTTTCTTGAATTTAAAGCAAATGTTAAAACCTAGTTTGAGGAAAACAACAAAATATTTCAATGTAACAATGGTCGTGAGTTTGACAATTCCCCTTTTCATAAATTTTGTGCGGATAATGGCATGGCGTTTCACTTCTCTTGCCCCCATACCTCCCATCAAAATGGTAAACCCGAAATAATCCTATGCATCATCAATAATAAGATCAATACTATGCTCTTCCATGTTTCCCTCCCCCTTTTTTTTTGGGTATACGCCTTGCATATGGCGACATAACTTCTTAATATATTACCAACATGAACTCTTCAAAATAAAACTCCAACCAAAATTCTCTTCCATCGGATACCCTCTTTTGATCACCTTCGAATTTTTTGTTTTCTATGTTACCTGAATCTCGCCTCCATGACCCTTGACAAATTAGCACCTAGAACTACCCCTTCTATTTTCTTAGGTTTCTCGTCAAACCATAGGGGTACTTATGTTATGACTTATCCACAAATAAAATTCAAATCTCTCGGCATGTCACATTCGATGAGAACGGTTTTCCATTTGCAAATGTCCAAAATTTTCAAGTCACTAATTATTACTTTTTTGATGATTCAGACACTTCCCCCTTCATTAGAACAATAATAATCATGGCGCCCATCCCCCGTCAACTTCCCCCATATCGTAGACCACTAGCCGACCCATTGCTCTTTTCTTGACTGCACCGGTCCTATAACGAACAATACTGTGTCATCGAGCCCACTACCTGTTGCGATATTTCTCTATGCTTACGCAAGTGTACGTATCGATCAAGTAATAAAGATCTGTAAGAGCGAGTTATCGTCCTCAGAGACTGGTTTATCAAGTACTGAATATCTAATCTATTTGGTTACCTTCTTTTGTTTGGTTTATGAACTAAGAATTAAAATTAAGTGCATAAATTAAACTAAGATTGACAATACTTTAGGTTTTAAACAGTTATGAAGGAAATAGGGCTTCCAATCTCCTCAACTATCCACTCTATCACGTGTTAATGCAATGTTAATGATTCTTCTTCTTATTAAGATAGAAGGTTAACTAATCTGTTCTATATTCCGGTTAGGACATATAAAAACTCAACCTTATGTGAAACCTTCTATATTTCTATGATAGATTTTACCACACGGGAGGATTAAGAACAATAACCTTAAATACTACACAAGTATCGGGGTACTTTTATACACGATTTTAACCTATGTCGAAACAAATACAATATATTCAAATCTCCCCTCTCGGATCTTGATTCGAAATCATATAAGTTATGACAATTAATGGTCAGTTAATTATCAAGCAATCAATACAATATTGAATAGATCTTAATATGCTGAATAAGAAATCAATAACTATGCATTAATTATATAAAAGAGTTTCAAGTGATTCGACGGAAAATCCTAATAAAGAGATTAGCTCCTAGACATTGTCATGCTAAGAACTAATTTAATATCCAACATAAACTGAAATAAAAGTAAGGGAAAGAAAAAGAACTTGAACAAGAGTCTCCAATTGTGTCTTGCCTCCTTTTCTCCTCTCCAATGTATGATATGAATAATGACAGGGTTTAGGGTTTTTATATCTTAGAAAAACTGCGTTTCGTACCCTTTTAACCTTCTGAAAAATCGACCTTTTTCTTGGAAATACGCGCGTCGGCGCCACGGCGCTGCTTCCAAGCGTCGTGGCCCTAAATGGCTGAAAATCGTTGGAAGTTACTGAAATTCACGCTCCGCGGCGCCTTCGACGGTGAATTGTTTTTCAGACTTTCTAGAAATTTTACGCCTCGGCCTTAATTCCTTCCACCTCGGCTCAGCGAGCGTCGCGGCCCTTCCGGGCCATGAGCCGCGGCACTGACCTCTTTTCCATCGGGGATTCGCCAGATTTCTTCTATTCTTCTTGGGACCTCTTAGGCTTCATTTCTTGGGCTGTTCTTGTGCAATTACATCCTCAATTATGTATTTCCTCCTTTAGAACCGTTGTGACTTAAAAGATAGAAAAACAACCCTAATACTATACTAAACACAAACAAAAAGAGGAAAATACTTAACTAAAAGGATTCAAAAGAGTGTATAAAATACACTCAACACTACCCCACCCCTGTCATTGTTCCCGTGTCACAGAACCCACTACCCCACCCACTGCCGTTGTTCCCATGTTAGAAAATATTGTGTTCCATACTAACCCACTACCCGTAACAACCCCACTATACGTCACCCAAATCATTCCTCTTCCGACCACCATATGGAAATCCGTGCTCAATACGAGATTTTCAAATCGAAAGTACAATATAATCTATCCACTCAGACTATCTCACATATACCTGATCAGTGTATTTTATATACACTTTTTGAGTCGTTTTTAGTGAGTCTTTTGTCCCTTTTTGTACAAATACGTGTCGTCTTAGGATATATTTTCTTTCTTTTGAGTCAAATTGGTTAAAATGGCTCTTTGGCGGAAAAGGAGCGAAAAAAGGGCAAAAGTGGAGGTTCCAGAGCTTAAAATGCGAGAACGTGGCGAACCAGGCACGGACCCGGGCCAGCGCGCCTACCAAGAGGCCAGCGCCGGCGCCAAATATCCGAAGGTCTCGAAGTTCCAGTAGCGCGCCTCCAGACAATAGAGTGCACACGCGCGCCTAATCTCGAACAACGCGAAGTTCGTGGCGCCGACGCTGGAAAAAATCGAGTTTTTGACGAATTTATGGGTCGCCCAAGGAAACCCTTAAGGCGGTTTTGAAGCTATAAAAAGAGAACCCTGTAGTTTTCAAGGTTCCCTTTCTGCACAAACACAACACATCTTGGAGTTCAAGATCGAGACCATTCTCTTGTAATTTTCTTTCTTTCTTTTACTTTATTTCGCTTTATGTTGGATATTGAATTAGTTCTTGTCATGTCTATGGCTAGGAACTAATTCTAATATAGGGTTTTCCATGTCAATTCACTTGAACCTTATTTTATGAATTAATGCATGTTTATGGTTGTTCTTCTTATTGTTGAGATTTATCCAATAGTTGTTTTGAATGCTTGATAATTACTTGATCATTAATTATCATTATTTATATGATTTCTAATCAAACTTCGAAAGGAGGAGGTTGTGACTATGCTGTAGTTGGGTAATCATAGGTCGAATTGGGGATGAAAATACTTCAATTACTTGTGTAGCGTTAACATGGGTTTTTGTTCTTAATCCTCCTATAGAGTCATCCTTATCACCGAAAGGTAGAAAGGAGCGCTACTGGGGTTGAGTGTTTATATAGCCTTAACGGGAGTATAGAACGGATTAGTAAACCTGCTATCTCCAAAAGAAGAAGAACCATAATTGATTGCATTAATAAGTAATATAAGTGGATAGTTGAGGAGACTTGAAAGCCCTATTTCCCTCATTACTGAAGTAAACACATAGTTAATTAGTCTTTATAATCATTAGTCATAATCAACAACTCAAATATCGGTCACCAAATAGATAACAAAGAATAAAAGTTGGTACTTGAACACTAATCCCTGAGGACGATAACTCGGTCTTCAAGACTATATTACCTGAGTCGACAACGTGCACTTGCGTTAAAGTGTGTGCATTAAATCGCGCATCAATACCTAAAAACTCAAAATTAGCCAAGATTTACCTGAATTGGAATACGGCCATGCGTGAATAATTTAATGCGTTCACTTCACAGCGCACTCGGGATCTTATCCCGAGACCAGAAGGGGTGAATGTGATTCGTTGCATGTGGTTATATCATCACAAATTAGAGATAATGGCGAGCTTTAACGCCATAAGTCAAGACTTGTGGCAAATGGAACGGGGCAATAAGAGGGAGTTGATTGTAGTGTGATCTTCAGTCCAGTGGTTAAACCATCCACTATTCATACTATTTTGAGTATAGCTATGTGAAAAATGCATTCTTACATGAAGATTTCAAAGAAATCGTGTATATGCATCAATCTCCTGGTTTTATGCATCCAGATGCTCCTCAATATGTTTGTTGTCTTCAAAAGTCATTCTATGACTTGAAACAATCCCCTAGGACTTGGTATGAGTGATTTGCTACTTATATCATACAGATCGGGTTCATATGTAGCAAAAGTGATAATTCACTTATTATTTTTCATCAAGGTGATGACATTGCATACCTTTTGCTCTATGTGGATGATATTATTCTGACTACCTCATCCGATATATTAAAATATAAAATCATTACCTTACTCAAATCTGAATTTGCTATGACAAACTTGGGTAAGTTTAGTTATGTTTGGAGATTTTAGTGACTAGATCTGAAAATGCAATGTTCCTGTGCCAACGTAAGTATGCCGAAGAAATTGTATACAAGGCTAAAATGGCAAATTACAAAATCATGCCCTCTCCAGTTGACTTGAAGTTGAAACTCAGTAGCGATGATGGGGATCCTGTGGTTGATCCTTCTCTTTATAGGAGTCTCGCTGATGCACTTCAGTATCTTACTTTCACTAGGCCTGATATTACCTATGTCGTTCAACATATGTATTTTTTTATGCATGATACCAGAGAGCCTCACTTTACCGCTCTTAAATGTTTTATTTGGTACGTTAAGGGTACTTTTGACTTCAGATTACATATTTATCCATCTGCACCAACCAAGCTATTATCATATACGGACGTCGAGTGAGGCGACTGTCCGAACACACGTGGATCTACTTCTAGTTACGGTGTATTTTTGAGTGATAATCTCATCTCGTGGTCTGCCAAACGGCAAGCCATACTTTCCCATTCGAGTGCAGAAACAGAATATAGTGGCGTTGTGCTCATAGATGTGAATTGAAAAAGCAAGCCATGCATGTTGTTGCCGAGATCTGCTGGCTCAGAAACCTTCTTCTGGAGCTTCATTGTCCCTTAAGGTATCTCTTGTCTACTATGATAACATATCTGCTATTTACTTGTCCTATAACCCGGTCCAACATCAGCAAACCAAACACATTGAGATTGATATTTATTTTGTTCGTGAAAAGGTTGTCATATGTCATGTTAGGGTGTTACATGTTCCTTATTCATATCAGTATGCAAATATAAGTTACTAGGGACATCCTCGGCAGGTGTTCCTTGACTTCACATCCAGTCTAAGCATCCGGCCTCCGCTCAGCCGAGGTATGATACATAATATATTAATATTCTCCATATATTTTGTAATTAAGATTTTGATGTAATTATGGAAACTAGATATTCTAATACAATTAGATTTATAACTAGATATCTTAATATAATTAGAATTTGTACTTGTGAACCACTATATATATTGTATCAATGAGAAGCCTCCAATCAAGGAGTATTTCATAATTCTACACATATAATAACAAAATTTAATTGTAACCAAGCATCACCCATTGGTTCTATACCCGACTCATAAGTAGAAAGTTTAGCTCAACAACTAAGATTGAACCTAAACCATATAGACTGAATTAGGAGAGCAGAGGTTTAATTCAAGATTTAATAAGTCAATTATTTATTGAAGTTCAAAGTTACCATATATAGAATAATAATAATAATAATAATAATAATAATAATAATAATAATAATAATAATAATAATAATAATAATATGGTATAAAATGAGTTGGAAATTGTTCGATTAGCAATCAATCAACAAATATGAAAATAAAGTTAATACATTAGCAATCAATTTTATATCATCTAAATATGCAAGATAATTGTGTCAGTGTATACTGCCATATTAATTAGTTCTTAATATCATCATAGGTAATCAAGTAAATAAATTTATTAATTGATATTAAAAGGAGGGTAGTCTAGCATGAGATTAAGTCAAGTGGTGTAATATGAACAAACCATGTAGCAACAAATTCTTATTTGCATTAATTTTAAAAAGAAATTATTAATTATGATTCAAATATTACCATATAAGAAATAATGTCATATAATTTAAAAAGATATTAATATAATATCATTCCTTCTATGGATATTAGAATATCTCACTATAAGTATTACAATATAAAAATGATCTATATTATATTAAAAGAAGGATAGTCTAGCAGAGGTTAATCCAAGTGTAATATGAACAAGTCACTTGGCAACAAATTCTATTTATATTAATTTTTTAAATTATTAATTGTGATTCAAATATTAGCATATAAGAAATAATACCATATAATTTAAAAATATATTCATATAATATCATTTCTTATATGGATATTAGAATATCTCACTATAAATATTACCATATAAAAATAATATTATATAATAAAAATTATTCATACAATATTATTCCTAAAGACGAATATTTGCAATTCATATATTATCATATAAGGAATACTAGGATATTAGCCTCGAGGAAATTGATAAAGAGACGAATAGTAGATTTGTCAACTGGTTTGAAGCTTATGTGAGTAAAATATAATTGTATGAAGAAGTTCCTATTCTTTACTTGTCTCGACTTTTATGTAACTAAAACCATTGGCCTATTTGGTGTAATAATAGGTTCTTAATCCAGCTAACAACATAACTGATGACCGGTTGAAAGAGTTGGCTTCTGGTCAAATGTGATTGGTTTGATCCAACAATGGGCAGAGGGTGGAAGGTTCACAATGAGTATGGACTAATTGATATCAACCATAAGAAAAGATTCTCGAGCTATACCTATGAACCTTTTGTGTTGGCTTAACAAGCGCAACAAGTCTATTTTGCAGAATATCCCAATAAAAAGAAAGATAGTGTTGACTGGTGGCCTGTGTATAGAATTAAAGCTAGAAACCGAATTGATTCCCCAAATGTCCCGTACCAAGAAGATGAGACTTTACCCGTATTACTCCCAAACACCACTGATAGCCTGCGTCATGAAAATGGTGAAGTGGAAGTACATGACGTTGAAAAAGAGACAGAAAGCGCGCAAATATTGCCTGGCAGTCATCAATTAAAGTTTCTATTATGCTTTTTAGTACAATACTTGGCTGTTGAGAATAAATATGCATATGGATAAGTGTGGGTGTATAATGTTGTAGGTGTTAAATGCGCAATAAATTTGAAAATTTATGTTTCAAACCGGCGACGGTCGAGCTATGATATGATAAGTAATGAAAACACAAAGTAAATGTAAAACTTGACGAAGACTTACATTTTAAGCGATCGATCAGCAATTGAATCTTCAATCTTTGTGTAGTCCGATGGTACACATGCAAACGTCCCTCGATTTATAAGTTCTAGGAGAACTGTGATGTAATTGCTAAGTCAGGAATGCTAGGGATTCTGACAGAGGTTTAGAAGAGATTTACCTCTTAGGTTTTTAGTGTAATCGAAATGGGAGGAAGCCTCTATTTATAGTTGTAAAGAACAACTTAGGGTTCAGTGGGCGGGCCAGCCGACAAGTCGACAAAGCGGGCGATCGGATTATTTGGACGCAGCGTAAACGCTGTGGTCTGTCTAATTTTATGTCTTGTTCCCATTTCCAATGTCCCGATTATCAACCGAATATATATAATCTCCTTCTAATTACATCCTTCAATCGACGGAACATTTGACTTAGTGTTACCCTTCAGACCTTTACATATCATCACTAATTACATTAGGATCTTCACGGAACTCCTAGACTACGCCGGAAGACAAACCCAATATGTAAAGTTTAGCTACACAAAATATGTGAATTGAACCTATATGTGAGAAGATAAAATCCCTTCATTCATGACACACTCAATCAAGCTTAGGATTTGTCAAGTGTCTATCCAAATGACTTGATTATTATAACTCATATATATTAGTTGACAACAGGACCATGTCACGTATACGTCCATTGCGTTAACGATGACTTAGTCAACCTAATACCATATGAGTACCTGAGTGTTCACTCGAATATAAATTCAAGGAATGAATCCTTTTTTGGCTCACATACCACCTTTAATCTACTTCGTAATGCACCCAAAACAAGCCGCGCCTCAACCTATAAGACATTTGAGCTTAGGACATGATCAAAGTACATTACTCGTAAATAAGATGATATTGACCTCAAGTCTAAGGACTTTTATCTCACACGATGATATTATAGACATATAACAAAATAGTACATCGCCAGGCGTACTAATACTTCAACAATTATCCATGTGTCCATCATGAGTTGTCATAACTCGTAGCAAGTGATACATACTACATCCCTGGGATATGATCGGACCACATATCGACATATCACATATCATCGATATCCCAATTTTGATGATCATTAGTCGAGGTAATTCAAGAGTTACGTTATAACATTAATTCTCACATCATTAATAAACACGTAACCTCTAGGGATACATTTATAGAATATTATAAACAATCAATTAATAATTCAACAAATGCAAATTGCCATAATATTAATCATCATTAATATAAATATGAATGTGTATAAAGTATATTGTGTCCTAATACAGATTGTCTCTAGGACATACATATACTTTCAATCTCCCACTTGACCTAGAGCCAATCACCAACATATCTAATATCCATGTTCTCAAAATGACCATTATGCTTTACCAAGCTTAATGGTTTAGTAAACGGGTCTGCTAGATTATTGTCTGTGGGAATATAGTCTATCTTGATATCTTCAGCTTCCACCATCTCTCTCATGATATGGTACTTCCTTGGTACATGCTTGTTTCTATTTGTTGATCTTGGTTCCTTTGCTTGTGCAATCGCACAAGTGTTGTCACAATAAATAGTTATTGGACAACTAGCATTCGGAACAACTCCTACTTCCTTCAGGAACTCAGAAATTGCAACAGTTTCTTTAGCAGCCTCCGATCCAGCAATGTACTCCGCTTCAGTAGTCGAGTCTGCAGTAGTAGCCTGTTTGGAACTCTTCCAGCTCACTGCTCCTCCGTTGAAAATGAAAGTGTAACCAGACTGAGATTTGAAATCATCAACATCTGTCTGGAAACTAGAATCAGTATACCCAGTGACAACCAGCTCATCAACTCCATGTAGACTAAGTAATCTTTAGTACGCTGAGGTACTTGAGAATACTCTTGGCGCTTTCGTTGTTCCTCGCCGCTTCGCTGGAACTTACAAGTCATACTAAGTGCAACGGCCCTAACGGCCCTAGGACAGGTCATGACATACCTGATCGATCCTATAGCCGAAGCATACGAGATCCTTTTCATGCGAGTTCAATAGCATTAGAAGGGCAGCCCTTCTTTGATAACTTGATGTCTTGACCCATCGGAAGACCGTCTTTCTTGAAATTCTCCATTGAAAAGCGTCTAAGCACTTTGTCTATGTAGATTGACCGTGATGTACCAACAATCTATTAGGTCTATCTCTATAAATCCTAATTCCCGTAATGTAGCAGTTTCACCTAAATCCTTCATCATGAAGGTCTTGACAACCAATCTTAATCGATCGTTAGGTCCTATTATCTCTCATTATCAATATGTCATCAACATATATAATAATGAAGACAATACCCTCATCCTTGCGTTTGAAATAAACACAAGCATCCTCTTTGCTTCTGACAAAATCAAAAGATTTGATAGCATTGTCAAAGCAATTGTTTCAACTCCTAGAGGCTTGCTTAAGTCCATAAATGGACTTCTGTAGTCTGCACACAACATTTGGTCTGGACTCACATGAAAAACCCTCGGGTTGTTTCATATACACTTCCTCAATTAGATTATCATTGAGGAATGTAGTTTTGACGTTCATCTGTCAAATGTCATAATCATAATGTGCAGCTATTGCAAGCAAAATCTAAATAGACTTTATCTTAACCACTGGTGAAAAGGTTTCATCATAATCCACACCAGGACGCTGAGTAAAACCTTTAGCCACTAGTCTAGCTTTATAAGTCTGAACCTGCCAGATGCACCAATCTTCTTCTTGAAGACCCATTTGCATCCTATGGGTTTAACCCCATTAGGCAAATCAACCAAGTTCCACACTTGATTGATATACATAGATTCCATTTCGGATTTCATGGCTTCTTGCCATCTCTTCGAATCAATGTCTAGCATTGCTTCGCGTAGGTTCTAGGCTCGTCATCATTTGGAATATCTAGCTCATTTTGTGTTTCCACAAGCAGATTTAGTCTTTCCGGAGGACGATGAGATCTAGTGGACCTACGGAGTTGATTGTCTTAGAGTTCAGTTACAGGTATGTTCTGACTGTGAGTAGGTTCTTGTGCACTGGTCGATCCACCAACATTAGAGCTTTCAAGAATATCATTTTCATGTCTTTCCTGAATGGGAGGAAATGCAAATGCTGCACTTGCCGGGGACTAGGCAATAGTTCAATATCAAATTATCTATTTTTAATTTCTAATTTGGATTTAATTTTTCATTTTTTTTATTTATTTTTAGTTTCTACGAAAATCAGGGTGCCGTGATTCTTTGTTTGTTTTTGATCTTTCTCAGGATATCAGTTTATGCTAAGGAGAAGAGGAGCTGACACTCTTGTTCCCTTCAATCCGGAATTGAGAAAGCCCGCAAAATGTAATGAAAGAATCAATTGCAACGCTGATAGAAATGCGGTGCTCCCAACAATAACAGGATGAGAAGGGTTAGGTGAAAATCAACTTAACCTGTGAGATCCTCGGCAAGTGCCAATAGATATGGAGGAGGGGTTCGAATCCAAAGAAAGAAGTCCGGGAGATTATGTGCTACCAAGAGTGAATGGAGCACAGATTGCATTAGGCTCCCTGCACAGAGCCAACAATTTCGAGATAAAACCAGCGATTCTGAGCATGGTGCAGCACACAGTGCAGTTCGGAGGACTGCCATCAGAGGATCCACATATGCACATAGCAAATTTCTTGGAGCTATGTGCCACTTTCAGATATAACGGCGCATCGATGATGCCGTCAGATTGAGGCTCTTTCCTTCTCACTCGTGGATAGAGCAAAAGTATGGTTGAATTCCGCCACCGATTCGATATTTACATGGCACGAGCCGCACATAAATTCCTAGCCAAGTTCTTTCCACCGTAAAGCAAGAAAATTAAGAGGAGTTGAACAACTTCATCAAGTCAATGGAGAGTCCTTATATGAAGCATGGGAGAGATTCAAGGATCTACAGAGGAAGTGTCCACACCATTGCATTGAGTTGTGGAACTTGGTTCATATTTTCTACAACTGGCCGAGCAAAGACAAACCGTAACCATCATAGACGCACCGCAGTGGGCATTCATGAGGAAAATAAACACGACGCCCACGAGTTATTAGAAGATATGGCCACTAACAACCATGTCATCAAGAGAGGCAACCAGTGGGAGAAGAATCGCGGTCCAAGTAGATGCTATTGCCGCTTTGAACGCAAGTGGCTCTTCTAGCTAAACAATTGCAAAGAACATATCGTGTCGTGAATCTTTGTGCAAATCAAAAATCGCGAGATATGCGCCCACATACATTTGATAGGTGTCCTTCAATGATCCCAACAACATCCCAATGGAGCAGCAGAGTGTCAGCAGAGGTAACTACCAGAGGCAACAGAACAACCCCTACTCAAACACTTATAATCCAGTGGAGGAATCACCCAAACTTCTAGAGAGAGATCGTACAAGAAAATCGCACTGTACAAGAAAATCAGCACGTGGCCAACAAAACCAATATCGTGGCAAGAGACCAGATAGGCCGATGCAGAACCAAGAAGACTAATCAAATTTCTTCACTCAAGCCCCCCAAATTTCAATACCAATGCACCAGTCAAGAAGAAAACCCAGATGAGCTTAAAGCATGACAAAGACTTCGCTAACGCCTGCACGCAGCTTTATAACAGATCTAGATCCTCGCTCGTAAACTTGGAAACACAGTAGGACAAATAGCAAAGCAGCAAACATCAAACGGGGACATTGCCAAGCAATCGAGGTAAATCCGGAGCAATGTAAGGCAACGGTTGAGAAGTGGAAAACAATTGAGCAACAAATACTCACCAATAGTTGAGAGGAAGCGAGTTAGAAAAAGATAAGTGGTGAACCTAGCCCGGTGATAGAAAACTCCGAGAAGGAGTATACAGAAAAGATTCCTTTCCCCTGAGATTACAAAGGAAGGCGGTCGATAAACAATTTTCCAAATTCTGGAGGTATTCAGAAGTTGCACATCAACATACCGCTTATAGAGGCTTTGGAGCAGATGCCATCTTATTTCAAGTTCATGAAAGAAATCTTGGGGAAAAAAGAGAACCGGCGAATATGAGATAGTAGCACTAATGTAAGAGTGTAGTGCTATCTTACAAAAGAAATTGCCACCAAAGCTAAAGGACTCGAAGCTTTACACTACCATGCACACAAGTGGTGACTTGCAACAGAGCTCATGTGATTTAGGGCGAGTATAAATTTGACGCCTATCGCTTTCAAAAGATCGAGTTAGGAGAAGCAACCCACCACCGTGAGTCCGCAACTAGCCGACAGATGGGTTCATCCACGAGGAAGATCGAGGATGTGATTGTGGCGTAGGAAAATTTTTCTTTCCCGCAGACTTCCTCATTCGGATATGGAAGAAGATGCGTAAATCCCGATCATATCGTGAGGCCATTCCCAGCAACGCAGAGCCTTGATTGACGCTGAAAGAGGAGAGCTAACGCCAAGAGCGAGAACGAAGAGATGGTGTTTAAAGTCTTTAAACACGCCATCGAGCCAAGAACTGTAAGTGGGTGTTTTGCAATCAATACCACCAAACCCCATGCGAGCCATTGCAATGCAACCAAAGAATGATGAGCCCAAGAAAGCAAGCATGGTTTGTTGAGACGACACTAAATGAGGTAATTGTTCCTAACTCCCTACTACCGATAATGCTAAAAGAAAAGGAGAAAAGGAAACGCCAAACGCGCGAAATGGATCGTTGGGGACTTAATCCACCCTGGCTAGTAAGTCTAAACTGCGAAGGCTAAAAGACGTTAAAGATGTCATTGTTGGGAGGCAACCCAACGTTTTTTTATTTATGTTATTTTAATTTCGCGTTATTTTATTTTAGTTTGTCTAAGAACGATCACCAGTATTGGATCTTGTTGTTTTGTGATCGACAGTACAAGAAATTAAACCGGGACGAAATAAATCAAGAAAAGCAAGGATTTCCAGGGTAGCGCGCAGAGCTGCGAGCAGCGGCGCCAAAAGATCTGAAAGTTTCGAAGTTTAAGAGCCGCGCGCCCTGCGAGCAGGCCGCGCAGTAGAATTCCGAAAGTTGTCGAGTTTAGCGCCGCGCCTGGGAGCAGGCCGCAGAAAATCTCGGGCGAGCGCAGATGATTAGGCCGCGCCCCAAAAGCTGGGCTTCACGCCGGAAAATCCGTAACTTAAAACGCCCAAAAATCAGATCTTTCCCAATTCCAACTTCAAAAACCTAACCTTCCCTCTCCAAAAACCCATGAAATTTCAGAAACTCCCCCACAAATCCTCCACAAATCCAACCCAACCACAACCTAAACTCTTAAATTCCCAAAACCCCCCAACTATATCAAACAACAAAGCTCCATTCCATAGCCTCAACCCACCAATTGAAACAAGAACAAGCTTGAATCTTCTCATCAAAAGGTAATCCCTATCCTTGTTCTTGAATCCTTTTACTAAAGCCATAGGAGGTAGTAGTTTGGAGAAGTATTGTAGTTGGAGTAGTTCGGAGGCTGAAAAGTGATTGTGAAGTTGGAGAAAGGAGTAGAAAAGAAGGTTGTGGGTATTGAGTAGAAAGATTGAAGTTTGGGGGTGTTGTTTTTACCGCTAGTTGTTGAGTGTGTAGAGACGTTGTGCCACTAAGTTAAAAGCTCCAACTGCTTTAACCATGGCCACCGGGAAGAGAAGAGGCTCCACATCCACCCCAACACCCCAATACGATGAAAATAGGTTCGTGAGTTACCGTGCCTACCAAAGATACAAAAGACTTGATCTTAGACGTAATTCCGAGAAAGGAATGGATTACCAAAGGGGATCCTATGGGGATGAAGACGTTTATGAGCCCATCCGCGATGATTGAAGCTAAGGGGTGGAAGAGATTTGTCAATCCGGAGAAGATAACACCGGTGAATACAACAATGGTGCGGGAATTTTATGCAAACTTTCGGAGAAGGCGAAGGGGTGCTTTGTGGGGAAATTATATATGCGGATCGAAGCAATAAATACAACGCTAAAAACAGTTGATGTTGAAGAAAGTAGCGATTGGAACCATTTTAGAACATGGTCTAGGAGCGAACAACATTGATCGGAATAATATCAGCGAACGATGAGCTACCCCGGTCGCTTTTGAGATCGGAAGGAATGGATCTAGAGCATCGGTGCCAATTCAATAAAGCGACCAAGGCTTGGTGTATTTCGTCGATGCCGCATGATTCCATCTACGCACTTCACGAGTGCGTAAGACAGATTAAGTTGATTTATGGAATTATGAGGCGATAATTGATGTGGGAAAAGAGATAGTGCGAGCATCGAAGAAATCAGCGAGTTGGTGACAACGTGGATTGGGACACGGTTCACTTATTACCGCCTATGCCACATGTGCGGTCCCACAACTACCCACGATACTCATGAAAGAAACCAATGCCGTGTCCTATGGGATAGTGCACTCTTTTCCGACCACTAGCCCCCAAAGAGATGCGGAGCACCGCGGCAGCAGAGGCCGCCATGGATGAAGATGAGCCTGAAATAGGGGCTCAATATGGCAGACCCGGCCACCGCCAACCACAAGAGCGAGAACCTTCAGAGCCCACACGGGCAATTGTACCAACACCGTAAGGAGATGATGCAGACGCGCAAACAAGTAGTACAAGGACAACAAGAAACAAGGCAACAAATCGACGAGCTGAGTGCCTTGTTCAACCAATGGTCGATGCATTATCCACCGCCACCACCACCATTTTAGCCAAAGTTTGTAAGTGTCGTTTTCTTTTACTGTCTTTGAGTCTACACACATTGGGGACAATGTGTGATTTAAGTTTGGGGGTGTGTTTTTGTGTTTTTGTGTTTTAGTTTTTATTTGTGTGTCATGTTATGTTTTATTTAAATTTTTCTATTTGTTTTATGTTTATTTTGAGTCACCAAAATTTTTTCTTTCTTGAGTCATAATTGCCTGTCAAAGATCATGTATGCTGTAGTTGCTAGAAACACCTAATGAAGTAAGGTGGAATAATGTAAAGGAATTGAAGCAACTATCTAAACACTTAGGTTAGATATGCCAAAAACTCACATAACTGCCTATTTGGAGTTTCTTGCTTAAGTTATGCATGCTAAATGATAAATGCTTATGTGTTATGAGTGCTTGCTATTTGAGGCGAAATAGTTAGGATATGCATGTTAGGGAGATGACTCATCATTTCTTTGATAGTCAATTATTACCATTCTTTTCTATCCGTACTTTAAAAATATCCTAGTCACCCATTGAGCCTAAATTTGAAACTTCTTCTTTGACACCCCATATTCCCACAAAATTGTGCCATAAGTGAAAATATGAAATAGTGGAGTACATTGTGTTAAAAGAAGAAACAAAAAAGAGTGAACAAGTTTGATGCACCCTAATGGAAAAGTAATAAGAAAGAGGCAAAAGCCTAAGTTTGGGGGTGCCTATTTGTATAATACACTTCACTCTCCCAAAACAAAAGAGGGGAATGATAGAATTGAAGTGAAGGAAAGAATCAAAAGAAAAAGGGAAAAATTGAAAAGCCAAAGAGCGTATGGTACAGAAAAATGAGCCTAAATGCCCATCTTTACCAACCCCTACCTAAGCCTACATTACAACCTCAAAGTCTCAAGATCTCTTTTATGCATATCGCATTAGTGGAGAATAGCAAGTAAGCATGCCATAGGAATTCTTGAATTTATATGCAGGATTTAGTATATTGACTTCCATTAAGCATGATGAATATGAGTTTGCGAAATATTTAGCTTCATGTGTTTAGTGTGCTGAAAATTTCATGCTAAATGTTCCTGCATATTATTCTGTTAACCTTCATGTTTTTCTAGTTAACATCTATGCAGCAAAAGTGATCAATGGCGGTGAGTCTGTTATTCTTTCATTCTTTGAGTCTTTTACTTTCTTTCTTTCTTTCTATCTTTGCTCGAGGGCGAGCAAAGGTTAAGTTTGGGGGTATTTGATCGATGTATTTTATATACACCTTTTGAGTCAGTCTAGTTAGTCTTTTGTCCCGTTTTGTACATACAAAGTGTCGTATTAGGATAGATTTTCTTTCTTTTGAGTCAAAGTGGCTAAAGTGGCCAAATGGCGGAAAAGGAGCGAAAGAGGAAAAAGAGGAGTACTAGAGCCGAAAACGGAGTGGCAAACGAGGTGAAATCAGACTGCGCCAGCGCCTCCTGCAATCGAAGCGGGGTCGCGCGCTATTATTCGAGGAGGCTGCAGAAGATCCAGCACGCGGCTCGAAGACCAGAAAGCAGCGCGCGCGCAAACATCCGAGAAGCCACAAGAGTTGCAGCGGCGCCTCAAACAGCGAATATCGAGCCATGGCGCCAAAACACCCGTATTGCAGAACTTTAGGCGCGCGGCCAAGCAATGCGACTCCACGCGGAAAAATTAGGTCTTTGTGGATTTTTGGGCCAGCACGGAAGGAAAAGAAGGGAGGCGTTTAAAACTATATAAGGAGAACCCTGGCGGTTTTGAGGTTCCCTTTCTTAAACACAAGGTTTTCTTGCCTAGGAGATTGGAGACCTAAACATTAGTAATTTCTTTTCTTTTTCTTTTCTTTAATTCGCTTTTGCATGATGAACTTTGAATTAGTTCTTGTCATATTCATGGCTAGAACTAATTCTCTTATAGGCTTTCTATGTTGAATTCTTGAACCTTATGTTATAAAGTAATGCATGCTTATGGTTATTATTCTTATTGAGAGATCTATCCAATAATTGAGTTGAATTCTTGGTAGCTAATTGACAACTAGTTATCACTATATGATTTCTAATCAGTTACGAAAAGGAGGATTGTGAATATCTTTGTAAGTTGGGTAGACGGTCTTGAATTGGGGATGAAAATACCTCAATTAGATTTGTAAGCGTTGATGAGAGGCTTAACAACCCTAATTTTGCGCATTGTGCGTGGTCAACTAGGTTTTGTGCTTAATCCTCCTATAGCGTTACCCTTATCAATAAAGTTAGGTAAGGAACAATCGGGTTGAGTGTTTATATAACCCTAACGGAGTATAAAACGATTTAGAAACTGCTTTCTCCAAAGAAGAATACCATAAGTAATGCATTAGTAAGTAACATGTCGGATAGTAAGGATACATAGAAGCCCTATTCTCATCACATCTGAATTAAATCTTTATATTTAATTAGCTTTTATAATTCTTAGTCATAAACAACCAATCACTCATTAATTCACCAAATAGATACTAGAAAGTAGACAATTGGTACTTGAACCCTAATCCCAGAGGACGATATTCGGTCTTATCTAAGACTATACTACTTGATACGATAACGTGCACTTGCGTTTAAAAGTGTGTGCATATTATGCCCATCACGTACAAAACAACAATGTGCTAAGAGAGGGGTTAGGTGAAAATCAACCTAACCAAGGAATGCCTCAGAGAATGCCGATGGATGTGGAGGAGAGAGTTCAGGTCCAAGCGGAGAGAAGCTTGGGTGATTACGTGTTGCCGATGGTGAACAGAGCACAAACATGTATTAGGCTCCCTGCAATAGGAGCAAACAACTTTGAAAACCGGCAATTCTAAGCATGGTGCAGAACACGGTGCAGTTTGGAGGGTTGCCATCAGAGGATCCACACATGCACATAGCTAATTTCTTGGAGCTATGTGCAACATTCAGATATAATGGCGTTACTGATGACGCCGTCAGATTGAGGCTTTTTCCCTTCTCACTCAGGGATAGAGCAAAAGTATGGTTGAATTCTTTGCCAGCTGATTCAATTTTTACATGGCAAGAGCCGACACAGAAATTTTGGCAAAATTCTTCCCACCATGCAAAACAGCGAAGTTGAGAGGGGAGCTGAATAATTTCTACCAAGCCGATGGGGAATCATTATACGAAGCTTGGGAGAGGTTCAAGGACTTGCAGAGAAAGTGCCCACACCACAGTATTGAGTTGTGGAACTTGGTCCACATCTTCTATAATAGGCTGAGCGGAACAACCAGAACAATTATTGATGCAGAAGCAGATGGGACCTTTATGAGGAAAATAGCCCATGAAGCTCACGACTTATTGGAAGACATGGCCACCAATAACCATGTCACAGAAGATAGACAAATGAGTGGAAGAAGAGCAGTGGGAGTTCATGAGATAGATGCCATCATCGCCAGAATGCCCAGTGGCCGCACTTTAACCAAGCAATGCAACAACATACTGATTCAGTAAATGCAGTCACAGATGCCATGTAGTCGTGAAATGTGTGGTGGTCCACATACATTCGACAGATGCCCATCAGCTGATCCTAATAATATGCCAATCGAGCAAGCAGAGTGTCAAGCTGTAGGTAACTATCAGAGACCCCAGAACAACCCATACTCCAACACATACAATCCAGGGTGGAGAAATCACCCAAATATTTCATGGAGAGAAGCGAGGCGTGAGAATCAATATAGAGGCCAGGACCAAAATCAGCAGCACCAAAATCAGCAGCCATTCACTCAGGCCTCACCTTCTCAACAATTCAATGCACCGGTTCAGCGAAAAAGCGAGAAATGAGAGCGGCTTTGTTGACTTACCAACTCCGCACCCGGTTCATGGCAGAAACTAGATCTTCGTTCAGGAACTTGGAAACACAAGTGGGTCAACTAGGAAAGCTATCGAACAACAGGCCACAGGGTACACTGCCAAGAAACACAGAGATGAACCCTAGAGAACAATGTCAGGCAGTACAGCTGAGAAGTGGTAAACAGTTGGAGCAGCATACACCTCAGCCGGTAGTTGAGCAAAGGGTAGAAATAGAGAAAGAGAAGGTGGTTGAAGCTCGCCCAGTAGTAGAGAAAGCTCCAGAGAAGGAGTATACTGAGAAGATTCCGTTCCCACAGAGATTGCAGAGGAAGGTAGTTGATAAACAATTCTCCAAGTTTTTGGAGACGTTCAGAAAGTTACATATCAACATACCCTTCATAGAGGCGTTGAAGCAAATGCCTTCTTATTTTAAATTCATGAAGGAGATTTTGGGGAAGAAGAAGAAACTAGCAGAATATGAGATGGTGGCACTGACTGAGGAGTGCAGTGCTATCCTGCAGAAGAAGTTGCCCCCTAAACTAAAAGACCCAGGGAGCTTTAAATTGCCTTGCACAGTTGGCAAGGTGACATGCAACAGGGCCCTTTGTGATTTAGGGGCAAGTATAAATTTGATGCCTTTGTCAGTGTTTAAACGGTTGGAGTTAGGTGAGGCAAAACCAACCACGGTGAGCCTGCAACTAGCCGATAGAACAGTGGTGCACCCAAGGGGGAAGATTGAGGATGTGCTTGTTAAAGTAGGAAAATTCTTTTTTCCTGCGGACTTCCTCATTCTTGACATGGAAGAGGATGCAGAGATCCCCATCATATTGGGGAGACCGTTCTTGGCGACAGGGAGAGCCCTGATCGATGTAGAAAAATGAGAGCTGACATTGAGGGTGGAGAGCGAAGAAATGGTGTTTAAAGTGTTTAAACATGTTATTGAGCCACCAGTCATGAGCAGGTGCTTTGCAATCAGCACCATCAGAACCCGCGAGCGATTGCAAGACAAACCAAGGGAGATAGGCCCACCAAAGCAAGTACATGATGTTGAACCTCCGCCAAAGCAGGTATGTGTTCCTGAACCTTTCCTTGAAAATAATTTTAAGAAGAGAAACAGAAGAAGAAAAAGAAAAATATGGAAAAAATGGATTGGTTGTGGGGTTAATCTACCCCACACTTCTTGAGTTAAGGGACTTGCGTCCGGCTAAAAGACGTTAAAGACAGCGCTACTTGGGAGGCACCCCAAGGTATTTTGAATTATTTTACTTTAATTTTTACTAAGAACAGTCTCACGGAGGTAGTGTTTGTGTTGTGTTGACAGATGCAGGTCAACAAATTTGGAGGGCGAAGAATAGCGAGGATTTCGAAAAAGCGGGTGAGTCGCGGCTCGTGCGCGAGGCGCAGCGCGAAAAGCGTAGCGCGCAGAAATTAAGCGCGGCGCCCAAAATCGAAAAATTCGAAGTTAGCGCGCGGTGCCGTGAAGCGAGCGCGGCGCAAAAATTCCGTAAGCGCTTGATAAATTGGCGCGCGGTGTCAAGTGCAGCGGCGGCGGAAATCCAGAAAATAAAAGACGCCCCAAATCCGATTTTGCCCCAATTCCAAACCAAAACCTAAACCCTCTCCTCCACAAAACCCACGAAAATCCACACTCTACCTACAAATCTTCCATAAATCAAACCAAACACAACCAAACTCTTAAATTCCCTAAACCCTTAACCATCTCAATCAATAAAACTTCATCCCATTGCCTCAAATCACCATTAGAAGCAAGAAAACCTTGAAGAACACCGTAAAAGGGTAATCTTTTTCTTTTCTTGAGAGCTTTACTGTAGTCAAATGAGGTAGTAGATTGGAGGAGTGTTGTATTGATGAAGTTGTTGGGGTGTTGAAAAATTGGTTGTGAAATTTAGAAGAAGAGTATACAAGGAGGGTGTGGGTGTTGTGTAGAAGATTCTTAAGTGAATTTTGGGGGTAATAGGGTTGTAGCTGTTGATTGGTGAGTGATAGTGTTGGTGAACAGTGTTGATAGAAGGAACGGCGCAAAAGTGATCTAGACATATGCGCGAGAAGAGAAGAGTCTCCACATCCACCTCACTTTCAATACGATGATACTAGGTTTATTAGCCAACAAGCTCATGAAAGATACAAAAAGCTTAGTACTAGACCCTTAATCCCTGAAAGGGGAATGAATTATCAAAGGGATTCGCTTGGGGAGGAGGATTTCAATGAGCCCATTCGGGCGATGATTGAGATAATGGGGTGGAAAAGATTTGTAAACCTGAGAAAGATAGCACCAATGAACACAGTGATGGTGCGTGAATTTTATGCTAATCTTCCGGAGAAGGTGGACAATGGATGTTTTGTGAGGGGAAAATATGTGTCTGTGACGGCAGAAGAGGTCAATGTGATATTGGAAACAGTTGATGTTGAAGAAAGAGGTGATGACCGAAGCTACTTCAGAACATGGTCTAGAAGCACCAACAACATCGACTGGAATACCGTCGCAGGCACAGTGAGCTACCCTGGGGCTGCATTTGATATTGCCAGAAATGGGTCAAGAGGACTAAGCAGGTGTCAGTTCAACAAAGCGACGAGGTTGGTTGTATTTTCGATGCGCCTAATTCCATCAACGCACTTCACCAGAGTGCCAGAAGACAGAATCAAATTGATATATGGAATTATGATGGGGAAGACGATTTATGTGGGGAAGGAGATAGTGCAAAATATTGAAGAAGCCAGCACATTGGTAACAACAGGTGGGTTGGGGCATGGCTCACTTATTACAAGTTTATGCGCCATAAATGGGGTTCCAACCCTACCCACTGATACTTATAAGAGAAACCAACTGCCTGTGTCATATGGGATAGTGCACTCCTTCCCAGACCCAAGTACCCCAGCAGCAGCAAGAAGAAGAGCACCAGCAGCAGAGGCCGCCATGGACGAAGATGAGCCTGAGATAGAGGCTCAATATGCGGCAGAAGCGACCACTGACCAACCACGTAATCGTAACCGATTGCCCGCGATGGATCAGTTACTCCAGAATCAGATAAGGATGATGCAGAGTTTGGACACGGTGATACAAGGACAACAAGAAACGAGGCAGCAAATTAACGAGATGAGTTCCTTGTTCAACCAGTGGTCAATGCACTATCCAACGCCACCGCCACCGCCACCATTTTAAACCAAGTCTGTAAGTGTCCTTTTCTTTTATTGTCTTTGAATTTTGCACACATTGGGGACAATGTGTGATTTTAGTTTGGGGGGTGTCTTATTTGTGTCTTATTGTTGTAGTATGTTTGAGTCTTTTTGATTGTTTTGTGTATATTTTGAGTCATAATTTTTTTTTTCTTTTTGAGTCATAATTGTCTGTCAAAGATCATGCATGCTGTAGTTACTAGAAACACCTAGTGAAGTAAGGTGGAATAATGTGATGGAATTAGAAGCAACTATCTAAACACGTAGGTTAGATATGCCAAAAACTCATGAAATCTGTCTATTTGGAGTTTCTAATTGAATTGAGCATTGTAAATGATTAAAACCTATGTGTTATGATTGCCTGTTATTTGAGGCGAAATAGTTAGGATATGCATGTTAGGAAGATGACTCAGGCGTTTCTTTGTTAGCCAATTCTTACCACTCTTTTCTATCTCTGACATTAAAAATATCCCTAGTCAGTCCCGTTGAGCCTAAATATTGAACTTTTTCTTTGACACCCTATATTTTCATACTTGTGCCATAAGTAAAAATGTGAAATAGTTGAAATAGAATGTGTTAAAAAGAGACAAAAAGAGCAAACAAGATTGATGCACCCCAATAAAAAAGTAATAAGAAATAGGCAAAAGCCTAAGTTTGGGGATGATTGTTATTATAATATGTTTCACGCTCTCAAAACAAAAGAGGGGAAAGATAGATTTGAAGTGAAGAAAAGGAAATCAAAAGAAAAGGGAAACATTGAAAATCTAAAGAGCTTATGGTACACAAAATGAGCCTAAATGCCTATTTTTACCTACCCATGCCTAAGCCTATATTACAACCCTTAAAAGTCCTGAAGATCTCTTATATGCATATCCATGATTAGGGGAGAATAGCAAGTAAAAATGTCATAGGATTTTTGAAATTAACATGCATGATTCAGTATTTTGACTTCCATTAAGTATGATAAAAATGAGTTTGCGAAATATCTCAGAAGTTCAGTACGCGCTTCTCGAACAGCGAGTGCAATGCGCGGCGCTAATCTCGAACAACGCAGTTCGTGCGCGGCACGCTGGAAAAATCGAGTTTTGACGAATTTATGGGTCAGGCCAGAAGGAAACCCTTAAGGGCGGTTTTGAAGCTATAAAAAGAGAACCCTAGGCAGTTTTCAATGGTTCCCTTTCTTGCACAAACACAACACATCTTGGAGTTCAAGATTGGAGACCATTCTCTTGTAATTTTCTTTCTTTCTTTTACTTTATTTCAGTTTTATGTTGGATATTGAATTAGTTTTTGTCATGTCTATGGCTAGGAACTAATTCTAATATAGGGCTTTCCATGTCAATTCACTTGAACCTTATTTTATGAATTAATGCATGTTTATGGTTGTTCTTCTTATTGTTGAGATTTATCCAATAGTTGTTTTGAATGCTTGATAATTACTTGATCATTAATTATCATTATTTATATGATTTCTAATCAAACTTCGAAAGGAGGAGGTTGTGACTATGCTGTAGTTGGGTAATCATAGGTCGAATTGGGGATGAAAATACCTCAATTACTTGTGTAGCGTTAACATGGGTTTTTGTTCTTAATCCTCCTATAGAGTCATCCTTATCACCGAAAGGTAGAAAGGAGCGCTACTGGGGTTGAGTGTTTATATAGCCTTAACGGGAGTATAGAACGGATTAGTAAACCTGCTATCCCCAAAAGAAGAAGAACCATAATTGATTGCATTAATAACTAATATAAGTGGATAGTTGAGGAGACTTGAAAGCCCTATTTCCCTCATTACTGAAGTAAACACATAGTTAATTAGTCTTTATAATCATTAGTCATAATCAACAACTCAAATATCGGTCACCAAATAGATAACAAAGAATAAAAGTTGGTACTTGAACACTAATCCCTGAGGACGATAACTCGGTCTTCAAGACTATATTACCTGAGTCGACAACGTGCACTTGCGTTAAAGTGTGTGCATTAAATCGCGCATCAATACCTAAAAACTCAAAATTAGCCAAGATTTACCTGAATTGGAATACGGCCATGCGTGAATAATTTAATGCGTTCACTTCACAGCGCACTCGGGATCTTATCCCGAGACCAGAAGGGGTGAATGTGATTCGTTGCATGTGGTTATATCATCACAAATTAGAGATAATGGCGAGCTTTAACGCCATAAGTCAAGACTTGTGGCAAATGGAACGGGGCAATAAGAGGGAGTTGATTGTAGTGTGATCTTCAGTCCAGTGGTTAAACCATCCACTATTCATACTATTTTGAGTATAGCTATGTGAAAAATGCATTCTTACATGAAGATTTCAAAGAAATCGTGTATATGCATCAATCTCCTGGTTTTATGCATCCGGATGCTCCTCAATATGTTTGTTGTCTTCAAAAGTCATTCTATGACTTGAAACAATCCCCTAGGACTTGGTATGAGTGATTTGCTACTTATATCATACAGATCGGGTTCATATGTAGCAAAAGTGATAATTCACTTATTATTTTTCATCAAGGTGATGACATTGCATACCTTTTGCTCTATGTGGATGATATTATTCTGACTACCTCATCCGATATATTAAAATATAAAATCATTACCTTACTCAAATCTGAATTTGCTATGACAAACTTGGGTAAGTTTAGTTATGTTTGGAGATTTTAGTGACTAGATCTGAAAATGCAATGTTCCTGTGCCAACGTAAGTATGCCGAAGAAATTGTATACAAGGCTAAAATGGCAAATTACAAAATCATGCCCTCTCCAGTTGACTTGAAGTTGAAACTCAGTAGCGATGATGGGGATCCTGTGGTTGATCCTTCTCTTTATAGGAGTCTCGCTGATGCACTTCAGTATCTTACTTTCACTAGGCCTGATATTACCTATGTCGTTCAACATATGTATTTTTTTATGCATGATACCAGAGAGCCTCACTTTACCGCTCTTAAATGTTTTATTTGGTACGTTAAGGGTACTTTTGACTTCAGATTACATATTTATCCATCTGCACCAACCAAGCTATTATCATATACGGACGTCGAGTGAGGCGACTGTCCGAACACACGTGGATCTACTTCTAGTTACGGTGTATTTTTGAGTGATAATCTCATCTCGTGGTCTGCCAAACGGCAAGCCATACTTTCCCATTCGAGTGCAGAAACAGAATATAGTGGCGTTGTGCTCATAGATGTGAATTGAAAAAGCAAGCCATGCATGTTGTTGCCGAGATCTGCTGGCTCAGAAACCTTCTTCTGGAGCTTCATTGTCCCTTAAGGTATCTCTTGTCTACTATGATAACATATCTGCTATTTACTTGTCCTATAACCCGGTCCAACATCAGCAAACCAAACACATTGAGATTGATATTTATTTTGTTCGTGAAAAGGTTGTCATATGTCATGTTAGGGTGTTACATGTTCCTTATTCATATCAGTATGCAAATATAAGTTACTAGGGACATCCTCGGCAGGTGTTCCTTGACTTCACATCCAGTCTCAGCATCCGGCCTCCTCCCGCTCCGACTGAGGAGGTATGATACATAATATATTAATATTCTCCATATATTTTGTAATTAAGATTTTGATGTAATTATGGAAACTAGATATTCTAATACAATTAGATTTATAACTAGATATCTTAATATAATTAGAATTTGTACTTGTGAACCACTATATATATTGTATCAATGAAGCCTCCAATCAAGGAGTATTTCATAATTCTACACATATAATAACAAAATTTAATTGTAACCAAGCATCACCCATTGGTTCTATACACTCATAAGTAGAAAGTTTAGCTCAACAACTAAGATTGAACCTAAACCATATAGATGAATTAGGAGGCGAGGTTTAATTCAAGATTTAATAAGTCAATTATTTATTGAAGTTCAAAGTTACCATATATAGAATAATAATAATAATAATAATAATAATAATAATAATAATAATAATAATAATAATAATAATAATAATAATAATAATCATATGGTATAAAATGAGTTGGAAATTGTTCGATTAGCAATCAATCAACAAATATGAAAATAAAGTTAATACATTAAGCAATCAATTTTATATCATCTAAATATGCAAGATAATTGTGTCAGTGTATACTGCCATATTAATTAGTTCTTAATATCATCATAGGTAATCAAGTAAATAAATTTATTAATTGATATTAAAAGGAGGGTAGTCTAGCATGAGATTAAGTCAAGTGGTGTAATATGAACAAACCATGTAGCAACAAATTCTTATTTGCATTAATTTTAAAAAGAAATTATTAATTATGATTCAAATATTACCATATAAGAAATAATGTCATATAATTTAAAAGATATTAATATAATATCATTCCTTCTATGGATATTAGAATATCTCACTATAAGTATTACAATATAAAAATGATCTATATTATATTAAAAGAAGGATAGTCTAGCAGAGGTTAATCCAAGTGTAATATGAACAAGTCACTTGGCAACAAATTCTATTTATATTAATTTTTTAAATTATTAATTGTGATTCAAATATTAGCATATAAGAAATAATACCATATAATTTAAAAATATATTCATATAATATCATTTCTTATATGGATATTAGAATATCTCACTATAAATATTACCATATAAAAATAATATTATATAATAAAAATTATTCATACAATATTATTCCTAAAGACGAATATTTGCAATTCATATATTATCATATAAGGAATACTAGGATATTAGCCTCGAGGAAATTGATAAAGAGACGAATAGTAGATTTGTCAACTGGTTTGAAGCTTATGTGAGTAAAATATAATTGTATGAAGAAGTTCCTATTCTTTACTTGTCTCGACTTTTATGTAACTAAAACCATTGGCCTATTTGGTGTAATAATAGGTTCTTAATCCAGCTAACAACATAACTGATGAACGGTTGAAAGAGTTGGCTTCTGGTCAAATGTGATTGGTTTGATCCAACAATGGGCAGAGGGTGGAAGGTTCACAATGAGTATGGACTAATTGATATCAACCATAAGAAAAGATTCTCGAGCTATACCTATGAACCTTTTGTGTTGGCTTAACAAGCGCAACAAGTCTATTTTGCAGAATATCCCAATAAAAAGAAAGATAGTGTTGACTGGTGGCCTGTGTATAGAATTAAAGCTAGAAACCGAATTGATTCCCCAAATGTCCCGTACCAAGAAGATGAGACTTTACCCGTATTACTCCCAAACACCACTGATAGCCTGCGTCATGAAAATGGTGAAGTGGAAGTACATGACGTTGAAAAAGAGACAGAAAGCGCGCAAATATTGCCTGGCAGTCATCAATTAAAGTTTCTATTATGCTTTTTAGTACAATACTTGGCTGTTGAGAATAAATATGCATATGGATAAGTGTGGGTGTATAATGTTGTAGGTGTTCGTACACGCAGCGAAATTTGAAAATTTATGTTTCAAACCCGACGACGGTCGAACTGCAGTATGATAAGTAATGAAAACACAAAGTAAATGTAAAACTTCGAACGAAGACTTACATTTTGGAAGCAGTCAGTCAAGCAATTGAATCTTCAATCTTTGTGTAGTCCGATGGTACACATGCAAACGTCCCTCGATTTATAAGTTCTAGGAGAACTGTGATGTAATTGCTAAGTCAGGAATGCTAGGGATTCTGACAGAGGTTTAGAAGAGATTTACCTCTCTTAGGTTTTTAGTGTAACTGAAATGGGAGGGGAAGCCCTCTATTTATAGTTGTAAAAGAACAACTTAGGGTTCCCGTGGGCCAGGCCCAGCAGACAAGTCAGCAAAACTGGGCCAGTCCGGATTCGCTGGACACGCGTAGGCACTGCGGTCCTGTCCTAATTTTATGTCTTGTTCCCATTTCCAATGTCCCGATTATCAACCGAATATATATAATCTCCTTCTAATTACATCCTTCAATCGACGGAACATTTGACTTAGTGTTACCCTTCAGACCTTTACATATCATCACTAATTACATTAGGATCTTCACGGAACTCCTAGACTACGCCGGAAGACAAACCCAATATGTAAAGTTTAGCTACACAAAATATGTGAATTGAACCTATATGTGAGAAGATAAAATCCCTTCATTCATGACACACTCAATCAAGCTTAGGATTTGTCAAGTGTCTATCCAAATGACTTGATTATTATAACTCATATATATTAGTTGACAACAGACCGTATCACGTATACGCCCATTGCATTGGCCAATGACTTAGTCAACCTAATACCATATGAGTACCTGAGTGTTCACTCGAATATAAATTCAAGGAATGAATCCTTTTTTGGCTCACATACCACCTTTAATCTACTTCGTAATGCACCCAAAACAAGCCGCGCCTCAACCTATAAGACATTTGAGCTTAGGACATGATCAAAGTACATTACTCCGTAAATAAGATGATATTGACCTCAAGTCTAAGGACTTTTATCTCCCACACGCCGATGATATTATAGACATATAACAAAATAGTACATCAGCAGGGCGTACCAATACTTCAACAATTATCCATGTGTCCATCATGAGTTGTCATAACTCGTAGCAAGTGATACATACTACATCCCCTAAGGATATGATGCAGACCACATATCGACATATCACATATCATCGATATCCCAATTTTGATGATCATTAGTCGAGGTAATTCAAGAGTTACGTTATAACATTAATTCTCACATCATTAATAAACACGTAACCTCTAGGGATACATTTATAGAATATTATAAACAATCAATTAATAATTCAACAAATGCAAATTGCCATAATATTAATCATCATTAATATAAATATGAATGTGTATAAAGTATATTGTGTCCTAATACAGATTGTCTCTAGGACATACATATACTTTCAATCTCCCACTTGACCTAGAGCCAATCACCAACATATCTAATATCCATGTTCTCAAAATGACCATTATGCTTTACCAAGCTTAATGGTTTAGTAACAGTCCGCTAGATTATTGTGCGTGGAATATAGTCTATCTTGATATCTTCACTTCCCATCTCTCATGATATGGTACTTCCTTGGTACATGCTTGTTTCTATTTGTTGATCTTGGTTCCTTTGCTTGTGCAATCGCACAAGTGTTGTCACAATAAATAGTTATTGGACAACTAGCATTCGGAACAACTCCTACTTCCTTCAGGAACTCAGAAATTGCAACAGTTTCTTTAGCAGCCTCCGATCCAGCAATGTACTCCGCTTCAGTAGTCGAGTCTGCAGTAGTAGCCTGTTTGGAACTCTTCCAGCTCACTGCTCCTCCGTTGAAAATGAAAGTGTAACCAGACTGAGATTTGAAATCATCAACATCTGTCTGGAAACTAGAATCAGTATACCCAGTGACAACCAGCTCATCAACTCCACCATAGACTAAGAAGTAATCTTTAGTACGCCTGAGGTACTTGAGAATACTCTTGACTGCTTTCCAGTGTTCCTCGCCGGGCTTCTGCTGGAACTTACAAGTCATACTAAGTGCAAAGGCCATAACTGGCCTAGGACAGGTCATGACATACATGATCGATCCTATAGCCGAAGCATACGAGATCCTTTTCATGCGAGTTCAATAGCATTAGAAGGGCAGCCCTTCTTTGATAACTTGATGTCTTGACCCATCGGAAGACCGTCTTTCTTGAAATTCTCCATTGAAAAGCGTCTAAGCACTTTGTCTATGTAGATTGACTGTGACAGCCCCAACAATCTATTAGGTCTATCTCTATAAATCCTAATTCCCAGAATGTAGCAGGCTTCACCTAAATCCTTCATCATGAAGGTCTTGGACAACCAATCCTTAACTGACTGCATGAGGGTCCTATTATCTCTCATTATCAATATGTCATCAACATATATAATAATGAAGACAATACCCTCATCCTTGCGTTTGAAATAAACACAAGCATCCTCTTTGCTTCTGACAAAATCAAAAGATTTGATAGCATTGTCAAAGCAATTGTTTCAACTCCTAGAGGCTTGCTTAAGTCCATAAATGGACTTCTGTAGTCTGCACACAACATTTGGTCTGGACTCACATGAAAAACCCTCGGGTTGTTTCATATACACTTCCTCAATTAGATTATCATTGAGGAATGTAGTTTTGACGTTCATCTGTCAAATGTCATAATCATAATGTGCAGCTATTGCAAGCAAAATCTAAATAGACTTTATCTTAACCACTGGTGAAAAGGTTTCATCATAATCCACACCAGGACGCTGAGTAAAACCTTTAGCCACTAGTCTAGCTTTATAAGTCTGAACCTGCCAGATGCACCAATCTTCTTCTTGAAGACCCATTTGCATCCTATGGGTTTAACCCCATTAGGCAAATCAACCAAGTTCCACACTTGATTGATATACATAGATTCCATTTCGGATTTCATGGCTTCTTGCCATCTCTTCGAATCAATGTCTAGCATTGCTTCGCGTAGGTTCTAGGCTCGTCATCATTTGGAATATCTAGCTCATTTTGTGTTTCCACAAGCAGATTTAGTCTTTCCGGAGGACGATGAGATCTAGTGGACCTACGGAGTTGATTGTCTTAGAGTTCAGTTACAGGTATGTTCTGACTGTGAGTAGGTTCTTGTGCACTGGTCGATCCACCAACATTAGAGCTTTCAAGAATATCATTTTCATGTCTTTCCTGAATGGGAGGAAATGCAAATGCTGCACTTGCCGGGGACTAGGCAATAGTTCAATATCAAATTATCTATTTTTAATTTCTAATTTGGATTTAATTTTTCATTTTTTTTATTTATTTTTAGTTTCTACGAAAATCAGGGTGCCGTGATTCTTTGTTTGTTTTTGATCTTTCTCAGGATATCAGTTTATGCGAAGGAGAAGAGGAGCTGACACTCTTGTTCCCTTCAATCCGGAAATTGAGAAAGCACGCAAAGCGAGCAGAAAGAATCGGCCTGCAACGTTGATAGAAATGGACGGTGCTCCAACAATAACGAGGATGAGAGAAGGGTTAGGTGAAAATCAACTTAACCTGTGAGATCCTCGCAAGTGCCAATAGATATGGAGGATGTGGTTCGAATCCGGCGAGAAAGAAGTCCGGGAGATTATGTGCTACCAAGAGTGAATGGAGCACAGATTGCATTAGGCTCCCACTGATAGAGCCAACAATTTCGAGATAAAACCGATTACGAGCATGGTGCGCAGCCTGATCATGATTCGAGGATCCATCTGAGGATCCACATATGCACATAGCAAATTTCTTGGAGCTATGTGCCACTTTCGAATATAACGGCGTTCGATGATGCCGTCAGATTGAGGCTCTTTCCTCTCACTCGTGGATAGAGCAAAAGTATGGTTGAATTCCACTGCCCGGTGATTCGATATTTACATGGCACGGTAGCACGTAAATTCCTAGCCAAGTTCTTTCCACCTGTAAGCGGAAAATTAAGAGGAGTTGAACAACTTCATCAGTGATGGAGAGTCCTTATATGAAGCATGGGAGAGATTCAAGGATCTACAGAGGAAGTGTCCACACCATTGCATTGAGTTTAGGAACTTGGGACATATATTCTACAACTGGCGAGCAAAGACAACCGTAACCATCATAGATGCACGTGCAGTGGGGCATTCGTAGGAAAACAGCCCACGACGCCCACGAGTTATTAGAAGATATGGCCACTAACAACCATGTCACTGACGAGAGGGCAACCGGTGGGAGAAGAATCGTGGGTCCATGAAGTAGATGCTATTGCTTTGAACGCATGGTGGCTCTTCTAGCGAAACAATTGCAGAACATACGTGTCGGTGAATCTTTGTGCAAGCTGAAAATTGTGAGATATGTGGCGGCCCACATACATTTGATAGGTGTCCTTCAGCGGATCCCAACAACATACCAATGGAGCAGGCAGAGTGTCAAGCAGTAGGTAACTACCAGAGGCAACAGAACAACCCCTACTCAAACACTTATAATCCGGTGGAGGAATCACCCAAACTTCTCATGGAGAGAGATCGGGGCAGCAAAATCGATACGGGGCGGCAAAATCGATGCAGGGCCAACAAAACCAATATCGTGGCGTGAATCGGTATAGGGGCGATGCAGAACCAGCGATGCAGAATCAACAGCCCTTCACTCAAGCCCCCCAGCCTCAACAGCTCAATGCACAGTCGTGAAAACCGGATGAGCTTAGCGGCCATGACAAGACTGCCAACGCCTGCACGCTTTATAACAGAATCTAGATCCTCGTTCAGAAACTTGGAAACACAGTAGGGCGGCTAGCAAAGCGAGCAAACATCGAGCCACGGGACATTGCGGCAATCGAGGTAAATCCGGGAGCAATGTAAGGCGATGCGGTTGAAGTGGAAAACAATTGGAGCAACAAACGCCACCAATAGTTGAGAGAAGCGAGTTAGAAAAGATAAGGTGGTGAACCTAGCCCGGTGATAGAAAACTCGAGAAGAGTATACGAGAAAGATTCCTTTCCCAGAGATTACAAAGGAAGGCGGTCGATAAACAATTTTCCAAATTCTTGGAGGTATTCAGGAAGTTGCACATCAACATACCGTTTATAGAGGCTTTGGAGCAGATGCCATCTTATTTCAAGTTCATGAAAGAAATCTTGGGGAAAAAGAGAATCGGCGAATATGAGATAGTAGCACTAATGAAGAGTGTAGTGCTATCTTACAAAAGAAATTGCCACAAAGCTAAAGGACCACTGAAGCTTTACACTACCATGCACAGTGGGCGGGGTGACTTGCATGAGCACTTGTGTGATTTAGGCGAGTATAAATTTGATGCCCTATCGGTTTCAAAAGATTGGAGTTAGGAGAAGCAAACCCACCACCGTGAGTCCGCAACTAGCCGACGGGACGGTGGTTCATCCACGAGGAAGATCGAGGATGTGATTGTGGCGTAGGAAAATTTTTCTTTCCGCAGACTTCCTCATTCGGATATGGAAGAAGATGCAAATCCCGATCATATTGGGAGGCCATTCCTAAGACGGGTAGAGCCTTGATTGACGTTGAAAGAGGAGAGCTAACGCTAAGAGTGGAGAACGAAGAGATGGTGTTTAAAGTCTTTAAACACGTCATTGAGCCAAGAACTGTAAGTGGGTGTTTTGCAATCAATACCACCAAACCCCCATGCGAGCCATTGCAATGCAACCAAAGAATGATGAGCCCAAGAAAGCAAGCATGGTTTCTTTGAGATGACACTAAACGATGTAATTGTTCCGGAACTCCCTACTACCGATAATGCTAAAAAGAAAAGGAGAAAAAGGAAACGCCAAATGTGGCGGAAATGGATTGGTTGGGGACTTAATCCACCCCAGGGCTAGTAAGTCTAAGGAAGGCTAAAAGACGTTAAAGACAGCGCTTGTTGGGAGGCAACCCAACGCTTTTTTTATTTATGTTATTTTAATTTCTGTCGTTATTTTATTTTAGTTTGTCTAAGAACAGTCTCACGGTATTGGATCTTGTTGTTTTGTGATTGTGAGTACAAGAAATTAAACCGGGGACGAAATAAATCAAGAAAAGCAAGGATTTCGAGAAGAAGCGTAGCGCCTTGAGCGGCGCGGCGCCAAAAGATCTGAACAGGCTCGGAAGTTTAAGAGCCGCGGCTCCGAGCAGGCGCGGTAGAATTCGAAAGTTGGCGAGTTTAGCGCCGCGCGCTGTGAAGCGGCGCAGAAAATCTCGAAGCGCAGATGATTAGGCGCCGCCCTGTAAAAGCGGCGTAGCGGAAAATCGAACTTAAAACGCCCAAAATCAGATCTTTCCCAATTCCAACTTCAAAACCTAACCTTCCTCTCCAAAACCCACGAAATTTGAAACTCCCACAAATCCTCCACAAATCCACCCCAACCACACCCCACACTCATAAATTCCCAAAACCCCCCAACTATATCACACACCAAACCTCCATTCCATAGCCACAACCCACCACTTGAAACAAGAACACGCTTGAATCTTCTCATCAAAAGGTAATCCTATCCTTGTTCTTGAATCCTTTTACTAAAGCCATAGGAGGTAGTAGTTTGGAGAAGTATTGTAGTTGGAGTAGTTCGAGGTGAAAAGTGATTGTGAAGTTGGAGAAAGGAGTAGAAAAGAAGGTTGTGGGTATTGAGTAGAAAGATTGAAGTTTGGGGTGTTGTTTTTACCGCTAGTTGTTGAGTGTGTAGAGACGTTGTGCCACTAAGTTAAAAGCTCCGTAAACTGCTTTAACCATGGCCACGGGAAGAGAAGAGGCTCCACATCCACCCCAACACCCCAATACGATGAAAATAGGTTCGTGAGTTACCAGCCTACCAAAGATACAAAAGACTTGATACTAGACCCGTAATTCCGAGAAGGAATGGATTACCAAAGGGATCCTATGGGGATGAAGACGTTTATGAGCCCATCCGGCGATGATCGAAGCTAAGGGTGGAAGAGATTTGTCAATCCGAGAAGATAACACCGATGAATACAACAATGGTGCGGAATTTTATGCAAACTTTCCGGAGAAGGCAGAAGCGGTGCTTTGTAAGAAATTATATGTCCATGCGAAGCAATAAATACAACGCTAAAAAGCAATTGATGTTGAAGAAAGTAGCGATTGGAACCATTTTAGAACATGGTCTAGGAGCAAAGAACAACATTGATCGAATAATATCGGCGAACGATGAGCTACCTGGGTGCTTTTGATCGGAAGGAATGGATCTAGAGCACCGGTGCCAATTCAACAAAGCGACCAAGGCTTGGTGTATTTCGTCGATGCGCATGATTCCATCTACGCACTTCACCGAGTGCCGTAAGACGATTAAGTTGATTTATGGAATTATGAGGCGATAATTGATGTGGGAAAAGAGATAGTGCAGAGCATCGAAGAAATCAGCGAGTTGGTGACAACGTGGATTGGGACACGGTTCACTTATTACCGCCTATGCCACACGAGTGCGGTCCCACAACTACCCACGATACTCATGAAAGAAACCAACTGCCGTGTCCTATGGGATAGTGCACTCTTTTCCGCACTAGCCCCGTGAAACAGACGGAGAGCACCACTGCAGCAGCAGAGGCGCCATGGATGAAGATGAGCACGAAATAGGGGCTCAATGAGGCGAGACCCGGCCACCGCCAACCACAAGCGAGAACCTTCGTGAGCCCACAATGGGGCAATTGTACCAACACCGTAAGGAGATGATGCAGACGCGCAAACAGTAGTACAAGGACAGCAAGAAACAAGGCAACAAATCGACGAGCTGAGTGCCTTGTTCAACCAATGGTCGATGCATTATCCACCGCCACCACCACCATTTTAGCCAAAGTTTGTAAGTGTCGTTTTCTTTTACTGTCTTTGAGTCTACACATTGGGGACAATGTGTGATTTAAGTTTGGGGGTGTGTTTTTGTGTTTTTGTGTTTTAGTTTTTATTTGTGTGTCATGTTATGTTTTATTTAAATTTTTCTATTTGTTTTATGTTTATTTTGAGTCACCAAAATTTTTTCTTTCTTGAGTCATAATTGCCTGTCAAAGATCATGTATGCTGTAGTTGCTAGAAACACCTAATGAAGTAAGGTGGAATAATGTAAAGGAATTGAAGCAACTATCTAAACACTTAGGTTAGATATGCCAAAAACTCACATAATCTGTCTATTTGGAGTTTCTTGCTTAAGTTATGCATGCTAAATGATAAATGCTTATGTGTTATGAGTGCTTGCTATTTGAGGCGAAATAGTTAGGATATGCATGTTAGGGAGATGACTGTGCATTTCTTTGATAGCCAATTCTTACCATTCTTTTCTATCCGTGCTTTAAAAATATCCCTAGTCACTCTATTGAGCCTAAATTTGAAACTTCTTCTTTGACACCCCATATTCCCACAAAATTGTGCCATAAGTGAAAATATGAAATAGTGGAGTACATTGTGTTAAAAAGAAGAAACAAAAAAGAGTGAACAAGTTTGATGCACCCTAATGGAAAAGTAATAAGAAAGAGGCAAAGCCTAAGTTTGGGGTGCCTATTTGTATAATACACTTCACTCTCCCAAAACAAAGGGAATGATAGAATTGAAGTGAAGGAAAGAATCAAAAGAAAAAGGGAAAAATTGAAAAGCCAAAGAGCGTATGGTACAGAAAAATGAGCCTAAATGCCCATCTTTACCAACCCCTACCTAAGCCTACATTACAACCCTCAAAGTCCTGAAGATCTCTTTTATGCATATCCAGAATTAGTGGAGAATAGCAAGTAAGCATGCCATAGGAATTCTTGAATTTATATGCAGGATTTAGTATATTGACTTCCATTAAGCATGATGAATATGAGTTTGCGAAATATTTAGCTTCATGTGTTTAGTGTGCTGAAAATTTCATGCTAAATGTTCCTGCATATTATTCTGTTAACCTTCATGTTTTTCTAGTTAACATCTATGCAGCAAAAGTGATCAATGGCGGTGAGTCTGTTATTCTTTCATTCTTTGAGTCTTTTACTTTCTTTCTTTCTATCTTTGCTCGAGGCGAGCAAAGGTTAAGTTTGGGGTATTTGATCGGTGTATTTTATATACACCTTTTAGTCGATCTAGTTAGTCTTTTGTCCGCTTTGTACATACAAAGTGTCGATTAGGATAGATTTTCTTTCTTTTGAGTCAAAGTGGCTAAAGTGGCCAAATGGCGGAAAAGGAGCGAAAGAGGGAAAAGAGAGGTACTAGAGCCGAAACGGAGAAAGTGGCAAACGAGGCTGAAATCGGACTGGGCCATGGCCTCCCGCATCGAAGCGGGCGCGCGCCTATTATTCAGAGGAGCTGCAGAAGATTCAGCGCGCCTCGAAGACGAAAGCGAGCGCGGCGCCTAAACATCCGAGAAGCCACAAGAGTTGCAGCGCCGCGGCGCCCTCAAACAGCAGATATCAGAGCCGCGGCGCCAAAACACCCGAAGTATTGCAGAACTTTAGGCGCCGCGGCGCCTGACAGCAGGGCCGCGACTCCGACGCGGAAAAATTAGGTCTTTTGACGGATTTTTGGGCCAGGCCTGGAAGGAAAAGAAGGGAGGCGTTTTAAAACTATATAAGGAGAACCCTAGGCAGTTTTTGAGGGTTCCCTTTCTTGCCAAACACAAGGTTTTCTTGCCTAGGAGATTGGAGACCTAAACATTAGTAATTTCTTTTCTTTTTCTTTTCTTTAATTCAGTTTTTGCATGATGAACTTTGAATTAGTTCTTGTCATATTCATGGCTAGGAACTAATTCTCTTATAGGGCTTTCTATGTTGAATTCTTGAACCTTATGTTATAAAGTAATGCATGCTTATGGTTATTATTCTTATTGAGAGATCTATCCAATAATTGAGTTGAATTCTTGGTAGCTAATTGACAACTAGTTATCACTATATGATTTCTAATCAGATTCTGAAAAGGAGGGATTGTGAATATCTTTGTAAGTTGGGTAGACGGTCTTGAATTGGGGATGAAAATACCTCAATTAGATTTGTAAGCGTTGATGAGAGGCTTAACAACCCTAATTTTGCGCATTGTGCGTGACTGGTCAACTAGGTTTTGTGCTTAATCCTCCTATAGCGTTACCACTTATCAGTGAAAGTTAGGTAAGGAACAATCTTGGGTTGAGTGTTTATATAACCCTAACGGGAGTATAAAACGATTTAGAACCGCTTTCTCCAAAAGAAGAATACCATAAGTAATGCATTAGTAAGTAACATAAGCGGATAGTAAGGATACATAGAAGCCCTATTCTCATCACATCTGAATTAAATCTTTATATTTAATTAGCTTTTATAATTCTTAGTCATAAACAACCAATCACTCATTAATTCACCAAATAGATACTAGAAAGTAGACAATTGGTACTTGAACCCTAATCCCAGAGGACGATATTCGGTCTTATCTAAGACTATACTACTTGATACGATAACGTGCACTTGCGTTTAAAAGTGTGTGCATATTATGCCCATCACGTACAAAACAACAATGTGCTAAGAGAGGGGTTAGGTGAAAATCAACCTAACCAAGGAATGCCTCAGAGAATGCCGATGGATGTGGAGGAGAGAGTTCAGGTCCAAGCGGAGAGAAGCTTGGGTGATTACGTGTTGCCGATGGTGAACAGAGCACAAACATGTATTAGGCTCCCGCACAGAGCAAACAACTTTGAAAACCTGCAATTCTAAGCATGGTGCAGAACACGGTGCAGTTTGGAGGGTTGCCATCAGAGGATCCACACATGCACATAGCTAATTTCTTGGAGCTATGTGCAACATTCAGATATAATGGCGTTACTGATGACGCCGTCAGATTGAGGCTTTTTCCCTTCTCACTCAGGGATAGAGCAAAAGTATGGTTGAATTCTTTGCCAGCTGATTCAATTTTTACATGGCAAGAGCCGACACAGAAATTTTGGCAAAATTCTTCCCACCATGCAAAACAGCGAAGTTGAGAGGGGAGCTGAATAATTTCTACCAAGCCGATGGGGAATCATTATACGAAGCTTGGGAGAGGTTCAAGGACTTGCAGAGAAAGTGCCCACACCACAGTATTGAGTTGTGGAACTTGGTCCACATCTTCTATAATAGGCTGAGCGGAACAACCAGAACAATTATTGATGCAGAAGCAGATGGGACCTTTATGAGGAAAATAGCCCATGAAGCTCACGACTTATTGGAAGACATGGCCACCAATAACCATGTCACGTAAGATAGACAAATGAGTGGAAGAAGAAGCGTTGGGAGTTCATGAGATAGATGCCATCATCGCCTGAATGCCCAGTGGCCGCTTTAACCAAGCAAACAACAACATACAAGATTCAGAATGCGCAGTCACAGATGCCATGTAGCCGTGAAATGTGTGGTGGTCCACATACATTCGGCAGATGCCCATCACCGATCCTAATAATATACGCCAATCGAGCAAGCAGAGTGTCAAGCTGTAGGTAACTATCAGAGATCCCAGAACAACCCATACTCCAACACATACAATCCAGGGTGGAGAAATCACCCAAATATTTCATGGAGAGGAGAAGCGGGGCGAGAATCAATATAGAGGCGATGCAAAATCAAGAAGACCAAAATCAGCAGCCATTCACTCAGACCTCACCTTCTCAACAATTCAATGCACCTGTTCAGCCAGAAAAGCCAGACGAGCTGAGAGCAGCTTTGTTGACACTTACCAACCCTGCACTCCATCATGGCGTAAACTAGATCTTCGTTCAGGAACTTGGAAACACAAGTGGGTCAACTAGGAAAGCTATCGAACAACAGGCCACAGGGTACACTGCCAAGAAACACAGAGATGAACCACTGAGAACAATGTCGTGATGCAGTGAGAAGTGGTAAACAATTGAGCAAAGATACACCTCACCGTAGTTGAGCAAAGCGGTAGAAATAGAGAAAGAAGGTGGTTGAAGCTCGCCCAGATGGTAGAAAGCTCCGCAGAAGGAGTATCGAGAAGATTCCGTTCCTACGAGATTGCAGAGGAAGGTAGTTGATAAACAATTCTCCAAGTTTTTGGAGACGTTCAGAAAGTTACATATCAACATACCCTTCATAGAGGCGTTGAAGCAAATGCCTTCTTATTTTAAATTCATGAAGGAGATTTTGGGGAAGAAGAAGAAACTAGCAGAATATGAGATGGTGGCACTGACTGAGGAGTGCAGTGCTATCCTGCAGAAGAAGTTGCCCCCTAAACTAAAAGACCCAGGGAGCTTTAAATTGCCTTGCACAGTTGGCAAGGTGACATGCAACAGGGCCCTTTGTGATTTAGGGGCAAGTATAAATTTGATGCCTTTGTCAGTGTTTAAACGGTTGGAGTTAGGTGAGGCAAAACCAACCACGGTGAGCCTGCAACTAGCCGATAGAACAGTGGTGCACCCAAGGGGGAAGATTGAGGATGTGCTTGTTAAAGTAGGAAAATTCTTTTTTCCTGCGGACTTCCTCATTCTTGACATGGAAGAGGATGCAGAGATCCCCATCATATTGGGGAGACCGTTCTTGGCGACAGGGAGAGCCCTGATCGATGTAGAAAAATGAGAGCTGACATTGAGGGTGGAGAGCGAAGAAATGGTGTTTAAAGTGTTTAAACATGTTATTGAGCCACCAGTCATGAGCAGGTGCTTTGCAATCAGCACCATCAGAACCCCCTGTGAGCCAGTGCAAGACAAACCAAGGGAGATAGGCCCACCAAAGCAAGTACATGATGTTGAACCTCCGCCAAAGCAGGTATGTGTTCCTGAACCTTTCCTTGAAAATAATTTTAAGAAGAGAAACAGAAGAAGAAAAAGAAAAATATGGAAAAAATGGATTGGTTGTGGGGTTAATCTACCCCACACTTCTTGAGTTAAGGGACTTGCGTCCGGCTAAAAGACGTTAAAGACAGCGCTACTTGGGAGGCACCCCAAGGTATTTTGAATTATTTTACTTTAATTTTTACTAAGAACAGTCTCACGGAGGTAGTGTTTGTGTTGTGTTGACAGATGCAGGTCAACAAATTTGGAGGCGGCGAAGAATAGCGAGATTTCGTAAAAAGCGGGTGAGTCCGCGGCTCAAGAGCAGAGGCGCGCGCCAAAAGCGTAAAGCGCAGAAATTAAGCAGCCGCGCAAAAATCGTAAAATTCAGAAGTTAGGCGCCGGTGCCGGGAGCGAGCGCGGCGCAAAAATTCCGTAAGAAGCCTTGATAAATTGGCGCCGCGGTGTCAAGTGCTGGCAGCGGAAATCCAGAAAATAAAAGACGCCCCAAATCCGATTTTTCCCAATTCCAAACCAAAACCTAAACCCTCTCCTCCACAAAACCCACGAAAATCCACACTTTACCTACAAATCTTCCATAAATCAAACCAAACACAACCAAAACTCTTAAATTCCCTAAACCCTTAACCATCTCAACCAACAAAACTTCATCCCATTGCCTCAAATCACCATTAGAAGCAAGAAAACCTTGAAGAACACCGTAAAAAGGTAATCTTTTTCTTTTCTTGAGAGTTTTACTGTAGTCAAAGGAGGTAGTAGATTAGAGGAGTATTGTATTGTTGAAGTTGTTGGGGTGTTGAAAAATTGGTTGTGAAATTTAGAGGAAGAGTATACAAGGAGGGTGTGGGTGTTGTGTAGAAGATTCTTAAGTGAAGTTTGGGGGTAATAGGGTTGTAGCTGTTGATTGGTGAGTGATAGTGTTGGTGAACAGTGTTGATAGAAAGGGAACGCTGCAAAAAGTGATCTAGACATGTCTGCCAGAAAGAGAAGAGTCTCCACATCCACCTCAGCCCCTCAATACGATGATACTAGGTTTATTAGCCAACAAGCTCATGAAAGATACAAAAAGCTTAGTACTAGGCCCTTAATCCCTGAAAGGGGAATGAATTATCAAAGGGATTCGCTTGGGGAGGAGGATTTCAATGAGCCCATTCGGGCGATGATTGAGATAATGGGGTGGAAAAGATTTGTAAACCTGAGAAAGATAGCACCAATGAACACAGTGATGGTGCGTGAATTTTATGCTAATCTTCCGGAGAAGGTGGACAATGGATGTTTTGTGAGGGGAAAATATGTGTCTGTGACGGCAGAAGAGGTCAATGTGATATTGGAAACAGTTGATGTTGAAGAAAGAGGTGATGACCGAAGCTACTTCAGAACATGGTCTAGAAGCACCAACAACATCGACTGGAATACCGCGAGCAGTACAGTGAGCTACCCTGGGGCTGCATTTGATATTGCCAGAAATGGGTCAAGAGGACTAAGCAGGTGTCAGTTCAACAAAGCAGCCAAGGGTTGGTTGTATTTCGTCAGTGCCCGCCTAATTCCATCAACGCACTTCACCAGAGTGCCAGAAGACAGAATCAAATTGATATATGGAATTATGATGGGGAAGACGATTTATGTGGGGAAGGAGATAGTGCAAAATATTGAAGAAGCCAGCACATTGGTAACAACAGGTGGGTTGGGGCATGGCTCACTTATTACAAGTTTATGCGCCATAAATGGGGTTCCAACCCTACCCACTGATACTTATAAGAGAAACCAACTGCCTGTGTCATATGGGATAGTGCACTCCTTCCCAGACCCAAGTACCCCAGCAGCAGCAAGAAGAAGAGCACCAGCAGCAGAGGCCGCCATGGACGAAGATGAGCCTGAGATAGAGGCTCAATATGCGGCAGGAAGCAGCCACCAGCCAACCACAGAATCAGAACCTTCAGTGCCCATGATGGATCAGTTACTCCAGAATCAGATAAGGATGATGCAGAGTTTGGACACGGTGATACAAGGACAACAAGAAACGAGGCAGCAAATTAACGAGATGAGTTCCTTGTTCAACCAGTGGTCAATGCACTATCCAACGCCACCGCCACCGCCACCATTTTAAACCAAGTCTGTAAGTGTCCTTTTCTTTTATTGTCTTTGAATTTTGCACACATTGGGGACAATGTGTGATTTTAGTTTGGGGGGTGTCTTATTTGTGTCTTATTGTTGTAGTATGTTTGAGTCTTTTTGATTGTTTTGTGTATATTTTGAGTCATAATTTTTTTTTTCTTTTTGAGTCATAATTGTCTGTCAAAGATCATGCATGCTGTAGTTACTAGAAACACCTAGTGAAGTAAGGTGGAATAATGTGATGGAATTAGAAGCAACTATCTAAACACGTAGGTTAGATATGCCAAAAACTCATGAAATCATCCATTCGAGTTTCTAATTGAATTGAGCATTGTAAATGATTAAAACCTATGTGTTATGATTGCCTGTTATTTGAGGCGAAATAGTTAGGATATGCATGTTAGGAAGATGACTCAGGCGTTTCTTTGTTAGCCAATTCTTACCACTCTTTTCTATCTCTGACATTAAAAATATCCCTAGTCAGTCCCGTTGAGCCTAAATATTGAACTTTTTCTTTGACACCCTATATTTTCATACTTGTGCCATAAGTAAAAATGTGAAATAGTTGAAATAGAATGTGTTAAAAAGAGACAAAAAGAGCAAACAAGATTGATGCACCCCAATAAAAAAGTAATAAGAAATAGGCAAAAGCCTAAGTTTGGGGATGATTGTTATTATAATATGTTTCACGCTCTCAAAACAAAAGAGGGGAAAGATAGATTTGAAGTGAAGAAAAGGAAATCAAAAGAAAAGGGAAACATTGAAAATCTAAAGAGCTTATGGTACACAAAATGAGCCTAAATGCCTATTTTTACCTACCCATGCCTAAGCCTATATTACAACCCTTAAAAGTCCTGAAGATCTCTTATATGCATATCCATGATTAGGGGAGAATAGCAAGTAAAAATGTCATAGGATTTTTGAAATTAACATGCATGATTCAGTATTTTGACTTCCATTAAGTATGATAAAAATGAGTTTGCGAAATATCTCAGAAGTTCCAGCGCCGCGGCGCCTCCAGACAGCAGAGTGCAGCGCCGCGACGCCTAATCTCCAGAACAACGCAGAAGTTCCTGGCAGCGACGCTGAAAAATCGTGTTTTGACGAATTTATGGGTCGTGCCGAATGAAACCCTTAGAGGCGGTTTTGAAGCTATAAAAAGAGAACCCTAGGCGCTTTCAATGGTTCCCTTTCTTGCACAAACACAACACATCTTGGAGTTCAAGATCGAGACCATTCTCTTGTAATTTTCTTTCTTTCTTTTACTTTATTTCGGTTTATATTTGGATATTGCATTAGTTTTTGTCATGTCTATGGCTAGGAACTAATTCTAATATAGGGCTTTCCATGTCAATTCACTTGAACCTTATTTTATGAATTAATGCATGTTTATGGTTGTTCTTCTTATTGTTGAGATTTATCCAATAGTTGTTTTGAATGCTTGATAATTACTTGATCATTAATTATCATTATTTATATGATTTCTAATCAAACTTCGAAAGGAGGAGGTTGTGACTATGCTGTAGTTGGGTAATCATAGGTCGAATTGGGGATGAAAATACCTCAATTACTTGTGTAGCGTTAACATGGGTTTTTGTTCTTAATCCTCCTATAGAGTCATCCTTATCACCGAAAGGTAGAAAGGAGCGCTACTGGGGTTGAGTGTTTATATAGCCTTAACGGGAGTATAGAACGGATTAGTAAACCTGCTATCCCCAAAAGAAGAAGAACCATAATTGATTGCATTAATAACTAATATAAGTGGATAGTTGAGGAGACTTGAAAGCCCTATTTCCCTCATTACTGAAGTAAACACATAGTTAATTAGTCTTTATAATCATTAGTCATAATCAACAACTCAAATATCGGTCACCAAATAGATAACAAAGAATAAAAGTTGGTACTTGAACACTAATCCCTGAGGACGATAACTCGGTCTTCAAGACTATATTACCTGAGTCGACAACGCACTGCGTTAAAGTGTGTGCATTAAATCGCGCATCAATACCTAAAAACTCAAAATTAGCCAAGATTTACCTGAATTGGAATACGGCCATGCGTGAATAATTTAATGCGTTCACTTCACAGCGCACTCGGGATCTTATCCCGAGACCAGAAGGGGTGAATGTGATTCGTTGCATGTGGTTATATCATCACAAATTAGAGATAATGGCGAGCTTTAACGCCATAAGTCAAGACTTGTGGCAAATGGAACGGGGCAATAAGAGGGAGTTGATTGTAGTGTGATATTCAGTCCAGTGGTTAAACCATCCACTATTCATACTATTTTGAGTATAGCTATGTGAAAATGCATTCTTACGAAGATTTCAAAGAAATCGTGTATATGCATCAATCTCCTGGTTTTATGCATCCAGATGCTCCTCAATATGTTTGTTGTCTTCAAAAGTCATTCTATGACTTGAAACAATCCCCTAGGACTTGGTATGAGTGATTTGCTACTTATATCATACAGATCGGGTTCATATGTAGCAAAAGTGATAATTCACTTATTATTTTTCATCAAGGTGATGACATTGCATACCTTTTGCTCTATGTGGATGATATTATTCTGACTACCTCATCCGATATATTAAAATATAAAATCATTACCTTACTCAACTGAATTTGCTATGACAAACTTGGGTAAGTTTAGTTATGTTTGGAGATTTTAGTGACTAGATCTGAAAATGCAATGTTCCTGTGCCAACGTAAGTATGCCGAAGAAATTGTATACAAGGCTAAAATGGCAAATTACAAAATCATGCCCTCTCCAGTTGACTTGAAGTTGAAACTCAGTAGCGATGATGGGGATCCTGTGGTTGATCCTTCTCTTTATAGGAGTCTCGCTGATGCACTTCAGTATCTTACTTTCACTAGGCCTGATATTACCTATGTCGTTCAACATATGTATTTTTTTATGCATGATACCAGAGAGCCTCACTTTACCGCTCTTAAATGTTTTATTTGGTACGTTAAGGGTACTTTTGACTTCAGATTACATATTTATCCATCTGCACCAACCAAGCTATTATCATATACGGACGTCGAGTGAGGCGACTGTCCGAACACACGTGGATCTACTTCTAGTTACGGTGTATTTTTGAGTGATAATCTCATCTCGTGGTCTGCCAAACGGCAAGCCATACTTTCCCATTCGAGTGCAGAAACAGAATATAGTGGCGTTGTGCTCATAGATGTGAATTGAAAAAGCAAGCCATGCATGTTGTTGCCGAGATCTGCTGGCTCAGAAACCTTCTTCTGGAGCTTCATTGTCCCTTAAGGTATCTCTTGTCTACTATGATAACATATCTGCTATTTACTTGTCCTATAACCCGGTCCAACATCAGCAAACCAAACACATTGAGATTGATATTTATTTTGTTCGTGAAAAGGTTGTCATATGTCATGTTAGGGTGTTACATGTTCCTTATTCATATCAGTATGCAAATATAAGTTACTAGGGACATCCTCGGCAGGTGTTCCTTGACTTCACATCCAGTCTCAGCATCCGGCCTCCTCCCGCTCCGACTGAGGAGGTATGATACATAATATATTAATATTCTCCATATATTTTGTAATTAAGATTTTGATGTAATTATGGAAACTAGATATTCTAATACAATTAGATTTATAACTAGATATCTTAATATAATTAGAATTTGTACTTGTGAACCACTATATATATTGTATCAATGAGAAGCCTCCAATCAAGGAGTATTTCATAATTCTACACATATAATAACAAAATTTAATTGTAACCAAGCATCACCCATTGGTTCTATACCCGACTCATAAGTAGAAAGTTTAGCTCAACAACTAAGATTGAACCTAAACCATATAGACTGAATTAGGAGAGCAGAGGTTTAATTCAAGATTTAATAAGTCAATTATTTATTGAAGTTCAAAGTTACCATATATAGAATAATAATAATAATAATAATAATAATAATAATAATAATAATAATAATAATAATAATAATAATAATAATAATAATAATCATATGGTATAAAATGAGTTGGAAATTGTTCGATTAGCAATCAATCAACAAATATGAAAATAAAGTTAATACATTACAATCAATTTTATATCATCTAAATATGCAAGATAATTGTGTCGTTGTATACTGCCATATTAATTAGTTCTTAATATCATCATAGGTAATCAAGTAAATAAATTTATTAATTGATATTAAAAGGAGGGTAGTCTAGCATGAGATTAAGTCAAGTGGTGTAATATGAACAAACCATGTAGCAACAAATTCTTATTTGCATTAATTTTAAAAAGAAATTATTAATTATGATTCAAATATTACCATATAAGAAATAATGTCATATAATTTAAAAAGATATTAATATAATATCATTCCTTCTATGGATATTAGAATATCTCACTATAAGTATTACAATATAAAAATGATCTATATTATATTAAAAGAAGGATAGTCTAGCAGAGGTTAATCCAAGTGTAATATGAACAAGTCACTTGGCAACAAATTCTATTTATATTAATTTTTTAAATTATTAATTGTGATTCAAATATTAGCATATAAGAAATAATACCATATAATTTAAAAATATATTCATATAATATCATTTCTTATATGGATATTAGAATATCTCACTATAAATATTACCATATAAAAATAATATTATATAATAAAAATTATTCATACAATATTATTCCTAAAGACGAATATTTGCAATTCATATATTATCATATAAGGAATACTAGGATATTAGCCTCGAGGAAATTGATAAAGAGACGAATAGTAGATTTGTCAACTGGTTTGAAGCTTATGTGAGTAAAATATAATTGTATGAAGAAGTTCCTATTCTTTACTTGTCTCGACTTTTATGTAACTAAAACCATTGGCCTATTTGGTGTAATAATAGGTTCTTAATCCAGCTAACAACATAACTGATGAACGGTTGAAAGAGTTGGCTTCTGGTCAAATGTGATTGGTTTGATCCAACAATGGGCAGAGGGTGGAAGGTTCACAATGAGTATGGACTAATTGATATCAACCATAAGAAAAGATTCTCGAGCTATACCTATGAACCTTTTGTGTTGGCTTAACAAGCGCAACAAGTCTATTTTGCAGAATATCCCAATAAAAAGAAAGATAGTGTTGACTGGTGGCCTGTGTATAGAATTAAAGCTAGAAACCGAATTGATTCCCCAAATGTCCCGTACCAAGAAGATGAGACTTTACCCGTATTACTCCCAAACACCACTGATAGCCTGCGTCATGAAAATGGTGAAGTGGAAGTACATGACGTTGAAAAAGAGACAGAAAGCGCGCAAATATTGCCTGGCAGTCATCAATTAAAGTTTCTATTATGCTTTTTAGTACAATACTTGGCTGTTGAGAATAAATATGCATATGGATAAGTGTGGGTGTATAATGTTGTAGGTGTTCGTACACGCAGCGAAATTTGAAAATTTATGTTTCAAACTGACGACGTCGAATCGCAAAGATGATAAGTAATGAAAACACAAAGTAAATGTAAAACTTCAACGAAGACTTACATTTTGGAAGCGACCAAGCAATTGAATCTTCAATCTTTGTAGTCCGATGGTACACATGCAAACGCCCTCGATTTATAAGTTCTAGGAGAATCGTGATAATTGCTAAGTCGTGAATGCTAGGGATTCTCGACAGAGGTTTAGAAGAGATTTACCTCTTAGGTTTTTAGTGTAATCAAATGGAGGAAGCCCTCTATTTATAGTTGTAAAGAACAACTTAGGTTCCCGGCTGTGCCCAGCAGACAAGTCAAGAAATCCGCCACCGATTCGCTGGACACGCGTAGGCACTGCGGTCCTGTCCTAATTTTATGTCTTGTTCCCATTTCCAATGTCCCGATTATCAACCGAATATATATAATCTCCTTCTAATTACATCCTTCAATCGATTTTAACATTTGACTTAGTGTTACCCTTCGCACTTTACATATCATCACTAATTACATTAGGATCTTCACGGAACTCCTAGACTACGCCGGAAGACAAACCCAATATGTAAAGTTTAGCTACACAAAATATGTGAATTGAACCTATATGTGAGAAGATAAAATCCCTTCATTCATGACACACTCAATCAAGCTTAGGATTTGTCGTTGTCTATCCAAATGACTTGATTATTATAACTCATATATATTAGTTGACAACAGACCATGTCACGTATACGCCCATCGTGATCGCCAATGACTTAGTCAACCTAATACCATACGAGTACCGAGTGTTCACTCGAATATAAATTCAAGGAATGAATCCTTTTTGGCTCACATACCACTTTAATCTACTTCGTAATGCACCCAAAACAAGCCGCGCCTCAACCTATAAGACATTTGAGCTTAGGACATGATCAAAGTACATTACTCCGTAAATAAGATGATATTGACCTCAAGTCTAAGGACTTTTATCTCCCACACGCCGATGATATTATAGACATATAACAAAATAGTACATCAGCAGGGCGTACCAATACTTCAACAATTATCCATGTGTCCATCATGAGTTGTCATAACTCGTAGCAAGTGATACATACTACATCCCCTAAGGATATGATGCAGACCACATATCGACATATCACATATCATCGATATCCCAATTTTGATGATCATTAGTCGAGGTAATTCAAGAGTTACGTTATAACATTAATTCTCACATCATTAATAAACACGTAACCTCTAGGGATACATTTATAGAATATTATAAACAATCAATTAATAATTCAACAAATGCAAATTGCCATAATATTAATCATCATTAATATAAATATGAATGTGTATAAAGTATATTGTGTCCTAATACAGATTGTCTCTAGGACATACATATACTTTCAATCTCCCACTTGACCTAGAGCCAATCACCAACATATCTAATATCCATGTTCTCAAAATGACCATTATGCTTTACCAAGCTTAATGGTTTAGTAAACGGGTCTGCTAGATTATTGTCTGTGAGAATATAGTCTATCTTGATATCTTCAGCTTCCACCATCTCTCTCATGATATGGTACTTCCTTGGTACATGCTTGTTTCTATTTGTTGATCTTGGTTCCTTTGCTTGTGCAATCGCACAAGTGTTGTCACAATAAATAGTTATTGGACAACTAGCATTCTAACAACTCCTACTTCCTTCAGAACTCGTAAATTGCAACGCTTTCTTTAGCGACTCCGATCCAAAGAATGTACTCCGCCAAAGAGTCGAGTCTGCAGAGAGCCTGCTTGGAACTCTTCCACCACCGCTCCTCCGTTGAAAATGAAAGTGTAACTGCATCGAGATTTGAAATCATCAACATCCGTCTCGAAACTAGAATCGTGATACCCAAAGTGACAACCAAATTTCATCAACTCCACCATAGACTAAGTAATCTTTAGTACGCCCGAGGTACTGAGAATACTTCGATCGCTTTCTGTTCCTCGCCGGGATTCTGCTGGAACTTACAAGTCATACTAAGTGCAAAGGCCATAACTGGCCTAGGACAGGTCATGACATACATGATCGATCCTATAGCCGAAGCATACGAGATCCTTTTCATGCGAGTTCAATAGCATTAGAAGGGCAGCCCTTCTTTGATAACTTGATGTCTTGACCCATCGGAAGACCGTCTTTCTTGAAATTCTCCATTGAAAAGCGTCTAAGCACTTTGTCTATGTAGATTGACTGTGACAGCCCCAACAATCTATTAGGTCTATCTCTATAAATCCTAATTCCCAGAATGTAGCAGGCTTCACCTAAATCCTTCATCATGGCGTCTTGGACAACCAACTTAATCGATCGCATTTAGGTCCTATTATCTCTCATTATCAATATGTCATCAACATATATAATAATGAAGACAATACCCTCATCCTTGCGTTTGAAATAAACACAAGCATCCTCTTTGCTTCTGACAAAATCAAAAGATTTGATAGCATTGTCAAAGCAATTGTTTCAACTCCTAGAGGCTTGCTTAAGTCCATAAATGGACTTCTGTAGTCTGCACACAACATTTGGTCTGGACTCACATGAAAAACCCTCGGGTTGTTTCATATACACTTCCTCAATTAGATTATCATTGAGGAATGTAGTTTTGACGTTCATCTGTCAAATGTCATAATCATAATGTGCAGCTATTGCAAGCAAAATCTAAATAGACTTTATCTTAACCACTGGTGAAAAGGTTTCATCATAATCCACACCAGGACGCTGAGTAAAACCTTTAGCCACTAGTCTAGCTTTATAAGTCTGAACCTGCCAGATGCACCAATCTTCTTCTTGAAGACCCATTTGCATCCTATGGGTTTAACCCCATTAGGCAAATCAACCAAGTTCCACACTTGATTGATATACATAGATTCCATTTCGGATTTCATGGCTTCTTGCCATCTCTTCGAATCAATGTCTAGCATTGCTTCGCGTAGGTTCTAGGCTCGTCATCATTTGGAATATCTAGCTCATTTTGTGTTTCCACAAGCAGATTTAGTCTTTCCGGAGGACGATGAGATCTAGTGGACCTACGGAGTTGATTGTCTTAGAGTTCGCCATGTGTATGTTCGATGTGAGTAGGTTCTCAAGACCGGTCGATCCACCAACATTAGAGCTTTCAAGAATATCATTTTCATGTCTTTCCTGAATGGGAGGAAATGCAAATGCTGCACTTGCTCCCAAGGTCTGTGCCAGAAGATCTTGCATTTCTGCATTACTCATCGTAGCACTCCCACTGGCCGAAGGGGGTACCCTAAATACCCAATCTTCGCCTAAAGCTCCCACTGAATTCTTGTCTTCATCATCGGGCAAGGATTCAACCTCTTTGTTACCTTGTTCTTGAATTTCTTCAAGTTCTATCTCTGTGCAACTCTCATCCTTGTAGACATATTCATCTTCAAGGAAAGTTGCGTTCCTAGAAACAAATATCTTATGTTCTCCGGAAAGATAGAAATAGTATCCATTAGTTTCCTTCGGATACCCAACAAAGTAACATTTCTCACTTTTAGATTCCAACTTATCAGTGATCAACTTCTTGACATATGTAGGACACCTTCCAGGGCCTCATATGTCTAAGTGATTGCTTCTTGCCACACCATACCTCATATAGTGTTTTTTCGACTGATTTAGATGGAACTCTCTTTAGAACATATATTGAGGTCAAAATAGCGTATCTCCAAAGGTATGTAGGAAGAGCTGAAAAGCTCATCATGGAACGAACCATGTCAAGCAAGGTTCAGTTTCTCCTCTCGGCAACACCATTCATTGTGGTGTTCCAGGAGGTGTCCATTCGAAATGAACTCCATGAAGCTTTAAGTAGTCAAGAAATTCTTTACTTAAGTATTCACCCCCACGATCAGATCGGAGAGTCTTGATACTCTTTGAGAACTGTTTCTCAACTTCACACTTAAACTCCTTAAACTTCTCAAAAGCCTCGAATTTGTGTCTCATAAGATACACATATCCAAACTTTGATAAGTCATCTATGAAAGTGATGAAGTAAGAGAAACTCTCTCTAGCTTGAGTCGAAAATGGTCCACATACGTCCTTATGTACCAACTCAAGCACCTCATTGGCACGGATCCCCTTTCCAAAAAGAAGTTTAATGGTCATCTTACCTTTCAAACATGATTCACAGTTACCATAATATTGTAAGTCAAATGGTTCGAGGTAATTTAATTTCTTCAACCGTTCTATCCTTGTTTGATTGATATGACCAAGTCTGCAATGTCATAAGTAGGTAGAATTTCTTTCATTTAACTTAGCTCTTTTATTTTGTACTTTAATTTCAATGATGTACATACCTTATCCCCTAGAGGTAGAAGCATCTTGTGCTATCCCTCCTAGTGCAGTGCAATCCTTTCTTCCAATGCTCTTCCTATTACAGTTAGGCATACATCCTTGGCCTGAATCACATTTTCTTCTTCACACCTCCCTTAGGCTTCATAGGTGAGGGCGCAGTGACTGCATTGCCCTGCTTCTTCTACATTCCTTACCTTTCGGCTTAGTCCGGCTAGAGGAGCTCATCATGAGCACAGCTTTGCTCTTAGAAATTGAAGATTCTAAGGTTTTTAACATGTCATGCAGTTCCGGCAGAGGGTGGAAGCGGTGTTACTCCGCAGCCTTATGTCAATCGAGGTCAGCCTTTCTATAAGCCTTATCATCTTCAACACATGCTGAGTCACTTGGCTTCCTTCACTTAGCTTGCACTTGAAGAGTTCTATTAACACCTCAATTTCAAAGTTTGGAACTGAGAGTCATAGAGATTCTTCAAATGTTCGAGCATCTCGTTAGGGACCATGTTCTCATGTTGTCTCTGTAGTTCCACTGACATGGAAGACAACATGACGCATCGTGCTGAAGTGGCGTCATCTAGGTTCATGGTAGGCTACCTTATCAAATGTGGCATATTTTGCAGAATCATCAACGGGCACTATGGGGAATACTTTGTCCAATACGTATTTTATCTTTTCTTGCTTTTAGGACAATTCTTAAATTTTATTAGTCAGTCTAGATAGTTCGGTCTGGCGAGTTTGTTCATTTTAATGATATGTTCGACATTTTGAAGTTTTGAAGATATAGATAGACTCGGGAAAATGCAATCAACATTCATTCTCCTAATTTATACACATTCATTATAGACTAATTTAACATGACCTTTTGTTTAATTAGCTCCCACTATTTTTCATACTTCTACGACCCCATGGTAGAATACAGACCTAAATCAATATAAAGGTCATAATGGGCCAAGATCCAAACATATGTTTTATCCGCGTTTGCTTTGGCTGATAACTTCAATATCACACTTTGGTAGGTCCTCAACCAATTGTAAAGCAACTCTACAACTCTTGGTTTGATTAAATATCTTTCACTTTAATCTTACGTCTTTAGACTAGTCCGACACTTTGGCGCCAAGATTCATCTAAACAAGCCAACCTCATTACATGACTGTGTTTAAATGCCTAAGTAAATTTAGTCTTTGCAAGCAAACACTTTGGTGTAAATACTTACAAAAGTTTATTATCTACTTTCATTTTTAACACATCTATGAAAGGGCATTGGTCCTCTTAGACTTAGAACAAATGCTTTGACATAAATACTTTTATCGCTAAAAAGGACTTAGCACCTTAACAATTATAATGGACGACGCGTTATAATTAGACTTGTATTTAATGTTTGGGGAACATTTTTAGTTTTCGGGGATTTATTCAAGATCAACAATCAAGTCATACATCATATGATATCCTATCATGCAATTTCTAAACACAATTAGATGAGAAACCATCAAACCCAGTAGGCATGATAAAAGATGATTTTAATCACATACTGGGCGCCGTCTATCCAGACAGTTATAACGATCATTTGAATTTAAACAATTACTGGGCGCCGACTACCCAGACAATAATAGCGGACGCTATGCTAATAATTTAAATGCATCACATTCAATCACTTAGCACTTTTGTATATTATTCAATAATATACTATTAATGATAAATATGACTCTATTTGTCTAAACTCTATAATCTATGTAAATGTCATACAGTCCCTAAACATTTTCTGATTTTAAAATTCTAATTTTCGGGAATTCTGTAAACTTTCATAATTTACACTTTAATCCCTTAAGAATTTAAAATTTAATTCTGAACCCTTATAAATTCATAAAAATGCAATTCTAAACTTCAGAAAATATTTTCAAAATTCTGAGACATGTTTGTAATTTCCAAAACCTAAAATCAACTTTCAGAAAACTTTGTTTAATTACAGATTTTCCCGAAAGGACTACATCTGTTTGATTCAAAACTTTATTTTCAGAAACTGAAACTTCTAAATCTTCAGAGTCAGAATCTGAAAATTTTAAGTCTCTGTTTCTGATTTTCGGTTTTTTTTTAAAAATTTGTCGTCGGTACCGCAGTTCCATTTGGTGGCACAACGGTGCCTTCGAGGCAGTAAGTTACTGGAACCTGCAGATTAATTAGCACCGCGGTGCCTCATAATTTTCGTCACAGGCACCGCGGTCCTAACAGGTGGAACCGCGGTGCCTTGAAGACAGATTGCCCGAAATTAATTTTAAGCTTCTGGATGAACAGTATCGCGACTCCCATGAACAGGACTGCGGAGCCTCTAGTTTCATCTGGGCAGCACCACGGTGTTCCAATTGTGGAATCCCGGCGCCACCATAAAACTCTAGCAGGCACTGCGGTGCTCCATCATGGAACCGCGGTGCCTCTCCTCCAGAATCACAAAATCCGAAATTTCCGAACCCCTAAAACTGGTTTAGGGCCAGATCTTTCAAATATATCACTTGTATTACCATCAACATTAAAACAACATGTTCATCGACCATCAAATCCAATCTTCTCCTCGTTTTTCGTTTCAATGCACCATGCTTTAAGCCGGATAACACATTTCAACTTAGAAGAGTTATATATTGGATTGACTTGTTCGAATACATAATTGCATTAACAGATATGGTCACAAGGACTATGTGCTCTAAAGGTTTAGGGTTTTAAAGCTTTTAAATACATAAAATATAGATCTAAACAAATCCTAACTCATATTATCATTAATATTATTACAAATTATACGAAACAGCCCAGGATTTGATACCACTGTAGGTGTTTACGTCGGGTTCGTACACGCAGCGAAATTTGAAAATTTATATTTCAAACCCGACGACGGTCGAACTGCAGTATGATAAGTAATGAAAACACAAACACAAAGTAAATGTAAAACTTCGAACGAAGACTTACATTTTGGAAGCATTCAGCCAAGCAGTTGAATCTTCAATCTTTGTGTAGTCCGAGGGTGCACACGCAAATGATCGGTGTATTTTATATACACTTTTTGAGTCGTTTTTAGTTAGTCTTTTGTCCATTTTTGTACACATACGTGTCGTCTTAGGATAAATTTTCTTTCTTTTGAGTCAAATTGGTTAAAGTGGCTCTTTGGCGGAAAAGGAGCGAAAAGAGGGCAAAAATGGAGGTTTCAGAGCTCGAAAATACGAGAAAGTGGCGAATCAGGCACGGACACAGGTCAGTGTCGCGGCGCCCCCAGCCAGCAGGGCCAGGCGCCCCGGCGCCCAATCTTCATAGGCTTGCAGAAGTTCCAGCCGCTCCTCTAGACAAATAGAGTGCAGGCCACGGCGCTAATCTTCGTATCAGAACTTCCCGCGCGCCAAGAGAGTGTGGCCGCGACGCCGACGCGGGAAAAATCAGGGTTTTGAACGAATTATGGGTCAGGCCTGAAGGAAAACCTTAATGTCGGTTTGGAGGCTATAAAAAGAGAACCCTAGGTCAGAATTAAGGGTTCCCTTCTTGCCAATTCACAACACATCTTGGAGTTCAAGATTGGAGACCATTCTTTAATAATTTTTTTTCTTTCTTTTACTTTATTTTCAGTTTTATGTTGGATATTGAATTAGTTCTTGACATGTCTATGACTAGGAACTAATTCTAATATAGGGCTTTCCATGTCAATTCACTTAAACCTTATTTTATGAATTAATTCATGTTTATGGTTGTTCTTCTTATTGTTGAAATTTATCCAATAGATGATTTGATTGCTTGGTAATTACTTGATCATTAATTATCATTACTTATATGATTTCTAACCGAAATCCGAAAGGGGAGGTTGTGACTATGCTGTAGTTGGGTAGACATAGGTCGAATTGGGGATGAAAATACCTCAATTACTTGTGTAGCATTAATAGGGTTTTTGTTCTTAATCCTCCTCTAGAGTCAACCTTATCACCGAAAGGTAGAAAGGTGTTGTACTGGGGTTGAGTGTTTATATAACCTTAACAGGAGTATAAAACGAATTAGTAAACCTGTTATCTCCAAAAGAAGAAGAACCATAGTTAATTGCATTAATAAGTAATATAAGTGGATAGTTGAGGAGATTTGGAAGCCCTATTTTCATCATCACTGAAGTAAACAACATAGTTAATTAGTCTTTATAATTATTAGTCATAATCAACAACTCAAATATCGGTCACCAAATATATAACAAAGAATAGAAGTTGGTACTTGAGCACTAATCCCTGAGGACGATAACTCGGTCTTCCAAGACTATATTACTTGACTCGACAACGTGCACTTGCGTTAAAGTGTGTGCATAAATCGCGCATCAAGTTTTTGGCGCCGTTGCCGGGGATTGGCGTAGTTCAATATCAATCTTATCTATTCTTAATTTCTAATTTGGTTTTTATTTTTTTATTTATTACGTTTTGTTTTCGTTTTTTTTTTTGAAAACTAGTTGCCGTGATTCGTTTGTCTGTTTTTG